>JAHWFO010003124.1:3233117-3412651 GCA_023313115.1 Rhysida immarginata
GAATAAAGCCGGGAATAAATGGCGAAACTAGTCGGAAACTCTGTTCTCCCTTTGTTGTGTTGTAAAGTCTCTACCAATTTTATCTAAATTATAAACAAAAAGGGGGAGGGTCGAAATAATATTAAAATGGTATATTATTTAATGTTCTGGAATGAAAATGAGATAATAAATCAAATTTATAAATTTTACGAAGAAATTAATGGAGCCTTATTGATGTGAAGCTCTGGATGTTTAGCTACTATGTTGATGTAGCTGCCATCTGGCGGCATCATCATTCGAGGAATGAGATTTGAACGCTCGCTGCCACACTATTCTTCTAGCCACTATAGTTACAAGGACCGAGTCTATAAAGGGAACAAACAGATAGAACTTTGTGTAATAGTGGAAGAATAAAGAAAATTAATAAAAGAATAGTCAATTTTTTGACCACCAGATGACGTCGTAGGAGATTGTGTAGTTTGTGTGAAATTGTGGTACAGTTCACACGGAAGAAATAGTTAGAAATGTACAATGCGGTGCGTCTCATCAAAGTTGTCAAAATAAGACAGGCTGCACAACGTTAAAGAGCATTTTTGTCAGTTGGCAGTCTTAATATTTTAATATTTAATTTCTTCGTTCCGAATCAGAAATTTCACTTCTTTCTGTGAATTAACTACCGTGCACAACGCATCAGATTACTAGCGGTGCATACTTTTCGATTTATTGCATTTTTAGCACATTTTCGTAAGAAAGTGCTCATGTGATTGTTTGTCTAGATGTCCGTCCGTCTGTCTATACACACAATCCCAACAATGCGTTGCGTTACAATGGGGAAAGTGGGCATAGTGACTTGTTGGGAGAGACGAATCATCCTCGCAATGGGGAAAACACCTTGTGTGCACCAGAGATCGTTAAAGTAAGGAGACCTGGCATTTCCTCATTTTCCCATTCAAACGTATGTAATGAGAAATTCATGTAGAATTCAGTTTACAATTCAAACCTTCAGTTTCCCATTCAAACTTCGATCGTCACGCCATCTGGTTCAATGTTAGCACATCTACAACGGCAACTCGTACGTGACGTGCATTCACGGATTGTTATGATATGATGCCATACAAATAAATCCAAACATCCCCCCTTCACTTCTTTCCTTTTCTTCTTTATCCCTGATACACAATAATATTAAAAAACGACATATTTTTTTTCCTCCCCGGCAATTTCGGCATAATTTAGCGTCATATCGAACGCGGGATGACATTCAATACACGAAAGGAATTGCTCTGCTCGAAAATGGAATTGACAGACACAACTATCGGCGATACGAAAGTGCAAAGTTTACCTCGATGCTTGTATCTGTCATATCCATTTACTAGCATTCCTTTTCGTGCATTGAATGTCGTCCCGCGTTCGATACTGTGACGATGAATTATGCCGAAATCGTCTGGAGATTTGCACGGCAAAGCAAAGTACACTTGAATCCAGAGAGAGTCAAGAAATACGGTTAAGTCTGATTTCATCAGCTGCCGATTTCATCGACACCGTCGATTCGACGGTTGCAACACACGTGACTTGAAAAAGCGAAACCAAAACATTCAACCGAAACTAACGCAGCGCCCTCTGAATCAATGTTAGCACAACTTCGAATCCGAAAGCACGGATAAAGTAATAGAGTCTATTACACATTTTTGAGCAATTGCCAGGACTCCTTTTACAAACGTCTCTGGTGTGCCCTTCGTTTCGGCTCTGCGCGTGCTCTATACGTTCATGCGGTGGGGAAATGACGGGGATTTTTTCGTGAATACAAAAGCGTGTTCGTTTTACCAGTTTTCGTGAATGATGTTAGAAATGGCTGTTGTGATGTTCGTTTTCAGCTCACCAATCACATTTTTCAGATAATCAGGGGGTGATAAATTTGGCGAGGGAGAGGGCCACCATCCCTAGTCGAAAGAGGACATCATTTCGAACATTTATTATAACGCAAAGTTCATCTGCTAAAAATAAAAGCCAACATTTCAACTAATTTCTGTGATACTTTACTTTCAATTAAATTCTCAAACTGGTACTTTTACGGGCAGCTAAACTTTGATGTGCGCGACTTTAAACTCATCCTGTATTTAGTATCATATCTTGAAAACGAATTAACCTTTTCATGTTCTGTTCTCACCAGTCGATTAATATGGGACAGAGAATGTTCGATTGTGAGATAGTCGGAATAGGAACAATAGCACGGGCTGGTAATGATAGCATTAGGATACCCCTTAAAAATTTTCAATGCTAACTTATGGCATGTAATATACCAACAACTTGTAACGACGTGCCATGAATGAATATGAAGATTAATTAGTGAATTGGTTTAGAAGTACGTATTCTAATGGTACTATAAGTTGCCTTTGGAAACTTTCAACGCTTAGACATGGCAAGTGATATATCAAACAACTCGTAACGACATGTCATGAATGAATATAACAAGTAATTAATGGCGTCAAAATTGTTTAGTAGTATATGTTCTAATGGTATCATTACAGTACCATTAGAAACAGGCCCGGATTTACACATCTCTACGCCCTAGGCCAAAGCACGTAATTGCGCTCTAGGCCATGTAAGTTTACGCCCTATGTACTTACTTTTCAATATAATATGACTGCTGCGCCCTAGGCCATGGGCTAGGTTGGCCTTATGGGAAATCAAGCCCTGACTGGAAACTTTCAATGCTATGGCATATAATATATCTATATCTCGTAACGTCCATAGCTATTGTTATCCATAGTTAATTGCTATCAAGAGCCAACTGCTATTAGGCCTAAAATTTTCAATACCTGATTTTTGTTAGACATAGTGTTGTTAAAGCTACAAACCTCAATTCCATAAAAATTGGGACAGGATGAAAACATGTGATGCAGCCAAAATATTGATACACTGACGTATTAATTTATTTTATTTCAAGCTAGCAGAGAATCCGGCGTTGCCCGGGATAATTACACTTGTGGGTAAACAGAACAATCTCAAAAAGTTAAATTATAACTCCAAACTGGTTAAATAATAACTCACTACAACACAGAGCGAATGGACTATCCATTCTACTAAAATTCCGCAAAACAGGAATTCTAGGTGATATACCGGGACTTTATTTAAACTCTTCTTGACTTGCTTCAGATTAAAACAATGTCCATCTTCACCACTGGAGAACATCACTGGATACTTTGGACCCAACTTTTTCTTGCCTTTGACGTAGAAGCTCGTATGCCCTCTTGCTCTATTCGAAGCTCCCGTTATTCAGATGTTTCCAATGCCCGTATAGTCTTTTCTGTTTTAGCTGCAGATTTCTCTGACCAATACTCATTCTTTCTCTTTCTTTTCCAGACACATAAATTTTTGACTGTCTGGACGTTTGATAGGAAGCTCAAAGAGCTTCAACTTAAATTTTGTGATGTAGTGGCGAACGGTATTCAACGATAAAGGCTTTTGATAGAATCCTCGAGCCCATTTCGCAATTTCTGTTGAATGTCTAGTTTTAATGCAGTGACATCTGAAACTTCAAAGATCACGAGCAGTCAGAATGGGTCTTCGTCCTTGCCCTTTACGAACAGTGGTATTTCCTCTTGTCCTGTACCTATTAGTAATATTATGAACTGTAAATGACGGAAATCCAAGATTCCTGGCTATTTCACACTGAAATACGTTGCTTCTAAATTGTTGGCTTGTTTTATTGTGCATATGTAGACCCACTGCCTTGCCTCGATCCACGTTATCGTGTAAATGCCTTTAAAAAGGGAAAAGTTATGACGTAATGTTCTCCAGAAGTGTCGAGAATATTCATGTCACTTCTATAGTTTCCGGTGTGGTCTTTTCCTTCTGTCCAAACTATTATGATGCACGTTGCCAATGGCAATTTCTTTAAAAAATTCTAACGACCAAAAAAGAGATAGTCATTTATAAATTGTACATAATTTACTTCAGTCACTTCAAACGCATTTATTTTTTTTTAATTTTGCTAATATATATTTATTCAATCATGTTCTATTTGCATTTTTCATATTGTCCGATCTTTTATGGGAATGGATATTGTAATTTCTAGTAGCTAATCGCTCGCATCAATAATAGACGATTACATAAAAATGCTTCAGCAATAGAATATGAAGAAGTAATAGAGATTACACAGAACGGTTCAATAATTGACGCTCACTTTGTTTAACATTAACGTAGGAATGCTTATAAATTAAAGAACATTATTTGTTCGAATATAAGAAGAATTATTCTCCACTCTCCATTTAACCTTTCGGTTCTTCAATTTTATTCGTTTAAATTCTCTTTTTACGTTTGTTTAATTATTTAGGAATTTACAATTTAGTTTTCATATTTATATAGCTTTGTCTAAAGTGTTTTAAAATACAGGTTAGTTCTTGATATCCATGACTGATGTCTCGCTGCTATAAAACGAAAATGTGCTCCTTTTATCCGCCATAGCGGTAAAATCATTCTTGCTATAAGCTTTATTATTTTGGTTCAATTGGTTGATATATAGTTAATCTCTTCAAGTTTTTGTTTTAATCTCGCCCCCGTGTAGTTCTCGCATATGTCCAAGGTAATGGCGACTTTCCACCTGGAGAAGGCCTTCTCCGTCATTGAATACATCGTACGAAGTCTTTTACGAATGTTCAACGATCCGCTCAGCGAGAGAACCAGTAGGGAGCTATATATTTTCTAATCAACAGTTAGCAAATTCTCAGGGAGCGTCTTCGATGACATACAGGAGAGAATGGAGGATCACGAAATTTGTAGTCAGATCGACTCCGCCATGTTTCTTCGAATCTTCGGAGAAAATAGATATAACCCGTGTCACCGAAGATGCCCACATAATCATCCGTGAATTTACTGGAAAAATCTGGACAGGGTTTGCCTAACTAATTGTTCTAACATATACTTATTCCCAGCTTGAACCATAAGGTGGAACATATTTTCGGGTAAGTACATAGGGCATAGTTATCCAGACGGCTCCTGGAGCTCTTTCCTTCAATCTCATATAGCTTAGATTGACCGCCTTTAGCGTAGTGATTTACTGGGGTGGACATATTGCCATATACAAATACTATGATGGGGAATATATGATTTAAACAGCGAGGTTATTGCACCGTTATGGGTAATCTCTCTTGTCAGGAGCTGACCAATCGAGACAGCTATGTTGGAAATAAATTTAATATTGCATCTTAAATATGTAGGATATGAACAAATAAAGATTCTCTATTGATATGTAGAGGGTCAATCAGTTGAACATCCCTTGCGTGAATGAAATGAACCAGTCCGATTTCCTCTTACCTATTAGGCAAAGAGATATTCAAATAAGCTCTCGATGTGAGAACTTTTGTTGTTTCAGAGAAAATGACCAAAGCAAATGGGGATTTCAGTATATCTCACCCCACAGGATTTAGTGCCTCTGTCATAGCGTAACTTTGGAAAAATTCAGAAATAGTTTTTATTTAAAACCGAGGTGAAAAACTTATGTTCTTGCTCACAAGGGAACCCAGATAGCCTTTTTTTTGCGCGCAAGCACACCGTGGAAGCGATAGCATTGCGCGGCAGTGAAGCGCCCCGGAAGTGCGCAGAGTTCAAAAAACATGCGGAAAGAGGGGAAGCAAACTTGTTAGCGGCGATCGCCAAAGAATTGCAGTTAGAGCACTGTTATTAAGCATAAAAACTTAATTTTGCTGTACAATTATTCGCCTCGAAATAATTTATAAGATGAGGTAGGTCTCATAAAAACGAGGTGGTTTTTCTCTTAATTTTGTTTTTAATTTTAATTTTCCGTGTCCTTTTCTTCCATATTTTAATATTAAATTTGTTTTTCAGCAAAAAGCTGGCTTGGAGAACGATTATTCCTGTCAAGTTGTACTGGATTGTGGAAAACAAGTAGACACCTTTGTGAAATAAGTAAAAACTATTTTTATTTAAAATTATAAAGCACCGCGATACATACCCCCTCACCAACGCAACGTATTATTCGACGTTGCACATTAAAAATTACTTCATAAAATGAAATAATAAATTAAGGAAATGGTTATTAATTACTATACACATTTTGTACTGGAAGGCAATTAGCTAATTGTAATAATCTATTTTTAAAAACTAAGTTTGTTTAGAAACTTTAGAAGCCATTCAATTGCCGTCTGCTGCTATCTATTTCATCTGAAGTGGATTCGTGCTTATTGCTGTGAGTAGTGGAAGAAAGAAGTTCCGTTAAGCGCATTAATACACCGCTTTAACAATGGAGTCCTTGTATGAATATGTGTGCTCAAATTTTTTCGTTTTCGTGGTTTATTTTGAAAGAAACAAAAATCCGCACTCTCTTACTTGCAAAATAAATTTTGCAAGCATCTATTGTAGCTTCAATTGAGTAGCATATTTCAATTTGGTGGAAATCTGTGACATACATGTTCGAGGGTTTCCCTTGTCAGTTCACTCAAGTAAAAAATATCTCCCAGTTTTTCTCAAAAGGTAAAATACTTATGGCAACGGTCAGCTGCTTTCGGCTTTATAAAACGGGATCTTAAAACTTCAAACCCAGAACCTTGATGGGCTCGGGAAACTGTTGTCATAGATATTCTTACCTATTATCGTGACTAAAAACGGCTTCAGTTAGAATTAAAGATGTTTGGATTAAAATTAAAATATATATAAGACGTTGATATTACATGTAAAGGCAATTTTCATATGGCTCCGTAATAATTTCTTCTTATCTGAAAAATCCTGTACCAACATTTAAATTGTCTAGAAATTTAAAAAGTTAACAAGAAAATCGATTACTCTTTAATGATAAATATAACTTATAGCCTATGACATTTTCTTGAATGTGGTAAATATCGGTAAACGCTAAAATACAAGTCGAGTTCTTTTTCCTGTCTGTCTTAGCCACACCAAAACAATTTCTGTCAACAGTTTCTCTTTCTCGTTCTACAGTGGATAGAAGAGCCACAGAAGTTTCCAATAATCGTTAATTCTGTCGCAGCTGCGCTTCACGATCAAATAAAAATGACTCGACAGATTGGTTTTCGGTGTTTCACTAAATTTTAAGAAAGAACTCTTAAAGAAACATTAGAACGCAGTTTCTTCAAGAGCGTCTGAAGCGCCCATCCATTACATTTCGAAGTTATTTGTAATTATTTAGCAATTCATAAATGCTTAACGAAATTTTAACGAGAGATAACGATAAATTTTAAATCTTTTTCCGCCATACGTCTTTTCCAAAAATTTCTATAGCGGAAAATAATCTGATTTCGGAACGATTTTTTTGTGTAATCATTATGTAGTGAAGATTAGTCCAAAATATTTATTTAAATGAAACAATATTGACAAGCTCGTAATGTTACTTCCACAATATTCATTTACTACATTTATGGGCTGGCTAGGTGGCCGAGAGGGCCTAGGCTTTCTAGTTCTCGAGTCCAGCTGTGTTTGTCCCGGGCTGCGTACAGATATAACTTGTGCAAAAGGCGCAAAATCACCTTAGTAGTCGACGTCAAAAATTCTGATAAACCAACCAATATACATTTATGAATATTTCTAAATAGCGAACCTCAAATTTTCTTATTCAAAATTAATTATAGTCAAAGTTCATTTCCGAATTTTTTTTTTCCCTGAGTGGAAAAGTGTCATAAATCTTTAAGTAGGATAATAACTACTTTAGTTTCCTAATATGTATCCTACTATTTTTTGCCCGCAAAGCAGCATCAATCGTCGTAGCATGGATTTGTCTCGTCTGGGCAGATTATTAGTCCATACTTGACAAAATAATTTCATCAGACTCACGAATATTTTATGGGTTGGATCCAGTTCCTCACTACATATTAAGGCCATAAATACTAAATGAACTTGTAATCTAGGGACTACAGTATCCAAAGAAGCATGATAAGCTTCCATCATGCTCTTCGAACTATTCACTTTCTGCACACAATGCACTAGGGGAAGGCAGGAGCTTCATTATTTTGCCTGTTTCATTAGTCTTATAGTGATCGAGCACTTACTGTCTGCGTTCATTGATAAACATTGAAGATTACAGGATGTGCCTATTAATATGGACCGCTTATAGTATTAATGGCGTCTGAAAATTCACACAGTATAAAATTCGTCAAATAAAGGAGGCTAAATGAGTACATAGGGTTTTGTTTAGCTTTGCGCCATCCCTTCATGCTTCTACTCTTACTCCTTGTTCAGAACCCACCAGATCACTCAATTTGCCTATTAACTATGACAGCACTCAGATATGGTAAATCCATATTCAGATTCAAGAGGGATTCAAGTTTTCATGCCCTTTGATGGACAAGGGGATAAGTGGAACGCCAATCTCTGTTTCTTCTTAGATATTGAAATGGTTCGCTCGAATAGTTCGAACGTCTAAAACCTTGACAAACCGTTATTATACTGTACAAAGGTAGTAGAATGTTTGGATATCGTAGGAATGTTGCTTTAAGATGATCGTTTAGAAAAAACTTGGTTGTAATGACTAGTAATGAAAGTACAATTAATTTTAAGTGTACGGTAATTCGAATGATGTCATTGTAATTTGGTTATGAGAAATACCGTAAAATCTTGAATACACGCCGGGTATTCAAATACACGCCGATCTGAAATAAAAGCCGGGTGGAGTGTAAAAAATAGATTAAACGCCGGGTCTTTTTCGGGTCATCAATATAAATTCCGGCGTTTTTCTTCACAAGACGTAAAGAACTTCTACAAGACTGCCGTTTGTTGAGACAGGTCAGAAACAGGAACGCTTTGGACGCCTATGAGACGTTGGAGATTTCCAAGAAGGACCCCGACCTGTTACTGAACGGAGACGCAGGCCCGATAGGAGATTCAACACTTATAAAATTGCTTAAAGAGTAAAGTTAATTTTCTGTATTTCTTAATTTTGTATCTTTGTTTACCTTTAACTTTTTTGATTTTATTCATTGTAAATTTTCAATATCAAATATCGATTGTAACGATTGTTCGCGACCAGGAGGAAGTATCTCTACTAGGTCCGCGCTTCTGAGGTTTAGAGTTTGCTTTTCCCCCATTGGTCTTTTTTTTATTTTGTAATTTACTTTGTACCTTTTTATTGGATAATGGCCACTCCAGCCCTTATATATATTCTCTGTAATTCAACCAAACTCTGTATCGGCATTGAATAATGAACTCAATGAGTTCGAAATACGTATATGCTTAATAAAATTCTTTTGTGGACAAGAGGTTGTTGTCAGTTGGTCATGTCGTTATCCACAGTCCTTTCCAGTTTCTCATCCAGTTTCTCATCTGTATACTACCGTAATAAATTAGTGCGTTACGATATTTCAGTGCTATTTATTGTCCACACATGTAGTTAACACCTTGTCCTTTCGTCTGTATGTGTCACATTTCCAACCGGACTGGTATCTTCAAGAAAAAAAATAGTTGCCATGACTTTTGCCCCAAACCTCGTAATTTAAATCAACACGAACATAAAAGTTTGATATTGGTTCGGATGAAAAATCTTTTGTCAGACATGACTGAAATTTCATTTTTTGAGAGCTTAAGTTTGGCATGTTGTCATTTTTATAGATTTTTTGAAGTGGATTTGAACAAGACTGGAGTGACAGGAGGGTAGAGTTAATGAGGATATTTGATTTTGCACAGGGGCCTGATCAAAAAAGTAATTCTATAGATAAAGAAGGAGAAAGGAATATTTTGCACAATCTATGCCGAAATATATTGAATAAGAAACCCCTGAAAACCTTAACTTTATTATTTATATTCGAATATAGTTCTCACGCCATCTGGTGATACTTCTTGTGTGAATTATGATTGATATTCTAGTTGAAATGTCGCCCTCTTTCGTCGAAGAGGCATCGTTACGTCTCACCTGACGTTTACCATTAGCAGATAACCATAGACTATTTTCAACATTCCGCTACAGCCCTCTATTGATACTGTTTCAGCAGCAGTTCAGAGGGCGCTGCTCAGCCCACGCATGTGTGGTGACTTTGAAATTTTAATCATTTGCATAACACACTATAATTTGCATTGGCTGAAATTTGCAGCTCAATCGCGTCATTCCTTCATGGTGTTCCAATTTTTACAAACATGAGTTTATTTTTTTTAACATCGTTCGTACAACTGTTTCATGGCGTGTGAAAAATCCTCTTTCTGTACTGCTTGAATTTGCTTCGTCACAGCCTTTTGAACATCCGAAACGTCAACATCCGGAACATCTAGAAATCTGTGTCCTTTCATTGTTGATTTCAAACGAGGAAACAGGATGAAGTCCGGCGATGACAAATCTGGAGATTATGGAGAGCAAAGTTCTGAAATCTGTTTTCGCGCGAGAAATTGCTTCACCTTTGTAACGATGTGCGGCCTCGCGTTATCATGCAGAAGACACCAGGATCCCGGTTCAGGAAACTGCGGCCAGACCCGACGAATGCGGTTCCATTGACGACCGAGGATCGTTGTTTGAAATTAACAATGAAAGGACACAGATTTCTCGACATTCCGGGTATTCAAACTGCTGTGACTAGGGAACTTCAAGCAGTACCGAAAGAGGATTTTTCATACGCCATGCAACAGTCGTACGAACGATGTCAAGAGAGTATTGTGGTTATGGGAGCTTACTTTGAAGGACAGTAAAGTATCATCTCTGAAATGTCTATCTCTGCTTCCTTTCCCCAAGTCATTCACAAATCTTTCCGGTCTCACGTTGTATATTCCAACTGATATAAGTTCTTTATTTAATCCTTAGTAAGCGTTCCTACATAATTTATTGTTGAAAGAAGCCAGCGTCAGTTTCAATCAAGAGATCGTAACGGGCCAGTGCTAACAATGCTTAAATATTCAACAAAACACTTCCTATAACCTCTTGCCATTGAACCATCTTCGAACTTGTCTGAGCTGTGATTCATATTTATCGATTGGCGAAAACTGATTTTGAAAATCTATTTTAAATTTCGAGAAAATCGAGTTACAAAAAACAAGAAAATAAAGAATCCGTCGGTACTTAATTATATGTGTTCGAATATTTAGCTGTCATTTATTTCATTGTGTATTTCTTGAATACAGAATTCTTGTCATATTTTAATATTTTTACATCCTAACATTCATTATTAATTTACAGACAGATCAGAAGAGATCGAGTGTGGATAAAGAATAGCATCCGTCATCGGTTGAATGGGTTCTATTTGCCAGAGAAAAGGACAAAGCCAGAGCAGATGGGGTCCTGTTGTTTGACCACTGGTGTCACGATACGTATCGCTATTAAATTTCCTTTCTCTTTCAACGTTTTGTTCGAGGTGAAAGAAAAGAACAAGAAAGAAAAGTGAGAGACAGAAAGAAAGCCTGATGCCAGGAGAACCCATTTGACTTTTACAGGGAGAGCAATGAGTGGAAAGAAGAGAATTCTTTAGAGAGGACAAAAATGTTTATCTTGTAGTCTACATTCTAGAGTATCTTTATCGGCTGACATATCTTTAAGTACTGCATTTAGAATTTATGAAGAATATTTTTTCTATATCACCTTCTTAAATCACACACTATATTTTTGACACGTTTTTAAAACTCTAATTCTTAATTCAGCTTTTATACATTTTATCGTCTGAAATGTTCTCCCATGTTCTCCCATAATAAGTAAAGAAAAATTTTATATTTAAAAAATAATGAAGAGACATTAGAAAGTGTCAGTTATATGAAGAGAAGGGAACAGTACGGTACATCTACAACAAAAACAAAAATAAGTAAAAAAAAAAAAAAAAAAAAAAAAAAAAAAAAAAAAAAAAAAAACTAATGGAAGAACCCTGATAAGAAGTGTTTAAAAATTCTTCTTTGCGTTTTACCTCGCTCTAGAAGTAGGAAAGAAAATAGTTCAGTATGCTGTCAAAAACTGACTTATAAAACTACTTTCCGACACCAAATTTTCGTATTCAACAATTATAAAAATGTGTAAAACAAAAAAAAAGCAGGAATCAGGAATTAACTCAATAAAACTAAGAAGGCCCCAATACCGACTATGTTGGACGAACAAGGCCCTTCCAGAGAAACACAAGGAGACTACCAGTGCTCAACTTTAACGCTAAAAATTTCAAAATTCTGTCCTTTTGGCACGTAATTGACATATAGCTTCATCGGAACAAAACTTCAATGGTCGAAGTCGACGGTCACTTATGATAAAAATACTGGTAAAAGAAAGGCCAAACGGGAATTTCCATGTAAAGATATCCCTAAAATTATTCGACGCTTCACCCACCGATGGATCTCTGAGCTTCGGAACTCTAAAAGAGCCTTCGGCAGTAGGCAACCACCTGTGTTGCGAGGACGCGGGTTCTATCCCGGGTGAAGACGACAAGGATTTTTTAGGAGGAAATCCTGAGATCACGCACTTCCTTCGGAAGGGAAATAAAACCGTTGGTCCCGTGTAGTCGTTTGCCGGCGGCATGTTAAAGAACCCTTGCGAAGCAAAATTTTCGGCCCCTATAACGCGGTCCTGAGATGACCATAGTAGTTGAAAGGGACGTTAATACCATACGTGTTGCATACTTTGTGGTGTAGCGTAGGTAAATGGCACCCGGGGCATGGTATTTATTTTTTTCGCCCCATTTTCTCATATTTTGTGTTCGCGGCGCCCCCTAACAATGATATCATCCGGGATATCATGCCCTCCCCCTTTTTCCCCCTTCCCCCTCGCTACGCCACTGGTCAGTGGTAAGTTTGATCGACATGAATATCTTATAGCAAATCGCTTGGAATGTAAATATTGCGTTGCAGAGCAACGAGGGTAGATAGAATGCGATCGTAGATGGCGTCAAGAGTTTCGTGAAGTACTCAACCGTGACCACCGAGAGAGATGACCGCACCACTGAAACGTAATATATTGTTACATCACCATCATTAGGACAAAGTTAGCGCTTAATATTGGTAGAAACCATAGTCTTTTTATCCCCTGGTCTGTGCACAGGCGATTTTATCCCCTCTATTGCATGGATTTGGCTACATCTCAAACTTAACAATATACTGTACAGTTCCCACGAAAAAGCCCCTGAGTTGTTGAAAGTGATCACTGCGCACGCTGCAGTGAGCACTTTCAACAACTCAGGGGCATTTTCGTGGGAAGCGGACAGTAATTTGACGATCGTACAACGTAACCAAACTGTCAGCTGATATTACGTATTAGATAACCGTTATTTTTGATTGAATAAAATTATTGATTGGACACAGTTTTGATAGATCTTGATTGCGAATTTATGTGAGTTCTATTTTAAGTTTATTAACAAATTCTTTCCATTTTTATTCTGTTTTATTTATTTATTTTTTGTTTTGTTAAGGACAGGTAGATGCTTATCTTAAGATGTTTGAGGGTAAGGTCGGAGAATCACCTGAGCATTTCCACGGATTTAAGCAAATATTCTATACTTCCAGAGGATTGTGAGATGTCGAAACCCGAAGCTTTTTTTTTCTTGGTTTCTAATTAAGGTGTCGGGCTGAAATTTTGGACGATGAAACATGATTCATGACAAATTCTTTATTTTCCCATTTTAAATTGAGCATTTGTGTTGACATTATTTTCGCGAAGCCGAAGAGCTGGGTTATGCTTTTTTTCTTTGGTTTTTTTTTTGATTTGATTATTGAACAACGCATGCAAACAACGAGTCACTAAACAATGTAATTCGAAATAATTGGTATTGAAATAATTGTGGTGCCCAACAATGTGAAAACTTATCACTTATGTTTTCGAAGTATTTCCAGTCGGAACGTTTCAATAGAAGCAAATTCATAGAGTTTTCATTTCTTCTTTCTTTTTTGTACTAAGGGTTAAGTGAAGTTACTGTTCATGCATGAATTACTTTTTTAAAATAAATTATTGAGTAAGGGGTCCATAGTGCTGTTTCTATCGATAAAATTGCTTGATAAAACCGGGAATAAATGGCGAAACTAGTCGGAAACTCAGTTCTCCCTTTGTTGTGTTGTAAAGTCTCTACCAATTTTAACATAAATTAATCTCCAAACTTCATTTGCCTCTTTTTAAAAACGGGCATAAACTCTCGTTCAAATCTAAAAAAATCATAGAAATGAAATAGAAAAGAAAAAACTTTTTCATATTAAAATATTTACTTACTGTTACGTGCCTGAAGTACGGGGGGTGTTCTCGCGGGGAGGAGGCAAAAGAGAATAATGAAAAGATTCCGGATCTTGGCCAGGAACAGAAAAATGTTCCTACAAACTCTCCTCGAGGCGTGGCTCTGCGGATCTGAAGATTCATCTAAGAAAATCACAAAATAAACGACAGGACAAACAGATCCTGAAAAAACATTTCTGCTCTATTAAACAACTAGCAGAGACACCCGGCGTTGCCAGGAATAATTACAGTTGTAGGTAAACAGAACAACCTCAAAAATTTAAGTAATAACTCAAATTGGTTTTCAGTAATTCTACAATTTCTGTTTCTAAATGTAACAATACAATCCCTGAAGATAATAAATAAATTTTAACTCAAAGACGCTGTCTGCATTTCAAACAAAATAAATTCTAAAAGGGCTTGCTTAAAGTATCCATTAATCCAAATCTTCTATTCAATCTTCTGTTACACACGTACTTTTACAAAATATGACACCTACGGCCAGCGGGTCTTTCATTTTATAGGTAATGCATTCCTGGTTTTTCAGTTTAATTCTTAAACGTCAAGGTAAGCAAATTATTTAAGTGTTTTAGTTAAGTAAATTCTACTTTCAAGTCTAAAACTAATCAATAGTCAAACGCTTAAGATCTTTGACTGCATATGATATGTTAGGTTGCCTAAATTCATACTTTAAACATCTCAATTTCCGTTCCGGTTAAGACGATATTTTCTGCATTTGATGAAGTTCATTTGCGGGGGAAAGGGAGGACTAGGTTATGGTGGCTAAAAGTTTCAGTAAGGTTAAATTTTTTTCACACAGAATATCGACAAGCATTCGTACACTGGATCCTTGCTGTATAACGTCGTCTCTTGCCCTTAACTCACGATTTTCGCAGGTTTTGACAAGAAGTCTTCCGCGGTGATGATTATCGGAATACTCTCTTTCGCTTGTAGTACCAATCAGATCTTGGACGTACTTCGCTGAAAGTCAAGGCGCTTTCAGAACTATAAAGTATAAAATTCCCGAGCATAGACCTGAGCCAGCATAAATATTTTCTAATTAGAACCATATTCATTTAAAGTCATCCAGTTTTTATTTCCAATACGCTGCATGGGTCGTCTTCCTTTTTTTTGAAAATAGAGTACATTCCTTCACGAGCAACTTAAATCCGCAAATCATCAAAATCTTCGGACCGTGCAAATTTTGTCCTCAGGGAAGCAATGCTTCAAACTACATTTATTTGGCAATTCATTTTGAGTAAACTATTTACACGACTTAACACTTTCAAAACGAGAGCAAACGTATTATCTATCGCCCATTAAGACAAATAATATATATTTATTCGACGGTTTGCTTTTGTCCCATTCATTTCGAAAGGATTTCGGACATCTCTCGATAAGTGACTTGCTAAAAAAAAATTACTTTTTCGAATTCCTTCCTCAAAACAGAGAAAATCCGTTGTCTTGAGAGCTCATTGTTTCCCACCGTCGACAAAATCTTCAATACGATGAACTCCATCATTGTTGACTGAAACATTAAAACCACGGATAAGGTAAAAGCAGCGCGCATTGCTTTATAACAAAGCTTTTCCGTTTCATGAACGATGACGATCAAATAAACAGCGATACTTTTTTATTTCACAAAATAATTAAATAAAATGAATAGAAAACTAATTTGTTTTCCTCGTTTTTCAGGGGTACGCTTCATTACATAAGTTTCTTTTAAATTCAGACATTTTTAAATAGTTTCTTGCTTATACAAGATAACGTCCGATCGATTGACGACATCACTTGGGTGGACAGCAATTTTGGGTCTTAATTTTCCATCTTTGTCTTGAAGGCACTGTGCACAAATCTTCATTGATGCGGTTGTACACAATTTCTTCTTAGTCTTGTGAAAATTCATTAAAAAGACGTTATCCAGGAGTTACTAAAGTTTCACTAGATGCGGGAAAGAGCTTAGAGTGTTGTGTATGGTAGGCTTCTATCTCTAAGGTGAACTTGCTGAACAGCGTTTGGATAAGGAGATTCAAGTAGGTCAACCGAGCGACCTGTCTAACATTGAATTAAAACCATAACTTGGCTCCTGTAGACTAATACATTAGTCGGAATATTAGAAAAGTGGCAGTTTGGCAGTGAGTCCATTTTTGCATTAATTAAAAGTCGGCGAAACTGCATATAAAAACAATAGGGGAACAAAAGGAAACACTTTTCCAGAATAAAATATTTACTTACATACGCATCAGCATAATACAGCGTAACTAACACGCTGATGAAGACGACATTGTCGTTCGAAATGCACATCCGTATGTATGTAAATATTTTACTACGGAAAAGTGTTTCTGTTTCTTTTCGTCTTTTCTTTTTTATTCGTAATTTCGGTGACTTTTCATTATCTAAAAAAAAATCATCTTAGAATGCAGTTTTAAATTTTAAACCATTTAAAAAATAATTAAACCAGAATTGGAGAAAATTCAATGATTAATTATATATTTTTACACGGAATTCTTTAATGTTTGCCTTGGTTCAGCGCTATTATCGAAGATCTTAAAATGTATACAGAAGGTTGATTACGATCTTTGGTAATGATCTATTGCCTGAACACTGCGGGTCAATTGCACGTGTGCGTGACAGAAAGCACGTGAAATGATGCTATAACATCCGCATTGTTGCGTTTCTTTCGAAAGCAGTAAATGTCATGAAAAAAGGTCTCCAAAAATCGGATCTTACTGAGAAGGATACATTACTGCCCTTTCCGACGCTAATTACAGCTATTCTGCTACAATTATCGCATGCAAAACACGAAATTTCTGTTTCGAAGAAAGGCATATCGGCAGTATTGAATGGAGAAGGAAACTCCCGGAAAGAATTTATTCCAACTGGCCAGCAACACCACAAGCCATTCGAAAAGTCAAGCAGCTTGTCCAATGTGAAAATCTAGCAACCCAAAGAGGAATCACAAACACTGTAGGAACTTCACAACTACTGTAGATAAAATAATAAACAAAGATTTGCAACTGGAAAAGCGTCTGAAGAGCCGTGTTCATAAGCTGCTGCCAGGACACGTCGCAGAAAGGATGAGGAACTGTCGCAGGCTTTATGAGGATTACCTCGCAGCAGAACGATGAAAATACGTTGTCACTACGTCTACCTCAACGATTGCCACAAACCCCGCGCGATTTTCCACCGTCTACGTGGAGAGAAGTCGTAATGTCCAAGGAATGTAAGAAAAGTTTTTCAAAAGGATTTATGGTGATTGCGGAGTACTTGTACAAAGGCAAGCTCACAATCAGAAAAGTGGACAGAAAAGATTAACTCCCAGTCAGCAGCATGTTCTCAGTTCAATATTCCACGAGGAAATCCCCACATTGTACTGCGAGAACAAAAGCAACGTTTGGCTGCATCGAGACAAAGCCTTTAGCCATACGTCTGGCTCGACCGTTCAATTTATATTAGGTTTAGAAGATGAAACTGGAATTTATGTTATACCCTTTCATGATATTCCTGTCAAGTCACCTGAAGCACCCCCCCCCCCAATGTATTTCTGTGAATTTGGATTATTGAAACGAGCCCTTATTCGACGCCATCCAACAATCATTAAGGGTCTCTAGAAACCCTGCAAACAGGAATGGAACAACATCAGCACTGCCGTTCAACAGACATCTCTTCTACAGAAGAGAAATAGTTCACAACAAGATTACCAAATAGAACAAAGTTGTTGGGGAGAAGGGTTTCCTTCGTAAACTTTCTCCTTCAAATAATTACCATAGATCGTAATCAACCTTCTGTCTTTAAGAAAAATTGTTAGAACTATTTTAATTTATTATTAATATTCATAAGACAGGAAATGCCAAGGGCAGAATTATTTTGTTTAAAATGAAATTTTATTGAAAAACATCAAGAACTG
Organism: Rhysida immarginata; assembly: GCA_023313115.1. Lineage (NCBI taxonomy): Eukaryota > Metazoa > Arthropoda > Chilopoda > Scolopendromorpha > Scolopendridae > Rhysida > Rhysida immarginata. The sequence continues at coordinate 3,251,114 of JAHWFO010003124.1, forward strand.
GATATATGAGTAGTATATAACGATGCACGAGCCTTTCGAGTTGAATCTCGGCATTGCCCGTGTCCTTGTTTGCCAACTGGTGGTGGTGTGTGTTCAAGTCTTATAAGAAAAATTCTTTATTCTTCGTTAAAATAAGTAATTTGAGGGTCTTCTTAATAAGAAAGAAAATAAGAGACTGGGCACTCTCGTTAAAACTGCAACAAATAAGTGAGTTTAATAAAGACAGGTTACTTAGTTACCCTTTCCAATTGATGTAAAATTTAATTAAGGAATACGTTTCGACATAATGGCTTTCCGTTTCATGCCTAAAGGAATATTTGAAAAAAGGAAAGAAAGATGAAACTAAATAAAGCTCAAAAGCTTTGAATTCTTTAGTATCTCATTGAAATGTTATTGAAAATTTTAAAGAGGGGCATTAATTAAATTTTTCGGATTTTATCTTATACATTCATTTAGAACGTCGTCCTAACATAAAGCTTTCATGTGGTAGAATTTTTCATCAAGGTCCACTCAAGAATTTTGCGCCTTAGGTGAAAGCTTGGATCCAGATTTTCCTGCCACTTTAAGATCTTTCAGATTTTTTAAATATTATCTAGAGAAAGCAACGTTTGCATTTTTTAACGTTTGCAAAAAATATATCCTGCACATTTCATATATGAAATTATTGACTTACAGTTGAATACATTTCAAATTCAGACTGGGTGCTTAAAATTTCAAGACTGCATTATAAACTATGTATAAGAATCAAAAGAGTTCTTTTTTCCCTTAAAAAGAGAGCACTAAACATATCACTGAATAAGTTTAATATTTTTAAAATCTTGTTCTTAGTACGCTTAATAAGTTGTATTCTTCTCATTACATTCTTTAGCAGGTCGAAAAGTGTAAGTCGTCGGTGATTTCTTTTTATTTTCCGGTGATTCGTGGAGAAGGAAAGGTAAATCTCAGGTGGTAGATGGAGACAAAGATCGTGATCAATAAGAGATGAGTTTTTGTCTTAATGGAAAGAACGCTTTGGGGAATTGGGTGCTAGTGGATTCTCACGTGTAGTCCTCGCACTTCGTCTTTATTGCACTGGATCTTCGGAGTCAGACCTGTCGGCCAAGACAAGATAATCCCTCTTATCGGTGGGTTGTGGTTGGGGAATTCATCGACCGTTCAAGCCTCTTCTATGCAGACTTTTGGGAAGTAAAAAGAGAATATCTTATTCCATCGCTTTAAGTGTTAGCTTAATTTATTTTCAATTGCTTCAACTTTGAAAATGAATGTTCTTTGAAAGTCTCTCTCCCATATTTTTCCTCTCTCTCTAATCAAAATATTACTCTATTAACTATAAATTCTATCATATCCTGTTCTAATTTTGACTTTATATACCTTGTTATATGTGGAATGCATTTTATTGCATTATAAACCTACAGGCGCCATATAAGGCTTTGCTGGTCATAACCATCTTCTATGCATTAGAAGAAAATGGGGAAGGGAATTTTATAGTGCTAAGAATCCCTAGAGATTTGTTGCTTCTGCTCTTTTTCATTGCTTGATATAAAAATCGTCCTTCATCCCTCCATTTAGTTTCTGCGGTAAATTCAAACACAAAGACGCTTAAAAGCAAAGTCTTTAATATTTTTCCCGGAACGCCACTAACTCATAAAAACCTCTATAAAGTTTTATAAATATTATTCTTTTATGCATTCGGTTATTGCGCTGAATTCATGAATTTCATTTAATTTTTATTGAGACGAATATTTTAATAAAGTTTAGATAATGCAATTTTAATATAAAGTATGGAATGACGCTTTGCAAAACACCTCAATAGCGTCAAATAATTTTGCATTGTCTATTATCTTCATTAGCTAATAAAGTCTGTCTCAAAAGTATAGAGACTTTGCAAAAACTGTCACATTAGCACATCAGTAAAATTTTTGACCATACCAAATAAAACACTATTTATTCACACTGTGAACATGATTATTACATATTTTCAAAAATAAATAGCTTTTCGTTTTTTTACAAAATAATATTTTGAAATATTCAGTACAAAAAAATGTCTCAAAAGTATAGAGACTCACCTCCAAACTGAATGGTCATAACCTGTTTTAAATAAAATTTACCCTTTGGAATAGTCCAAATTATAAAGTAAGTTATAATTTGTATTTAACATTATTTTGTTACCCTACAACTTCCACCCTCATCTCTTTGAAAACTGCAGTTGCACACAAGGTAAAGTGAACTTTAATTCCGTATATATTCCTGAAGAAAATAACATTAGCTTTAACTAGATGCAGTATGACTAAGCATAGAAAACTTAAAATGTATTGCATGGGGTAACATGAACCCTAATGTGGGGTTACTTGGACCCGTCCTCCAGCCAGCTCAAACATGGGTTAAAGTAACCCCTAGCCTCATTATTTTCTACATCCGGTAAGAAAGCTTTAAAACGGAAAAATAGAACCAACTCTGTCACAACGAAGAAAGCAGCTACAAAGAAAACCCTCAAGAAACAACGGGTGAATGATTCCACATCTGATGATGAAAGTGCTTATAGTATCCGGAAGTCGATATTAATTCCCTATACTGACCCCACTCTTATACGCATTTTAATGGCAAACTTCCAAATTACTACAAAGTTCTCACCTTTTAAATTGTCTCGCGATGCCTTTCGAAGGAGAGCGAAAATGGCTTTTCCACTGGCAGATTCAGTGTAAAAGCATCTGGTTGACATTTTCGGTTTCATTTTCAAAGTGTGCAATTTTAATGAGATTTTCTGTCATAGAATGTCTAAGTTAAACGCAGAATGACACCTTGGAATAAATCGTTGATCTTATTTTCACTCTTGAATTCTCTCTCTGAGTCTCGGTGTGTTTAACACTCGTTTTTCTATCGGTAGCGCCACTTGTCGACGAGTGACACCGTCTTAAAGTGAAATGTGACATTTATATGAAATGGGCTCAGACTATTACTCTTTGCAAAGCAAACTTTTGATTCCTCTTAATCGGACATGGTTGGCATTACGGCGGTGGAAAGTCAGTCGGTTGCTTTATCTCTCGACGTCTCTCCTTCAGTTTTTGATGCTTAAATAGTTTCTGTAAAAGAGAATGCCATCATTTCCGTGCTTGGTAAATCAACATTTTCCTCCCCGGTTGGCAAATAGTCCAGGAAATGCTTTTCTTTGCACACCGAATAATCGTTATTTCATTTTTATTTTTTTATTTTTTTTTGAAAAATTTAAATAAATTCCTAGAAAGTTCTGTGCTGTTGTTTACTATAAAAGCTGATCTCCAGAAGTAGTAATAAATTATATATTTAAATTTTTATTTCAGAATAAATCCTTAACACTAAGCAAATTAAAACGATTTTATAAGTCCTAAAATTTGAAAGAAACGACAAGGCAATTTATTTAAACAAAAGAGATAAGCCAATTCCGCAAATGCTGATTCTGTTAGTGCACCTATAACTCGAGAACCACTGATCCGATTTACATGTTTTTTTTTTATTTTTAGTTTATAGATACGTTTTAATATATATTCTGTTACGTTAGATAACATACGGAATAAACAGTGAAGATTGTACTGCATTTTGTCATAGTTTTAGTGCATTTTAAAAATTTTCCAATAATGTGAGTGTATTATTGTTCCTTGTCTTTGTTAGTTTTTTATATTGTTGTGGATGATGTTATTGTTGTCTGATTGAATTTAGAAATTTCAATGTACCGCCCAGGTGGCGAAGTGGCTAACACGCTGACTTCTGAGCCACTGGGTCGTGGGTTCGGGTCCCACCACGGGCATGGTTGTTTGTGTTTGTCCCCTTATATTGATGATCCTATGTATAAAAGCGAATTCTACTGTATATGGTATGCATATTGAAGAAATAAAAGTGCAATTTCTGTATAAATATCGTTGTTATATCGCATAATTTCTGATCAGCTAGTCTCCTTACTTCCTGGAGATGAAGGCTGTGAGAAGAAGAAGAAATTTCAATGTGTTTTGTTGCTCTGGTTGGATTTGGTTATTTAATTGTTTTATTTAATAACTGCAGTAAGTGTATTTTGGTTATTCTTATTGGCGAATTTTTTTTTCAAAATACTGCGACGTAGACAGTCTTCTTTGGGTAGAAATACGGCTGGGGCTAAAAGGCAACGTTTGCCTAAAGACAATGAAAGTAGTGTTGAAAGATTAATTGGTCTTAGTCAGGCGACCAATCATATGCGATCTCTAAGAGCGTCACAGTCTAATGACAATTAGTACGTCGAAGAAATGAAACTAAGGGCATGTCTAAAAAATCCGACCGGTCGCCAAACAGGTCACGTGGCACGATCGGTGATCGGTCGGCGGCCGTTTGCTTCTGTTTGTTCGTTCATGGACAGCGCGGTCATGAGCATTCTACTTTAAAATGGCCTCTCAGCAAGGTTTCTCATCATTTAAGTTAGTACGATTTAAAATTGTGTACACACATAAATTTTCTTTAACCCTCTTTTCTTTTTCGTATTCATTCCTTGTTTCTTGAAGCTGCCCAATCTGTATTTCGCCATCTTCTTTCTCCAAAAAATATTTATTACGTATCGGGCACTCGAGCACTTGAATTAGTCTACTTTCGTCCGCCATTTTGATTCTATTCTCCGAGCAGCCGACCTTTATGAAAACGCTCGTCGCGACCGATCGTTACTTTATGGACAGGTTGTTCGTGACGGGTTTCGACTGGTCGCACTTTTGAGACACACCGTAATGCTACCTTCAGTGATGATCTGTGTGGCTCCCATTCCACGTCAACTAATTTCACCAGATCTCACCACCTAGGATTTTCATGTGGGGCATTCACCAAACTGAACTGCAAGATTTTAATCGAAGTTCGTAGTAGAATTTTAACACGACAGTTGCTGGCTAAAACTTGGAGTGAACTGTCTTTTCGTGCGAGATATGCCTCACAGGCAGTGTTGCCAGATTTTGCATTTTTTTTAAAGCGCTTGTCCTTGTTTTCGTTGTTTTGTGCATTGTTTAACAATGTCCAAAAAGGACAAGGTTTTTAAAAAAACTACTAAATCTGGCAACACAGCTCACAGGCATCGAAGATCATGTAGAGATGTAACAAATGATCATGTTTTCTACATACCCAACATTTTTTGCTAATAATCTACGATGAACAGTTCGAAAGTTATTTCCTATTAAAATGTGTGTCACCTCAATTAGTTTTATTTTTTCTGCAATCATTTTCTATTTTATTCTACAATCTCATGGTTCATTTCATTCCGTGTAAATTCCATGTGTTCCGCTTGTTATTATTATAATTATTTTTGGATAACTATAAATTATTTTAAAAGGCCTTTCCTTATTCAAGCGAAACTCGTAAACTAGTATATCATTTTACTAAATGAAGTAAATTCCAAGAAAATTAAATTCCTAAAGACATAAGTCAATATCGATTGTAAGATACACTAACAAAAAATGGTCGATTCAGATTTTGATTGAGGAAATTATTTACAGTCCGTCAGAGGAAATACAATATAGTTAGCTTAATTTCTAAATAGATGTTAATTACATTTAAAATTTAAATCTTATAAGTAATGCGCGTGTTGAGCAACAACGACAAAAGAGATTGAGCAAGGTAATTTTGTAATTAAAAATGATTCATATACAATACTTCTGAGTTTCTCCGCATTTCTAAAGAAAAAGTAGATTTCTTCCTGTGCAGTCTCAGAGAACAATTGAGATTTAAATGTTGCGCTCGTATTTCCTGACATTTGGTGTTGTCGTGGCGACGAATGCCCTACGGAAACGGGCAATGGAAAACAAGAAAAACAAAACAAGGGGGATGATTTATCCGCTGAAATTGAGATGAATTATTAACATTTGCTTCGAGTTAATGCAATCCTTCCAAATAATTTGCCTCGCTTTTCCTTTCACCCTCTTCGCTGCTTTCCTGTTGTTCTCTCTCCCTTTTCCTCCGTCCACCCTTTTAATCCCAACTTGAAAAGAATAATAAATCCTACTTAATTATTTATCAGAGTAAGGAGGTTATTACCCAAAGTATGAAGTTTGCTTTTACCAAAACGATAGCGGTTATAGCTCGGAACATTTAAAATGTATATTTTGAGCAGACGGACGGAGAAAAAACGAAATGAACAATCACTGCATCTATACTCGGTTCAGATTTAACTTAATAGTCTAAATCTTTACCGCGCATTATCGAATCAAAAATTTCAAAATAATTTAACCAATATGCTTAGAACTAATTGTTTATATTTAATTCAAGTGGCACTTCTGCTATTTCAAGTTAAAACGGAGTTAGGTATAATGCACATTCCTTTACATCATAGAAGAAGAGTGGTATAATGCAGTGATATTTTGTCCCGGTTAGAGCGCTTACTTGAAGATCGTAAACCTCGCTTTCTAAGTAGTTAAGAATCAAGATTATCATCTCAAAATATTAAGTATTTATCCAAAAAGGATTCAGTAGATGTTCAGATATCTTAATCTGCAAAGACGATTATTACACGGTTATGCTTTTTATAGAAGCAGTCACTAATTTTAACAATGGCAACAGAAAGTGTTTATTTATATTATGAATAAAATAAAAATAAAATACTTTTATTTTAGCTTAATGGCCCATTCAGCTTCAGTGATACAATAGAGTTAAGCATTAAAAATAATAATAATAACACAAATTTACCATAGCTTTAAATACTACTTCTAAAACATAGAGGGTGACATAGGAATAAACGTTAATTTCTCAGCTAGTGGTAAAAAGTAAATGCAGTTGTTTGAAAATTGTGTGACAGGTTCCTGGCACCATAGCATTTTGTTCAAGGTGATTTTATATCATTTCGCAGGATTGAAAACATGGCCGCCTACACCGTCGAGCAACGGATTTTCATCACCGAAGAAAACATTCGGGCAATCAAACATCTCATCTAGAATCATGAGACGAACATTCCAAGTGAAGTTTGGAGACAAATTTGGCACAGATAAACACACAATAATCCACCTAGTGAACAAATTCAGGACGACAGGTTCCGTTCTAGATGATCACCAGCACGGAGAAAGGCCGTCCATATGGAGGTACCAAGTGAACACTGTTAAAGTCCGGGAAAATTTTGCTAGAATGCTTTCAAACTTCACGTGAAATGCTCGTCTCATGCGTTCCGGAATTTCAGCTGCGCAAATACTACCAAGTAACCACAAAAGTTCTTGCCGTTTTTAATTCCGGAAAACAAAATGATGTACACAAAAAGTAGCGTATCGCTAGTCCCCAAAGTAATCCCCATTGGCATCTAGTACTTCTGCCAACGTGTCTCCAGTTGATCAATCCCCTGGCTGTAAAACTTGCCGGTCTTGGACTCAAAGAAGTCCGTGAGTGCCTTTCGCAGATCTGTATCATTGGTGTAAGATTTTACACGAAGATGGTTGTCCAGAGAATGCCGCTCTATGGTTTCCCTGGCCACCCGTGCCACTTGTGGTCGGGCATTGTCATGAAGGAAGAGAACCTTTTGCGACTCACCAATGCTGGCTCCCTCTGCTGCAATGCCTGTTGCACATGTTCCAATTGCTGCCAAGTAAACCTGATACCGTCTGAAAGTTCACCACATGTTAAACTGCTGTCCTCCTCTATGGCCGTTTTTAGGGCCTATAGCTGCTGCCACATAAGTTGAACGACAGGATGACGTCATTTCTAATGCCAGCCAATAGACGTTAACGGGAAGTAAATCGCTTAGCTATTCCATGAAACATCCGCTTTCGTTTTCGAAACATTGTTTTCGTATTTTTATTTAGTTTCTATTTTCGTTTTTTCTCTTAAATAAATAAATTAAATTAATAAATGAAATTAATAAATTAATAAATTATAAAATGACGCAGAATAGTCGACTCGAATGCAAATTGTTTTATATTATGACTTTTAATAGGTTTTCCACGTTTGAACGATATCTCCACCATTACGATAGTAGAACAAGTGCATCATGGATAAACCCAGACAAAGCATATTGATGAGATGACTTACTGCGCATGTCAAAAAGATCGTTCAACTTATGTGGCGGCAGCTATAGTCATCTAAGGCTTGTGGTCGACCACTGCGTGATCCATCAGAAATGGTAAATTCTCCCGACCTGAATTTCTGGAACCAATGCCTTGCGGTGCGTTCATTCACAGCATCATCCCCAAACGCAAGACACATTCGGCGACTTGATGCTACTGCTGACAAGCCCATCTTGAAGTCATACAGCAAAGAACAGCTAACCATCTTCTTCGATACCTCCAATTGTCTTCACTTCTGCACAAGATGTGATTGATGTGAATGCCCAACAGCCCTGTACTTATACAGGCTAACCTTCCTGCTCCCCCCTGACAGATTTTGGACCACACTGTACACTCATTTGCATATTTTCTATCACTTCCTTTTATGGCAACATAAAAACGGCAAGAACTTTTGTGGTTACCTAGTATATTCTTCGTTGATGAAAACCCGTTGCACGGTTGTGTATAGGACCATTTTTTCACTCCTGCAAAATGATACAAAAACATGTTAAACAAACATGGTGGTCAATATTGCAAGGGACAACTACAGAAGAATAAAAGAACCAGATAAGGTAAGAAAGTAGGAATATATTAGCATTCGACGCGTTTCGATACAAACACCATCATCACGGACATAAATAGCAGCAAAGTTGAAAACGCCTGAACATCAGATTATATAGTTGATGCCACGAAAATATCACACAATATAGCATTACACTTAATACTAAATGAGAAATTGACGTTGAATTTTGGTAGGTAGTTTTTGGACTACCCTTTATTTTCTTTGTTTGATCTACTACAAACTCTTTTTTAAACAATTAAACAGTATTTTAACGTAAGACGGATGTAGAAGAAAAGAAGGACAAGACAAAGAAACTGGAATATTTTAACATGTATTTTTCGATTATACTGAAGCAACAGATATTTATTTTTTCGAATAACATATGGCACAAAAATCGCTAAATATATACTTTGTGCAAAATAATTTAAACGAAGCGAAATTTCCATAACACCAAAAGGATGAAGCATTTCTACTTCTGAAAAGTTAACAGGATTTCGCAAGACCAGAAATATATCAAATAATGATTGGAAGAAGAGATGAATAAATGTTAGTTCTTCTATTGCTTGAAGACGACGCCTGAAAAAACAATTGACAGAATAGTTAAGGAAACAAAAGCTACATATGGGCGATAAAATATATAAAGACTGAACACAAACACGGACATAGAGAAACAAAGCAAGAGGCAAAATTATCCTGAACGGCACGGGATGGAAGACAAGTGAAACAACTTTGAATACAACTTATGTTTTGGACAGAGACAATGAAGCGTGAAGAAGAGTAATTTTTAGTTAAAGACGCCATTTCTTCGTCCAAGGCCAGCAAAATCAATGTTTGGAGAACATTGCAGGAGAAACTTTGAGATTGACATATGAAGATGTTTTTGTGCTGTTTCAGCTATGGGGTGTCGGATCCTTGTACCCAACGGTGCACAAGAGTTATTCCTGGAGGAATCTGGAATTTTTTGGCAGGATTTGGCCATGTACCACAGATCCTAAATGATGAGGAATTTTATGACTCATTTTCAGAATGAAATTAATAACCGTATAAAATTAATTATCGGACAAATTGAGCACATACAGAAAATTATCTTTTTATTAAGTAAAAATTAATTAATAACATAAATAATAAGCTTGCCGAAACATTTAATATCCTAAGCAATGGCAGACAGGAATTGTGATATATAACAAAAAAAAAAAACCAAATTACCTTAACTGTGGATAAATAACATCAATGGTAACACAAAGAGCCAAAACCGCCTAGAATCGTATAGAGTTTTGAACTGGCCTGGAAATCTCGAGATGTTAACACTATTGAAAATCTATAATATATTTACAACGATCACCTTCGTAACATTCATACAAATGGTATAAAGACCCAAAAATCATCAGTGAATGTGCAAATTTAATAGATAGCCTACCAGAATTCAGAGAATAAAAAGGACAGTCACATCATGTTTTAATTTATCCATGCAATAATTCAACATAATATGGAATGTAAAATAGTTAATAAATACATTTTTCGTAACTTCGTGTTTTGTTTCAGTTGCTTTGCTTAAGCGCATAGGCCGTATTCATAAAAATGCGTGTGGATTGTTACGTAATAGGAAAGTTGAAATGAGTTGAAGAGCTTATTTCCAAAATGGGTTTTGTTGTCGTTACTTTTGCGTTTTGAATATGTCGAATGCTTGTTTTACCTTGGCGGCTCTGAAATAATTTTCAATTTGTAGAAAGGGCGAGTGATAAGAAAAGCGACACCTTGTTTATTTAGCTGTTTTATAAGCATATATCTAAAAGTCGGATTTTTGTGGTTATATGGTATTTTTATGGTATTTTTTGTGGCCCTCAGTACATACTGCAATATAAATTCCTTACAAAACCAGCCATTTTCGAAATTAAATGTTTCATACAACATGAACTTTCTTTCAGAAACACATGTAATAGCCTATATATTTTCTTGTTTCCTCAAAAATTAAATTCTCTGGAGAAAGCAGATTCTGGAAATGAGTTCTTCAATTGTAGGCAGGCGTGGCAACAATGCTGAATGCATGTATGAATCAGTGATTGCATATGTTGGAGCAAAGGAATTAGTCATTGATCTTGCGGTGACGTTTAAGATGGTAGGGAGGAGTCGTGGTTCCTCCGACTCTTCAATTCTTGTGCCTCCTCCTCCATTCGGAAGCACTTCCGCTCGAGATAATGGCGATCATCAGTGTCCGCGCTCAGGAAAATAATTCGTTAAAAGGAAATGAGGCTCGGCTGGTGGGCCCGCGACTTAATTGGTTTCCACTTCCTATTAGAGGAACGATTGTCTTAGTCGTAGCTTCCAAGGACCAAAGTCAAATATTTCAGACGAAATTTTACTGTTTCGCCTTCTAGAGGGATATATTCGTTGAACGGAGCCCGAGCAAGGCTTGCCCTCCTTCAATGGCTAATTGCTCCGCTTGCGACGAAGAGGCGTTGGTTACAGTTACAAATTAGAAGGCCAGAGAATTCCTAGAGCCTTTGAGCGAAGATAAGGGGTGGAAATTAATTGAAAATAATGGATTAACAAGAGAGAGAGAGAAAAAGATAGGAGAAAGGAATAATATTGGGGTGGACGAATGATTTAGATGAGGGTTCCGGAGACAATTTATTTGACGAATATATTAGATTCAGGAAGGAAACGGTTTTATTTTTCTTGTTTTTTTTCCTATTATTATTTGTTATATGCCGATATCTTGTTTCAAATTGTACTCAGAGTTTCCGCCCTGAGTATAGTGAACTTTCATAATCAGCACGCATTGCTTTCATCTTCTTCTACAATAATTAATACTAAGAATTTCTTTAACAGTTTTCCTGGCTGTTATTGCTTATTATATCCTGTTCCTGCAAAAATTCTTCTGCATACTAAAGGCTTCTCTTTCTCTGTCTTTAATTTAGGAAGTTCCTTTGAAATCCGTTCATTTGTATCAAAATTATGAACTCAATTAGGAATGAGATTTAGCGACAACAGAAGCGCTTCTCAGTCATTAGCGGAGATGAATAATTAACCGATGTCGCAACGAATGAATTCGATTCTCCAATAGCAGAAAATCCGAATTCCCTTTGCAAGACAGATGACACTGAAACCATGACCGGCTTTTTTTCCCTACATTTCTAATTCTCCTTGTTCGTTAATTATTGATCTTCTTTTTAATTTCGTGCTTAATTAAGGACAGAAATGTCTTGTTTCAATTAAGTTAGCTTCCTTTTTAACTGTTTTTTAACCTTACACAGTCAAAATTAAATCTATTTTAATCTCAAAGTTCCTCATATTTCATCAGTAATTGTTAAATCAAAGCTAAGACATAAGATATCCGCTTATGTCTTGCTTAGAAGCAAACGTGAATAATTTTTTAGAAGAAATCTTGATTAGAAGAAACATCACAAAAGATACACAGAAAAATATGTCTATAAAAATGTTGCCGCATTATAATTAAAATTTAAAACTTCAAAGAACGTTAAATTAATCTAATATAGACTGATGATGTAGCCTACCGATTTTCTCTTCATGTACTTATATTAATTTCCAGGAATAAATTAAAAATATTTTTGTGCTATTTTTCGAAGCTTTTGGGTTACCCAATCAATCATACGGTTATCCAAAGTATGTATACTTTAACACTGCACCCGCTTCTTTTGTCACCCATTACTTTTAACATTGCAGTCTCTATGTGCGTAACTTGAAAACGTGACATGATAGAAAAAAATCTAAAAGTAGATTCGGATTCAGCACATTAAAAACCACAAGAATAAGGGCAAATTCATTCAACATGTTTTTTTAATCTTTGGCCTGTGTTACAGTCAACTCCGATTATAAGAATCTAGTCGAGAAAATGAAAAAAACAACAACAAATAAACTGTTTTTATAAGCGCAAATCTTTTAACCAAAAAAAAAAATCAGGTCAGCGTTTTCATTTATTCTTTTATTCAAAATATAATTTTATTTTATAAAATATTTTTCAACTAAAGATAAATATTTGAAATAAAATGACAATTTTTAAAAAAATTGTAATTCGAACTCTGCTTTAGATAGTTTAAAGCTTTTTTCGTGTATTTTGCAACCGTTTGTGCATTCCATAGTAGCAACGTTGTTGAGTCGTTAAGGTGAATACAGGATTGTGATTGGTTTTACAGAAGAGAAAACTGTTAAAAAACCGTGAGTCACAAAAATGTCGATTGTTATTAAAGGGTGTAATAAAAAAGGTCGGCCAAACATTCAGGAAACATTCCTCACATGTAGTAGAAGAAAATATGTTATATGGACATGGGGCCGTAAACGCTTTATTTCCATGTTAGAACTCATTTTCTACAACTCTTTATTAATTTTACATTACTCGTGGAAAACACACAGGAACAGAACGTACCAGCATGCCACATGAAACTCTTTCCTACATGAAATGTTAAAAATGCCCTCCTTTAGCGTGGATACATGCATCAACCGCCATTGCATTGAATCCCGGATGCGCTGATGTATTCCTGGAGAATTGCGTATTATTTCGCAGCCTTCCAAAATACGGGCACGAAGACTCTCTGCGCCTTGTAACGGTTTCCATACACAAGAGCTTTCAACTGCCCCCACAAATAAAAGTCTAGTGGGTTAGGTCCGGAGAGCGTGGAGGTCTACCTCTACCTATCCATCTGTCACCTATCCATGTGAAAATGAGATTATGCTTTTTTGCTTTTACTTTGGCATAGAAGAAAATAAATTTTTTATTACTGAAGATTAATGCTTATCTGAAACCAATTGTAGTATACATTATTTTATTAGAGTTAAAAGTACTCTAATAAATTTAGTTTACAATTTTTGATGAGATATTTGTAGAAAAACTTGCAACTGAACATTAATGTGTGCAGACACTCCATATTGCCACCTTGACAGTTTTGTGAAACTGTAGCGCTGCTACAGTTTTGGCTCTTGAGATCCTGTATGTATAATTATACATAAAGGTTCTCTATTTGGCTCTAAATAAAAATTAATTACAGGATTTTTTTTTTTGCAGTTTGGGTTGTTTATTTAATTTGATTTCAAAGATAGTGTAGAACTAATATTATTGAATTTTTCTTTATGTGGTTAAATAAATTGAAATAATGAAATTAAGTATATTTAAAAAATAGATTGAATAAAGAAAATCATAATTACGGTAGCCAAAATGTTTCTTTAAATTTATAATTAATTTATTAAAAAGAAATGAACAGAGCGTGGTAAGATTCTGAAAAAAATGGCTTTTTGGGTAGAGTGAAAGTGACAATAGGGGCTTAGAAGACGTCTTAAATAGAGAAAATATAGAGGGGGAGGAAGAATAATTAATGTAGGGAGGGAAAGCTAAATACACTGAAAGAAACTGTAGAAAGGCCCGTGATAAATTAGGGAATAGTTGGAAGGAGAGGGGAGTGGGGGAAAAGTAATGAAAGAATGGTGCCTTTGCGAAGGTTAATGTCATTATAGGGAATTGAATTTCCAAATGAGAAAAGGACTCGAATTGCTTTCTTTTTTTTGTTATAGAAGTTGTTATGAAGAATATAAAGACCAACGTCTTTAAGGAGTGGCCACGAGAATTTAAGTGTTTAGCGACTGTATTTTTGTTCATCCTATTTTTTGTATTATATCCTGACTCGTTTTTATTTTCTGGCCAGAGAATTGAGGAGAGATGTTTGTAATGCAGTGAATAGTAAAACAAATAAGAAATTTGCAAAATTGCTGTCGTAATGTTGAACTCTTTCTCTGATCATGCTTGAACTGTTATTTATTTTTAAGTGTATAATTCTGTTTTAAATTTATTAATAATTGCAGACAACGAAGTTTAATAAATACACAATTGAAATTTTATTTTTGATGTGATGTCATCATTTTAGATTCTCTCACTTTGTAAAAAAGAGTTAACAGGAAAATAAGCTTAAAGCTAAAACAGCAGTGGCCCCAACATGCGGTGGAACACAGAAAACTACAGCGTTTCACTACTTCCCTTTCTATGATATGCTGAAAATAAAAACAAATAATGGAAAAAAACTTTTTCAAACAATGCTTTTCCTGAGAAATTTTTTTTGATTCATACATTGTCACCGACTTTACGTATGTGTACAAAATTTCAGCAAGATCGGGTTAGTGGAAGGGGTTGAAATATTGATTACAAGATTTCCACCACCAAACATGACCCAAACACGGTGAAAGTTATAAAGCGTTGTAATAATAAAATACAAAACCTAAGTTATAAAATAGACTGCTACATGCGTATAAAGGGTAAATAAAATTGCATAACAGTGAAATATTGCATTTCACATCTACATTTTTAACATCTACACGTATTTTTTTCACATCTACATGTATATAACATTACATTTTTAACAAGAATTTATAAATACTTTATATTATTTATAGGTGTATAGATGATGGCGTAGAAGATGAAGCAGCCCGTATACATGAAACCATAACGAATAGAATAGTAAGCGTGATTACTTGCATAGTTTTCTGGCGCATCCGCAAGATGGCACTGCGTGCGTTTTCGACCAGCGAGTCGCAGTTTTTAGTATTCGCTTACAAGGGAAAGGATGAAACGTTAACAGTAGTTTTAAAAATTAATTTTCAAACACGAGCTCTTTTTTTATTCTTACTGTTTATTTACTGTTTCTTAAAGGTAAACTCCACTGAAAAAATTCGAAAAGTTTATTATTATTTTTTTTTTTTGCATCCAGGGTAATATATCATTCAAAAATTTTCGAGGAGAACCAGCGGAACAAGAAGTCGATTCTAGCCTAGTTTCGATTCTACATAACGCAAGAGTTTGCTTGCTTTTTTTTTACTATCAAAATGCCTTTAACTCGTTCTCTTTTTGGATGTGTAAATAAGAAATCCGATAGAAACTTCACATTTCATATATTTATACAATCAGAATCGATTAAGAAGCAACAGATTACCTTTAGTCAGCGAAGACGTTGTATCCAAATGCGAACAGTATAGTGTGATCTGTTCATTTCAAGCGTCTTGCTTTTTCTATAATCCTGCAGTTTTAAATTCATTGAAAATTAAAACGAAATTCATGGAAACTCGAATCTGTTCCAACTCTAAAAGGGCCTAATTCTGGTGATCTTTACAACGACTGCGATAGTCAGACATTTGGTAACCGCCGATGGAATGAAGTAGGCCTATCTGCTGTCATAAGGTACGTGCACGAGTAAATATAACGAGTAAATTTTTTAAAATACGAGTAAAAATACGGTTTTAAACGTAACAAACGATATGCAAATTACACTATTAACACATTACAACAAGCTCATCACTTATAGTGAATCTGTTCCCATTTGCAGCCAGCAAAAAAACGCCACGAAGTTGGTCGAAATCGACAGCAGCGCTGTTATTTCGCACATCCGCCGCTCGCCTGATTTTTAGCATTGCTTAATACGAGAGTAATCATATTAAACTAAAAACCACCTTAGCGAGAGTTTAAACGGTTTTTTTTTATTTCCCGTAGCGATGGGAGTGAGGACAACTGTTATATTGGGTGGAAGAAGAACTGTGACATATTTTTACAATGTATACTAATCTTATGTGTTCCAGTTTGAACCAGTTTTGGTTTATATTCATTTATTTCATTTAATTAATTTATTTATTTCATTTAATTAAGAATAATTACAGAATCCAACCAACCAGGGCCAGAATGGCCGTAGGCCGACGAGTTAGGTCCCTGGATGGAGGACAAAAAAGAAATACATTAAAAAAAAAGAAAAACAATCAGCATAAATGATAATATGAATGCAATAGATTAAAAGGGATTGTAGGAGAAGTTAGAGAAATATTTCTTCAGTCTGCTTTTGAAAATGGATAAGGAAGGGGAAGAGCGTATTTCGATTGTTAGATTATTCCATAGTCTGATTCCTGCATTAGTAACGCTCTTAAGTTGGTAAGAGCGTTTAATCGGAGGGAAAGTGAGAGAGTCATTATTTCGTAAATTATAAGGTCTTAACGATTTAGAGTTGAAGTAGTCAAAGGGAAGAGAAGAAACGAGCTTGTTATTTAAGGCTTTAAAGATGAAGAGCGCAAGATAATAAGAGTGCAACTGAAAAATGGGCATAATACCTGCTGAGGGAAAGAGATGGGAGACGGGGTCGGATTTTTTTAGTTTAAACAAAATTCTGACAAACCATTTCTGAATTCGATGTAAGCGTTTTAAGTTTGTTTTGGTGGTACTATCCCAAAATTCAAGGCCGTAAATAAGTGATGATTGAATGAGAGCAAAATAGAGTAGCAGCAGAATGTTTTTAGGCAGAAAATGAAGCCGTGAGAAAAGACCGAGCCGGTAGTTTAAAGTAGAAGATAAGTCATTGATATGGGCATCTCAGGAAAGATTATAAGAAAGATGAATTCCTAGAAATTTATAAGATTTAGTAGGAATGAGTTCCTTTGTATTATAGAGTAAGGAAAAATTAACTAAGTCAAGCTTTCTGTTACGTTGGTGGAAGATTATATAAGTGGTTTTCTCAAGATTTAATTGGAGGTGATTTTGGCTGTTCCAACTTAATAATTTGTTAAGTACAGTATTAAATGAGTGTTGAATCGCGGAAAGAGTAAAGTCAGCGTAAAGTAGAGTTACGTCATCGGCGTAAAGGATCGAGGATAGAGGAGCTAAAGTCAAGGGGAGATCGTTAATAAATAAATTGAAGAGAAGGGGGGATAGTATGGAGCCTTGGGGAACGCCGATGTTACGTGTTATGGTGGATGAGGATTTGTTAAAAAGGGTGAGGGTATATTGTCTATCTTTTAAAAAGCTTGCAATCCATTGGAGCGGTAGACCCCGAATATTATAAAATTTGGCTAGTTTGTGTAGCAGAAGGTTATGAGGAATTGAGTCGAACGCCTTAGAGTAATCCAAAAACATTGCTATGACAAGTTTACCTTTGTATTTGTGACGATATATTCAATTAAGTCAAAGCAAGCCGTGGAGGTGTTACGATTGGGGGAGAAACCATGCTGCGAGGAGGAAAGGTAAGCATTAGACAAAATGTAAGAGGATAACCGAGAGCTAAAGAGTTTTTCGAAAATTTTAGTAAAGTGAGGAAGAATAGAAATGGGGCGGTAATTAGAAAAATTAGAGCGGTGTCCTTTTTTGAAAATAGGGATAATTTTGGCAGAGCGGAGACATTCAGGGAATAGGCCTTGGGAAATAGAGATGTTGAATAATAGAGCGAGGGGAATAGAAATTCTTGAACAAGCAGAGATCAAGATAATCGAACTAATGCCGAGGGAGTCCAGACACTAAGCAGGCAGTAATAAGGACACTATTTATAATGTTATTTGTAAGAACACATAAACATAATTCCTAAACTGTTCATTTCATTCACCCATTTTATGAGTTTTGTTTTAGAAATAATCCCCGAAACTTGGGAGAGAAAAGAGTTACCCGAGGCCGGATTTCCTACACAGAAGAGAAAGGGTCAATACGAACCGGATACCTGGCATCATATTTCTGAGCCAACCTCTTTTTTATTCACTCTGTTAGAGGAAACCAAGCGAATGCTCTTTGACTCTTAATTGGAAACAGCTATTAAATACAGTTGGTAGTAGTTGGATAACGATGAGTCTCTTGGGAGGCGTTGTGCGATTTTTAATTTTCGATGGATTTAAAATTGCTTATTCGAACGTATACAGATACGATTTCACTAAAGGTTTTCAGTTTATAAAATGCTGCGTTGAGGATCTACGTTAAAAACTCTTTTGATCCAAAGTCATTATTGTCTTTAGTAGTAGAAGTCTGTTTCAGGTCTGGCTTTATCATTTTCTCCAAAAATATTTTTATGTTGAGATGATAATGAAAATTTTTAAAACAATGAATGCCGAAGATGGGTCTTTTGGTTACAACGATTTACTATGACTAAATTTTATGTTGAGTAGGAAACTACAAAAATTATTTCAAATTGTGACTGGGTCAGAATATTGGAGAAATGAAAGTTGGAGTTTTAATCTGCTGTAGAGACGGATAAAACAGTTTATATCACGCATTATTTATATATCTAACTTACATTAGAGCAAATATACTTTTCCTTCACACTTTATGTGCTTCCGTAGTGATGTGAAGTAGGGGAAGACCACCTAATTTGGACCACTGCTTAAATTGGACCACTATTATATCTGCTGAAATAATTATCCTTTACGTCGCCAGGAATGTGGAGGGCTTAGAATATGTTTAGTTTTACTCGTTAACGAAAACCGAAAGTTATTCGCCAGCAAACAAAGCACCACGAACTGAAAACGAAAATTTCATCAATCTGATCTAATTTTTACACTTAATTGGACGATTGATAGATTGGGCCATAATTTATTGCGGTAAGTTATCTTTGGTAATATCAAATCTGCCCTTCAGAAATGCTGTTTTAAAATGAAAGTTAATCACTACCGGTCCATACCTGCATACTGTTAAGCAAAACGTAGAAAGTGAAAGGTTTGCTTAATTTGGACTATGCATGTATGCCTATATTGATCCAGTGGTCCAATTTAAGCAAATTAAAGGATCTGAAGAGAATGAATTTTTCTTTTATGTAGGAATGTCAAAAAAAAGAGGGAAGTATGGATTGTGACAGGAGGAGATGATGGAAAGGGCTCTCTCAGCATTCAGGAATGGAGATTACGGTTTGAATGAAGCAGCAAGGATGTATGGAGTTCCAAAGGCCACTTTGAAGAGTCGGTTAGATGACAGAAACAAAAAAGCCTTAGAACACAAGAAGGCGTTTGGAAGAGATCCAGACTTGCCAAAAGAGACAGAAGACGCGCTGGTGAATCATGTCCTCAATTTGGAGCAAAAACCTTTTGGAATCAGCCATATTGAACTACGTTGTTTAGCATATCAGCTGGCGGAGGAAAACGGAATCGATCATCGTTTTAATCGAGAGAAAAAAAATGGCAGGTGACAAATGGTATTACCGTTTTATGGCGCGATACCCGGAAATTTCATTGAGGCAGCCAAAGCCTACGTCTGTTGCAAGAGCTCAAGGCTTCAACAAAAAAAGAATTCAACAAAGAAAGACTAAAACTTTGATCTTAATATTTATTTCCAACCTGTTTAAGTGTATATAGAAATTTTGAATAATTAAACTTAATATTATAGTATTTATTGGTCTTTTTCTTGATGGTCCAATTTAGAACAAATGCAGTCCAATTTAGGCGTATATACGCCTAATTTGGACTTTTGGTGACCCTTATATAAAAACTGATAACAATTTTTATTAGCAATAAAATTACATGTACACACAGCAATTTGGTTCACCATAAATCTGGATGTCTTGCAAAAAATTAGGCAGTCAATATTTCAAATAGTTTTCCGGAAATCGCCATCAATGTAAAAGTGGTCCAATATAGGCGGTCTTCCCCTACAGAGCCTTGTGTTACCTGGCACTTTAAGTACTGTCACGATATTTTCGAAACAGCACAATCGGAGATCGTACATCACGACAGCATCATCAAAATCACCATCATATTCAAAAATCCTAGAATCCCATCAGAATCCCACCCACATGAAAGTTACGGTGATTCTTGTATCCAACTGTGGATGGCGTTATCCTAACGCATGCCGGATACTTATTAATAGAATCTGCGACCAGCTTTAAAGAAAAAGCTGCATTTTTATAGAACCCACCCATCATTTTCCAAGACAATGCTCGGGCGCATTCAGCGCAAGCGGTGGGCGATTTGTTCGATCGATGGGGTTGGGAAGAGCGCTACCATCCAAAATAAGTACTCTCCAGACTTTAAGCACCTGTGACTTCGACATGATTCCCAAGATAAAGGATCCACTTCGTGGCATTCGCAGAACTGTTCCAGAGAATCTTTAGGTTAGATCGCCTATTCGAACAATCAATAGAAAATATTATAACAACTAGCCATTTGTGCTGCCAATGGCACCTTACAATTTTCACGCGCTGGCAACGAATTATACTCAACTCTGGTGACTATCCCGAAGAATAAGAAGACCTTGAAACATGTATCTATTCTGTATCTATGATAAATAAATAGTTGTCACTATTAAAATTTCAACCCTCGTCTATGCAAAGATGCCCAAACATGGCTTGAATTTCTGCAGGACCGGTTGAATGGCCGTGATTGGAGATTAGATTAGAGTGAAAATTACGAACGCAAATGAATTGTTTTTTTTTTAAGTATTATAAAAACACGGCAATATTTCATAATGAAATTCCACTTTACTATTTCCTTTTTCTCTAAAAACTGAATAAAAAAGGGTCTCGTAAGCTATTTTTTTTTACCTTTAGTCGGCAAAGGCACTAGGTTAGCTTCACTTTTGTTTATAGTTAATATGCTTCATTCAGTATCGTAAAACAGAAATTATTTTACTTTTTAAATCTCAGCTTGACCAATGTCTTTTGATTAGCTGTGGAATTAATATTCTCACAGCGTATAATAGTTTGCGGTAATACTGGCTCTTTCGGTGTCATAGCTCCATGAAAAATCGTTTCGTCATAATTGCAGATGGTTTTCAGCTTGTTGATTTGACCAGGGGAATTCATCGAATCATATGTGATTGCAGAATTGATATCATAATAGATAATTGTGACTGCTTGCACCCTGATTCTACATTTCATTTCCATCACTAATGCACAGCGTCAGGCTGTTTATCAAGCTTTCCCGATGATGGGCTATCTACTTGTGCGGTTTTTTTTGTTTTTTTTTCGTGTGCTGCCCACCCTTTATGTAGGATAGGGGCGTGATATTGTTTTTGTTGTTGTTGTTGTTATCGCAGTTCACTTAGATTTGGGAATCCCATTATTTTTAACAAGTACTTTACTTGTTCAATAATGTAAAGTACTTGCTCAGTAAAGTACTTGTTCAATAATGTTCATTAAGAAATCCTATCGTGAATTCATCAATACGAGACATTTCCAAATTGTTTAGATATTCTTTAATATTATTTCTATAGAGTATATAAGATTATCCTGTGCTCTGAAGATGTGTATAAACAATAGCAAGTTCTAAAATTTAATAGCTTATTTTTTAAATTTTGTGAATACAATTTTCAAATCAATCAAAATCTCTTAGGCAAAGTTTTTAAAAGATGAAATGGTGCTCTACAAAATATTTGGAAGGGAAAACATTACAGATTTTTTAACGCTGAGAACACATTACAAAAAATTCTTCCAATAAATTTATTTAGTTTAAATCTTCATATTTATTAGAATATAATGATATTTGAATAAATAACCCGTCAAGTTTCTTTAAAAATAATATTTATCACTTGGTATTAAACTGAAAGCACTTGTATGCATGCAGTGCAAATTAAAAATTTTTTATTTTATGTCTTCATTTCCTAAACTATCTTATTATGCATTTCTGCCATTGTAGGCACAAAACTGGAGAGAGAAAGAGAAGAGATGTTTTTGTTTATCTCCTCCCCCATTATTCAGAACAATGAAAATCTCTCTCTCTCTCTCTCTCTCTCTCTCTCTCTCTCTCTCTCTCTCTGTGTGTATGTGTGCTTGCGTGCATGTGCATGTGTGCTCGCGTTCGGGTGGCTTTTTCTCAGTTGGACGCACAAACAAACACCGCTCGAAGGCAACGTTGACAATTGGTCGGAACTTCGTACAGGAAGGTTTGCCCAATATTAAACACAGCCTTTCCTCTGTTTACTAAGAAAGGAAATTATTTTTGAATACGAGGAAAACATCCCCATCTCTTTGAGCTCCTTATCAGCGACAGAAGAGCAGATAAAGGAGAAAGATCCTTTCGCTCCATGAGAAACGCTTTGGTTTATCCTAGTCGTCCTTATTTACAATTTCACGAGGAATTGGGTGACTTCAGTTTATTTAAAAAAAAATGTTTCATTGAAAAAACACAGATGATGCATAAGAACACATTTATGGAATATTTACTGAACATTCACTAAAACTGTTGATGCCTTCTTCTTTAATCGTCCTTAATGCTGTCATATTATACAAATTTCTATTAATTATGACCATCTGCTTGCTTTTAATTTATGGGTTTAGAGTATACTTACTCCATGACATTTTAACTAGTCCAGTTAAATTCTTTCTCAACCCTAATGACTATCAAGATACTCTTTTTAAGTCTTCATGTGTATAAATCATCCATGACATTCGCAAAGGCTATTGCAATATATTCCCACGAGTTAAAGCAATTCAACGCTGTACTTACAATAAAAGGAGAACTGTGGAAGAGCAATAATTGTTTATTACAGGTCGAATCATACGTTATATATATTTCATAAAAAAAGCTAAGGAGAAATCTAAATTATAATATATAAGTAACTATAACAATATTTAATCGCTGATTAAAAAGGGAACGTTCAGGTATCGTCTTTTTATCGGAAGCAGTTACTAATCAGCTATGGATTAACATATCTGTTATTCCAGTTTTGAAAAGTTTATAGGCTTTTTTCTGCAATCGTACGGTGCATTTTCTTAAATTAAAGGTTATGGAAACTAAAGAAAAGGAAACAAGCAGCAACAACTGACAATATTTAGAAAATTATTATCTAATTTAATATTGTTACATAATTTGGCATAGAGTGTCAAATTATACAGAACGTTAAAAAACAGTAGTATGAGCATTAAAGATTACGATTGTTCTGTCTTGCATCCAACATTGCACATTTAAAGGAACCCATTGCTTACACTGAAAAAAAACTAGCTTAAAAGTTCATCGAGTGCTGCCCTTTAAAGCGGTTCTCTTGAGATCTCTTATAGTGACCCGAACACTTTCTTTCACAGCTGGAAGCATTTCAAGGAACTGCTTTTTCGTGATGTTGTTTAGCACATCCAGCGATTGTTTCCTGAATCTCCTTTACGGTCTCAAATCGCCGCCCTTTGAGCATTATCTTCATCTTGGGGAACAAGAAAAAGTCATAGGGGTCAGATCGAGGGAGTAAAGGGAGTGAAGCCAAAAATTGCTGAAGGCTATCAGCCTCAGGTTCAGTTCCTACGTAAGAATGCATTGGCATGCTCTATAAGATAACCCAAGATGCTGCAGATGTTATTAATTAGTCACCGAAGTTCAAATTGGATGCCTAGCACGTTGTTTTCAATATTTTCATCGATTCTGAGCCTGAAAAGAGAAATTACTTTAGGCCACCCCATTTAACCCGCTAAAATCGGTGGATTATACGATACATGCAGCTTCATCTCTCAGAAACTTAGCAGAATCGTAAAGTGTAAATTTCCATTTCCCATGATGCTTCGGCAATTATTTCTGATGTCTTTAATTTTTAATTTAAAAAAAAAATCAAAAAACGGAATAAAATCTTAGATAAAATGTTTTTGAAATATAGTGCACAATGATTTAGATTCTTCAAATTTTTAAAGATTTTTTTTATATAGACATTTGATTATTATATTTATTATTCATTATATAATTAAAAATATTCAAACATTCAAGAAAAGTATGATAAAAACTAAACTTTGTGTCAGAACATAATCTACACTAAAGAGTATTAAGTAGCCCATTCTGACGTGCCATTTTCATACATCCTTTTTCCTTATTCGCGTTAAAATAGCAAATCAGTAAAGGAATATAAGAATATCAAGTAAGCTTCTAAATATACAGTTTCACCTTTAATTATTTCATCAAGAACATACTTTAATAACACAACTAATTGTGGTGAGTAACGCAATAATCGCCAGAAACCTTATGGCAGATCTTCTTCAATATTTAATGTAATTTTTGATTGTGATTGATGAAAGAGCTTTACCAAGACATTAATTAATTATTTCTGTTAATAATGTGTCATCTTGGGAATCATTAATTACCATAAAAGCCTGATGAAAACTATCAGAAATTTTAATGAATACTTCCTTGCTTCTTTAAAAAAACATATATAATTTGTTGACGGCTATTTTACGAGTCTTTAAAATACTTTATTTCTTAGAAAAATTTTAGAGAGTAAGGTAATTTTTTATTATAATCCCACTTAAAAAAATATGTACATGCATATACTTAAATAAAATCTAGAATAGTGAATTCATTTATTTTTGCATTCGTTCTTTATTATTTCCAATTTTGAGAAATTAAAATTTTTACAGAATTCCGACGGTTTTCCCCTGTTATTCCTGATTTTATCAAGGATACACAAAGCAAGGAATAAATGGCGAAACCAGTCGGAATTCTGTGTGATTTCTTTCCCGCTGTATGGTAGAAAGTTATTTAAAGGGGTGAATTTGGTATGCATCTAGGTATGAGTCCTCTAGGTAAGATCTATTTTACTATGAAGTTTGGACCAAATTCTTCCAATGGGGTCGGAGAAATGGGGGAACAGTTCACGTGGTCTTTAGAACTATTAACGTTTTCAAAAGGCAACATATGGCATGTGATATATCATTCGATCGAAAATGATAAGAAACAAAAGAAGGCAGAGTTCATTTCCATTTTCTAAATACTACATTCGAAAAAATCAATTTTTTATTAAAAATGGGGGTTAAAAATTTGAATAAAAAGTAAAAAAAAAAAGAAAAAAAAAGATGAACTCAGGGTTCCGCTACTTTCCTATACCCTCTTCGGGGGAATTAATTTCTTGTTAATTATTTTCAATACTAGGAGAATGAATAAAATGCAAACAATTCCATTAAATATTCCACCCACCACTACCCACCACCACCCTCCATTTGGTGGGTTATGTGGATGTTTATAATTTATTTGTTAACATAGCCTCCACCCCCTGTTGCGCAGACCATGTATGTTCTACAAATATGCTGCCCGCAAAGCCGAACGGAGCGGCAGAGAAGTTTCCTAACAGGCGTCAACAGATAGGAACTTATGAGAGATTGAATGGTTTAAATCACAGAGAACTGGCAGGCTTCTAAATAAAGTACCGTTCGCACATTAGACTTTGAGAAGCTGGTGTTCGATCGATTTTCCTATGAAATGCATCATAAATATTTTACTGTTTTGGTCTGAAAACGAAAGCAACTTATAAAAATGTATCTCACACGTTTTGCTCGTCCAAAATCTCGTGATGCCTGCAATATGCTGCTTCGACCATCGGTTCCCTATATCAACACATTACAAAGAAACTCCAAAAGTTTTATCTGATATATTCGTTTATTGCAGAAATTGCGTCTGTACTCCAACCAGCGAATCATGAAAACTATCAATCACTCTGTTACCTGGAAGTAAGCTGGAGTAAAATTTAACCTCATACTGAATTGCTGTTAAATGAATTACTGTTAAACTGTTAGCCCTTAAAAGGGCATTTTTTAGCAATTAATGCAAAATTAATTTTCCTCGTAATACTTTCTGGTTTGACATATTGCTTGAGCACGTGTTGAAAAATAGCGCACTTTAAGCAGGAAATATGAACGACATATAAAAGATCTGTGCAAGGAGGCTAAGGCAGCCGCTGATTGGCTGATGAATTAGCCAACGTCAGGACCACGTGATCTATTACAGGAGGAAGGATTCTCATGACTCGTAAGCATACAGAAAGCGCAGTACGTAATATGGCTCGACACCCGTTGATCTTCCTTTTCACAAACGTCATTAAATATTGTTATGATAATAATCTTTTATGGACACCCTATATATATATAAACTCTCCACTGAGAGGTATTCCCAGCTGTGAAAATCGAACCGAACAATTCCAATTCCTTTCAGAGATAATATATAAAATAACTTTCACTGCTTAATAAATAAAATGTATTTATATGTTGCTTATATGAATAGTTAATGATTCTTTAGGAATAGTGCTTGTCATGTCATCATATAAAAGAAATTTAGAAATAAAATATGGCTTAAAAGCAAATCATGCTCATGCAAAATAAATGAATGGTAAATAATGCATACAGCTTCATTAATGTCAATGAAAGAGCATTGTCTCACTCAAATTTTCTGGAAAATTTCATTTAAAAATTTTTCGGAATAAAGCATGTAAACTCAGAACAAGTGGCGCTGAATGATGAAGTTCCTTAATGAGCAGCGTAACATGCATCACAAATTATATTTTTTTCCCTGTTAGCATTCGGTTTGTGCATTAGCTGTTTTCTGTGCTTTCAAGTCAATGATAAAATTCGAGCTGTTGTTGGCTTGATGATCGCCCTGCTATTCAGGTTTCATAATTAGGTGAGTTTAGAAAACGCGATAATTCGTTGAAAACATGTACATAGAGGCGTCCGTGTTATCTAATTGTACTTTCTGGAGGCTAATTTAGTTTTGAATCAAGGAGATGGGAATCACGAAACGCACCGTATTATTTCTGAACAAAGTGTTCTCCTATCTACATATTAATTCTATAGCTCCAAAAAACACATACACTCGGCGACTAACGCAAAATTGTCGTAAAGAACTTAACAAAATAGATATGCTGGAAACTAGTTCATATTTTTAAAAAATTGCATGTCATTTAGATCTACATAAGACTGAGTAACTATGTTGCTCTTTTACACAGACTGTAGAGGCAGGATATAAATTCAGTGTAATTTATTAAATTAATTTATTTTCTTAAGGAAGTAAGGTATGTTCAGAAGGTACACCATTCTTAAGAAGGTAAATGAAGCGATTCCTTTATAAATTAGAGAATTTTTTTTTTTTTTGGTTTTTCTTCATGGGTCATCGCCGCCGCCTTTCTCCTTTCGTTCTTGCATGTCAGTTTTATCCGTTGAAAATCAACAGCCTAAGGATTCTAATGATTCGGATCATTGCCTTATCAGAATTTACCCAACGTAAATTACATGCGTCGCTGGGTTAGCTAATCTGATCATTGCCGATGAACCCCGATCCTGACCTCTGCTGACCTTCCTTTCTCTTCCACCGTTTAACCGTGTTAGTGCGCTATCACTCGCAAACTGATAACAAGTTCAAATGCAAAATTAAAGGAAACCTAGACTAGCTCAAATCTGCAAACAGTTTTGGTTCATGTGTATATTTATGCTTCCAAATGCACTCTTTAACTGCCTGTGCCAGGTTCACCTTCAATTCACGAAAAACATTTAAAAAAAAAAACTGCTGAAAAATTTTCATGCTACTCGGCATAATGCAATTAAAGCGATAACGAAATTAGGTGCATAAATATTTAAAATAGTCGAACATAAATTTATGAATCACTAATACCCCGTGATGATATCTTGAAGAATGATGCTATCCTTGATAAAAAAAATAAACAAATGAATTTGAATTAACTTTAATGTGAGCTTATTGTACCCCAGTGCAGCCTGTTCTCTCTGTGAAGCAAACATTTTAAAAGCGTAATCTGTTCACATAATTAAAGATAATATGTCAATGTAACGGCTGTGAAAATAGATTTCCCTAAATTTAGTGCTTTCAACAAATGCATAGTATCACAATTCAAACACGAATTGGCTCTTCAGAGAATTCGATAATTGGAGAGACAATTTAATGATTATGAATTGTAATATTTCACAATGATAATACTTTAAAAACACGAAAATTTAACTCATTTCTATCTTATTTGCATTGAATCCAAAAATTTATCTTGCTAAATTTTCTGAGATATAGCAATTTTATTCTCAAGAGGTCTGTTCAAGTCAATTCAATCAGAATTAGATTAATCTAAAACTCGTGTTTATCAAATTAATCAAATTACTAGTACATAACCTTGGATTAGTAAAAATGCATTTGGAAAAAATTAACTTAAAGTGTTCTTTTTTCCTAGCTAAAAACACTTTCCAAAATAAGTAAATCTGCAAAAATGGTTGTAATTTAAGATATAAAAAATTTTAATTAATATCTGGATTTTAAAACGCACCGTATTATTATTCCATGTCTTAGGTTTTATGGAAAAATTACACAAATGCCATTAAATTCGACTCCCTGTGTTTATCTCTCATTTTCAGAATCAGATTAGGGATTTAAGTTTTAAGTTTTGGGAAGTACGTAAATATCCGCCAAAAAATTCATTTATCCTTTCTCCTGTACATTTAGTTTAGCAGTTCATCACAGTACTTCCATATGTTCATAGATCCGTTTATTATATGACGAATGCAACTGTCAAGATACAATGATAACTTATATGTTTATCACAAATAGGTTTACTAAGACATGTTTCTATACGCACTGGCAATGAATAAGAACCATGTGGCTGTTGTCTGTTTTTACGCAAAAAATTTTTTCAGATAACATATACTTATCACCTATTTAAGAAGGAATTAGGTGAGTCTAATCAAATAATTTGATCAGCATAGGAAAAAAAAGGACTTAAATGACTTCCAAAAAAGATTCGCCTAGAGGAGCCACGATTGGAACAACGAAGCAACTGACTGGATTCTCGAAAGGTGCGATATCCAGAGCAATCAATCGTAGGAAAAAAGATCCACAGTCTTGTTCCTAAAGGGTAGGTGAGATTCAAAGATAATCAATCATGAGCGAGACCGCTGCCATTTCAAACAGGATTTGTATGAAGAAACAGAGCATCCGCTGTGCAATAATTGACAAATGATTTTAATCAATGCTGTTGCAGACTCATTTCTGGGAGAGCCATGCGCCAGGAATTGAAGCGGATCCAAATCGGTGGTCGCAAATCTCTAAGAAAAACCCTGAATTCTATAAAGAACATGAAATTACCAAATGTTGGAGCATAGCTCTAATATTTAACTAATATTTTATTATCATGTACTTAATTTATTTTAGACTTCATGTAAATAAGGACTAGTAATATGCTTGAAGGGATATCCGGAAACTTTTGTTATCATATAGTGTACTCCTGATTGAGCTGTTATAAGCTGAAAATCATTAGATTTAGTAATAAAATTTGTCCTCATATTCATTCTGACTCTCTTAATAATGAAGTAGGCCTTGCAGTATATAGCAGCAAAGAAAACAGAATTCCGACCGGTTTCACCTGGCTTTGTTTAAAAGGCGAAACCGGTCTGAATTATATGTGTTTTCTTTCCCGCTATGTACTGCAAGGCCTCAAGAAGGACAGTACAGAGAACTGTCCATTTCATAACATCTCTTAATAATATCTCTATGAAAGGAATTTTCTAAGCTTATCTGCAAGAATTCAGGCTTCTATTTTGACTGAATATTTACATTCAAAACCAATATTGCTATTCTGTTATCTAAGAAGAGCACTTATGATAATATCTAGTTTTATAAATAAATTTACCGCTCTTGTTAAAATCTCCATTATACCAGTCATATCAGAAAATGTGAGATCCAATTTTCAGGAAATATTCCCGTTTACAGAAAGGTTTAAATAAATTTCTCCGGAGTCTTCATTTTTCCTAAGAGAAACTCAACTTAAAGTCTCTTTTGATATTTCTTTTATTGGCCAATAGATCGGTTTTGGCATAAATTTGGTATTTAAATATACTTCATTACGACCCTTCTCTTGATCCTCAAAAAATAATAATGAGTTAAGTTTATTAGAAATTTTGGCGTCGACTGCTAAGGTCATTTTGCGCCTTTTACACAAGTTACATCTGTACGCAGCCCGGAACAAACACAAACATCCATACCCACGGCGGGATTGGAACCCACGATCAGGTGGACTCGAGACCTAGAAAGCCTATGCCCTAGTCCTCTCGGTTACCTGGCCGGCAAAATAATAATGAATAAAATGAACACATTTGAGGTCAGGAAATGGAAATAAAAAGTATCTTGAATGCTTGATATTGTATCGAATCTGTT
Source organism: Rhysida immarginata (assembly GCA_023313115.1). Taxonomy (NCBI): domain Eukaryota; kingdom Metazoa; phylum Arthropoda; class Chilopoda; order Scolopendromorpha; family Scolopendridae; genus Rhysida; species Rhysida immarginata. The sequence goes on from JAHWFO010003124.1 coordinate 3,281,285, forward strand.
TCTTAAAGAGCGCTTTCGCATTATACGAGGATCTTTTATATTCAAATAATAAGCATATGATTAGAATAAAATTAATTATAATGACAGAGGAAGGGTAACAAGAGAGAGAATAAACTTTTTCACTCTCTAACCCAACAGATTTCAAATGCAGCCTAAATGATCTCTTTTCCATCTCTCAGTACAAAATTTACATACCCATCAAAGTGTTTTCTCAGGCACTCCGTTAGTCACAGCTATTTCTTCGTTTTACGAGCATCTCTTTGAGAAATTGAAATGCATCAACAAAGGTGAAATGCTCGAGTTTTAACGATGTTTTTATGGAGTTCGCAGCCTTAAAACAAAAGAACTTTATGGGCCTTTAATTTTATGCTTTATGTTTGAATCTAGAATGAAAAAAATATTTCAAGCTAGAAATTTAAAGAGGAAAACGCAACACAATGAGGAAATAACTTAAAGAGAAATATACAAAGGGGTTATAATATACTGTCTGTCGCGAAAAGATTTCAACAAATTTATATAATAATGCTTGTTCTTTAATGTTGCTCTTGCAAAATTTATAATGCATTTCAATTGTTTTAACCAACATGTTTATAAAAAGATTTGTCAACAAACGTCTTTAAGTAACAAAGATTTGTCCTCTATGTTATTTTATCGTCATTGCAACACTTAAGGAGATTATTGTTTTGATGACGAGTACGTAAACTTTATGTTCAACATGGGAAATAAAGTCGCTTTAATTATATACTATCTTGCGAAAAAATATTGGGGTACTTAACAAAGTAAACAAAGCTAAATTATACAAGTCTAATAGGGTGTCGGGAAATTTATTGCAGTTATTACTGATCTAGGGAGATTTTTTTCATAAGCTTCTGGTAGGTTGCAGATAGAATTTCGTGCCACTCCTCCATTTAGAGTAATTGCTTGTTCAGACACTGATGTTGGTCGAAGTGGACGTGTAAGAAGTTCTACCCTATCCCACAAGTTGGTTGAAGCTGGGATTCTGCGAAAGCCATTCAAATTGTTTCTGATGTTATTCAAATTCCTTATAGTGCCCTGCATGAAAGAATGCGTAAATGAAAAAAACTCGTTCAACAATCATAATTGGACAGGAAACGAACCATTATTTGGTCCTGGTATTTCCTTAGTGAAATCGCAGCTGAAATGAAACCGAAACAAATTTGGCACTTGATTAATCGACAGGTTGAATATGGTACTTCGAATGCTTTGTTGTTCTCTTTTATTATTGCATCATTATAAATTCTGGTTCAAGTTGACTTTTTATATATTTTCTTGAACAATCAGACTTATATGCCAGGTAGAGGCCGCCATGTTTCAGAAACTTTAAATAAAGCAGATATCTACAATCGATAAGCACACGTAATATGCATGCGCCCGTTTCTATTTCTTTTGTGACGGGCACTATAGTAATTCTCCCGGCAGAAACAAACAGATCCCGAACAGTCTGCAGCCTTCTCCATTAGTGAATTTATCGGCCTCGATGGCTCAGTGGTTGCGTGATCGCCTCTGATGCCCGAGGACGCGGGTTCGACCCCGGTCGAGGACGACGAGGATTTTTTCAGGGGGGAAATTCTGAGATCACGCACTTCCTTCGGAAGGGAAGTAAAGCCGTTGATCCTGTGTAGTCGTTTGCCGGCTGCACGTTAAAGAACCCTTGCGAGGCAAAATTTGCGACCCCTATAACGCCGTCCTGCAATGACCATGGCAGTTGAAAAGGATGTTAATACCAAACAAACCAAACCAACCATCAGTGAATATATGAGTTGTCTCATTAGTTATCCCTTCAATCTTCCACTTTACAATAATATTACCCACGGTGAATCTAGGTTTGTAACCCGAAATTTCACAAACTGACTTCCCACTTAAGTGGCATCTAATGACAGTATCAAAATACAAAGTCGCTGACTTTTTTGTACCACTCATTTTTGAGATACATAAAGCTTTAAAACATCAGTCACGGTAACTTATGTAAATAATTCACGCTGTCACTAATGTTAGGAACTAATTGCCAAAAGTAAGGAGTGCTCCAAAAGTCATGGTATTGACGGTCCCAAGATCACTGTCTCGCGTCAAGTCATGGTTATTGACGGCATTGGACTCATCTAACTTCAACAAGGCTACATATCTGGATGGTAGTTACTAAACGATAGCCAACTGGGCGACTTCAACTGAACGATAACCAAGCGGATGACGGCAAACTGGACGATAGAAAGCTGGGTGACGAAAACTTTATAGCTTCGTCGAAGTGCCAGAGGACCATGAAAATAGTTCGACTTATCATGAATTCGACTTAAACGACATTCTCAAACCTGGAATGTAGTGGAAGGGATTTTAAATTTATCTCTATTTACGCGGAATATTGACTTAACCGACTTTGACTTATGCGGATTATACCTTAGTATTAGTTATTATACAAAGATATATTCAACAGGATTTTGGCCATAGCATAATAATGGCCAGAAAACGTTGTTCTGTATTTGGCCATAGTCTGAAATTTTTTTTTTAATTTTGTAAAATTTGAAGTTTTAATTATTTTGTCGCCCGGTTTACCATCGTTCTGTCGCGCTCGTCCAGTCCAACTGTTCCCTTCCAACAAAGTGCACGGCCAAGAACAGCTTGACTCTTTACGTCTAATCTCAGAAGACCGACTGTCATCAATCTCCCAGCGAAAGACCATTAATCTGACCGGGTTTTCCTCTCTCTCAGTGTATGATTAAAGACTTTCAATTAGTTAAAACTCTCACTTGTATACTTTTACATTACGTCATGCGAGGTTTGATCACATGACTGCGGTTCCCTTCAATGCAGCACTTTCTTTGTATGTTTTCTTTACTCTTTCCACATAAGCGACACTTTGAAATATGATTAATCACAAAATGTTCGCACTCTTTTTTCTGTCTCGGTCTTTCTATAGATTCAAACATTAAATTAAAAACATATTGTCACGAAGGCAAAATCTTCATTTTCTCTGCAGTTTTTCAGAAAGTGAAAGGAATTTTATAAACTATTGGCATTCGATTGTCTAATACAAAACAAAAGAATGCGAGGTTCTCCATTCGAGCCAATTTCAGGAGAGGATGTAGAGGAAATTCCGAAACAGTCTATTACGTTTAGAACAAAAGGTCTATCTATAGGAAAGTGAGAATCAAAGTATCGCCTATATTTAATACTTGCCGCAAAAGAAGAGTGAATAAAATTTTAAAAAATCACTAAACGCCACTCCAATCCCCCCCCCCCCGTTTTACGAGTTTTATGCTTTGTTTTCTATATGAAAGAGTGGATTTCTACAAATCTGTAACGCTCTACAACTTTGCAATTGGAATTTTTTCTGTGTTTATCATGGCTCAAAAGTTAGTTTTCGTAACTTCTCAGCTTACTCTAGAGGCGGTGGGAATACTTTAATTCAATCGGGCACGGGCACTTTCTTAAGAATAGATCTAAACTTTTATGACTCTAGCATCTTTAATCTAAAGTTATGATCTACAACCTGTAGAGTATAAAATATTAAAAGAAGGTTCAGATATTTGTGAAATGAATTCAATTTCTCATTATCTAATTCAATTAAGTTCTAGCTAAACGGAAAAGGGGGAACTTCTCCTTTCATTTTATTCAATTAAACGCAATTCGAAATAAATAAATTTATTAACGTGGATTAAAAACGAATTTTAAATAGAAACGAATAAAATGTGTAGTTTGATTGAATAAAATTTGCACATAATTCAATTAAAACGGTAGATGCTTAAGAAAGTCCAGCCAATCTGAAAACTAACCCTAAACAATCTAAAACAACATACATACTCCTTAATGCATATTCCCCTGCCCTAATCCTTGCAACAAAAAACATGCATATACATTCATGAACTACAGCGTACAAGGTGTCGATAATCAAAACGGGATTATGCAGCATATGAATTGTTGAAGGCAAACATATCATTATTATACAGCTAAAGTGGTATAGCTTAATAATATTTTGGTATAAGTGTGACTCATCCATTATTAATAAATAATACATTGCGTGTGCATGGTTAGCAAGCTTATCAACATTCAAATTTCATTTTAATACTAAAAACAATTATAATACAATAATAAAATCATGTTAGCTAAAATCTGTAAGTAATCCAAAAGATAAGTGTGACTAGGAATTTAGATTTCATTTATGTATACACATCGAACACAATAATTTGAATAACTGATATGAAAAACGTCATCATTGATATGATGACTTTCAGCAACCTTAAAATGAAGGTGCTATCACTTAATCTTGTCCATTCAAAACATTTGGATAATTTCGTTTATGTTCTGCTTCAAACCTTCAACAAACGCCGAATGGTTTATTACTGCAGATCTTTTCCTTTAAATATCCCCAGAGAAAAAGGCTAATGTAGTTAATTCGCGTAACCTTGATGGCTACTTAAAAGCTACCCTCTCCCCTCGTAAGATGAGTCTATTTTTAAAAATTTAGCTGTTAAACGTTCAAGTTTCTCCCGGAGCATGAACAGGGATAACGAATGGTCACTAGCAATGGCATTTACTGCTACTAAACTACGTTAATGAAACGATACTTTTCACCGTTAAAATTAACATCTTACTTTATTTAAGAAACGAGGCCATTAAATAAACATTACTTACTTTTAAAAACATTTAATTTAGAATTGAGTATTTTAGAAGTGATTAAAAATTTATTTAAGCTTCTTCACTCATTGCCTGATAACGGATTTTCCTTTCATCACATAATTTAAATTTTAAATATGTATTGTTTTGAAGCTATGAATGATAACCAAGACAAGAGAAAGTTATTAGATTTATTGTTACGATAGTTAATTTTCAACATGTCCACCATCATTACAAAGGATAATAATAATCTCTAGTATTCGCAAGACGTTTCACAGCTGTTATTCAGAACACTGTCAATCCAAGCCATAATGAGGATGAAAGAAACCAAACACAACCGGCTTATAAAAATATTATTTCTATCAGGAACATCAAATATTAGACGTCAAATCAGGGAAGCGAATTAGAAAGTACAAGGGAGGTTCAGGTGTTAATGCATACTTAATCACATATTAAAGTTTCTGCTGTGCTTTGGTTCCTTTCTGTGTATTTATGCGGAACTCGTATACACATCGAACACAATAATAGATCCCATATACTTGTACTTCTGTGTTAATTTTACTTTGACCTAGCACCGATCACGGACGCTCTCTGTCATACGTCTCGTTCGGCTACCCGCTTCATATCAGATGTGGTTTGCTTTTAAGATCGTGTGCACTATAGAGTGTCGGCTACCAAACGCATGAGCAAACGTTTTTCTTCCCAGCGACGCCAGGCAATAGATCTTACTTATCAATTCAACTCTCGTATGTCAAAGCTTTCCCTTTCATCGAAGACTATGCTGAGGATGGCATGTTTTCCTTAGCACCTTATCCTAGCCGTCGGCAAAACTGAGATTATGAGAGCAGATCAAATGGAGAAAGGAATAATAGTCTAAAAGTGTGCGTCATCTTCTCTTCTATCTTTGGCTCTATTTCATGCATCGTATTCACATTTACCGAATTCGATAAAACGTACAAAACTGAGATACATTATTTTTTAATAGAATAGGAATTACTGCTACATGGATATGTAAGTTGTTTTAATCTTTTGATGTGTCCAGTTTCTAAGTTATTTGGTACTTCTACGTGATTATTATCTTTATACAATTTTAGTTCCAGAAAAATCCATGAACTTGGGATCCGAAGAAAAATCTTTGCGCTAATTTTCTTGGGATCGAGAACTGAAAAATCTTTGCGCTAATTTTCTTGGAAGCTATTTTATTACTAGGTTGTATTCAAATACAAATCATTTGAATCGTCTGCTAAGCTTATTATCATTCTATTCAAGAAATTTAGTTGGATTTTAATTTTTGCTTGACATTTCTCTGCATTTATTCCGTGACGCGGGGTTCTAACATTGAAAATTAAGGTTAGTCTAGAAGAGATTGTCATAATTTTTTGGACCACAAAATACTATAGCCAAAGAGATTGTCAAAGTTTACTTCTTTTCGTTTTAAAATCATGAAAAAGATAGCTCATGTATGTTAACCATAAACTTTCATAAAATGTGATTGGCTTTCAATAATTATTATAAAATGAAAATATAACAAGCAAGAATATTTTAGTGACCCTGGCCATCTCCTACATATGTAGGCGAGATAGCCATGCGTATAATTCTGTCAGAAATTACAAATTAAGTTAATTATTAAAAGAATTCCAAAGTAATTTACATTAACTAAAAGAACTAGACAAATAACACATTAATATGTTTAATTAGCATATTTAAAATGGAATTTTTTTAATCGATTAATAAATTTGATTGAAAAAATTTGATTGAATTTAAAGAAAAAAAAAGGCAATAAAGGAAAAAAAACCCTTACAATTATGGACATTTTAAATTTGAAAGGAAAGACATCTTAAATAAAGAATTGTCCTTTAAAATGAAGAGGATATGGTCATCTTATTACAGTTGAGAGTGCCATCTCTCCTAGGAGAAAAAAAATGGGCCATCTCTCATCTCTCCTAATTGTGGAGGAGAGATGGTCACAGAGCAAAAACAAAAACAGCAGCAGCCATCGGTAACAAACCGACTCCAGAAGAGTGGAAGGATTTATGCTGATCATAGAAATAAACTATAGGCCGATTACTGTTTCTTACGACTATCTGTATGCGGAAGACCTTTAATGTGTGTAAATTTTCAGCATCTCTCAAAATAAAAAAATAGGGAAACACTAACGATTAGATCGCGCCAGCATCAATTAGCGATTTACACGTTGGCAGCCATTCCTAATGCTTTGACCCATGTGATCGGAAGCGTCCTCTAGCTATATATTTTAAAATTAGAGTGATTGGCCATCCCTCCTAGATTTACGCTATATTAAGCACACTCTACACAAGAAACGTTTTAGATCTCTTCTAAATCTCTTCTATTTAAAAGTGGATGATGCATAATAAATACAAACATCTGCCATTATACCAAATCAAAGTTGATCAAGCAAAGGTCTTTTCCTACATTAGTGCAAAAGTTCTGTGAATTTCTTCTGTGGAAATAAAACGTTCACACTTCAAAAATGAAATTGTGCTTTTTAAATCGGAGATTGCTTCAAAGGATACCCAAAAAAAGCTAACTAGGTTTTGGTGAAATGCTAAAGGTAAATTCCAAGACAAGCTTCAAATTATTCACTTTGGCTACCACTTTGGTTGAGGAACTTTAAACATTGGTCCTCCACCAGTATAACCAAAAAAAATCTTGAGAAAACCCCACAAGGAGAATAAATTGAGAAAGGCCATAAAACGAAATTGTCCGCAGAAGTGGCGCACCCATAATGGCTTTTCCATCATGACCATGCATCAGCTCACAATTCTCTGTCTGTGCAGCAATAAATACAACAGAAGAGCTAACTCTGACTTATCCCCCATACACTTACCTCATGTAATTTAGTTCCATTTTTTAAAGATGAAGATTTAGGTGAACGGGGAACGATTTAACGATAATGAGGGGTTAGTTTCAAGAGAAATTATAGAAGCGGTAAACAATTTTCTGTAATTGAGTCTAGCGATTTTTACAATCCTGGGAAGATTCCAGATTCACATTAAATATAATCATTTATTTTTAATTTATTTATAAAAACCTCATTCAGTTACTGTTATGAGTAGCCCTCATTTTAGACAAGAAATAATGCCACTTCTTTTTCTTATGCCATTCGAATAGGACTACTATTTGTAATATATATTGAATAACATTTGAAGAAAGAATACCATGCTTTTCATATTTTAACAGCTAAAATAAAGTACACAATTTTGAAATCAATATTTTCACAAAAAAGACAAAACAATTGCTTTTTTAAAATCAGTTGAGTGTCTTCTGTCCAATTTTGAGTCCAAAAGGAAGAAGTATCTCGTGTTCTTCATTCGGTTCCAAGTAGAAATTTTTTCAGACCCATTAAGTCCTGTTGACAGGGACTTTGTTGTCCATCTGTTTTCTTTCGATGACATGTCTGATCAATTTAATTTCTCCACTCATCCGATGCAAAAAGAATGGAGAAAACTACTTTTCGTTTGTTTTTTTTTTCGTTTGTTATTTTTAATGGATCGATTCTTTGGTAAGAAATATAAAAATATCATCATTGGTATTTATTTCATGTGTTGCGATTATTTACACGAGGAAAGAATTAAAGATTCACGTGTTTGCTTTTCACAATTTTATAGCAACTTAAAATTCATATGTAAAAATTAAATTAAAATTAAAATTTAATATTTCTGGTAAACAAATGTTTTATCAAAGAATTTACAAACCGTTTAGTGTTCCTTCTATTAAATCGGAATGATATTTTCTTTCTTTTCTTCATTTTCAATCTTCCTTTTTTTCATTCCTAGTAGCCTTTTCTATCTTTATCCTATCTATATTACATTCACCTCTGAATTTTTTTTACCTATTTGGGAAATAGATCTTTGGGGTTTCTTCTCAACCCTTTCCAAAACGAACGATCAGGAAGATTCGTTTTTCCTTTTCCCCCTTCCCAAATTGTATTCGTGCATTCATCGTTGTTTTCCATGCAAAACGACCGACAGTCAAGACCTTGCTTTGCAATGAGGAGCAGACGGCATTGAAAGCACTAGGGTTGAGAATAAACCCCAAACTTCTTTTTCCTTTCCTCTTCCACTCTCAATTTAACGCCTTCGAAGGCATAAGAAAAAAGAAACTCCAATTACAATAAAAGCCGGTACCACAACCTTTCAGACAAACGAAATACTTTTCTGCAGCGATAACCAGATGTGTCTTGAAGGATGCCATGTGACGAGGATCATGTTTTCCCTCAGTCGAATGGCAGAATAAAAAAAATCAATCGGAGTATGTGTCTTTTTTTATATATATATACTACGCTGTTCAATATTAAAGAATAGGGCGCTTGAAAGAAATTTGAAATGCAACGACGAACAGAAGAATTTCTATCGCTAAATATAAATACCCACAGTAAGAAATTTATATTAAATACAAATCAATATCTTATGCTCGCAAGTTACGTTCTTGAGGGTGCTTCCAACATTCACTTCTAAAGAATAAGATATTTACATATTTGAAATTTGGTGGGATAAAATTCCCTGATTTCCTAAGCATAAGGCTGCAAACGATACATATCTATTGCATCCCGTCTTTTTTTTTTATTGATTTTCAAAATCCATCAGTCATTTTTGGGACTCCGGGTACAAGGAAGCACAAAATTATAGAAATAGCTCTCAAAAAATTAAGTTTTCTTTCTATTGAATATATCTTTTTATAACGCTGCAAAATGCGAGAGTAGACCTTTTTCACGAAGTTCTTTCAAAATTAACTCCTTTTTTAAATACTATAATGAAAAATTTAGCACAAAATTTCTTGGATGATAAGAAATTGCAAACCAATTATACATTGTCTGTATTAGGCTTTCTTTTTTTTCGAATAATTTGAAGAAACATTTAAATGAAACGAAACAAGATCCAAACGATTAATCAAAGTTTTAAATTAATAATCTACAACAGATGTTTCCAATCTGGATGCTCGGCGAACTTTACGAGGAGTTCTTAGGAATAGTCTTGAAGCACAGAAAAGATTGCAACAGCGTTTCTGAAATTTCGTTTTAAATTTTATGAACTCTCTTATACAAAAGCAAAAGGAACAAGTATCATCGAATCAACGTCTTATGTTAAATGCATCTTCTTTTTTTACCAAATATTTTTTCAAATGTGTGTAAAAAATACTTTTACGGCAACATTTTTCAACTTTAATCTCACGGTACTAAGTTAAACTTTTGCGGTACGTTTAAATTATGATGATTAAAAAAAATATGGAATATAATTTTTAGGACTTACAAGGAGAAGTCGCGGTCTGGGAAATGAAGTTTGGAATCAAACTTTGTGTAGTGGTAGTTTACCCTTCATTTGTATCGGCTCGGTGGCTCAGTGGTTGCGTGATCGCCTCTGATGCCCGAGGACGCGGGTTCGACCCCGGTCGAGGACGACGAGGATTTTTTTCAGGGGGAAAATCCTGAGATCACGCACTTCCTTCGGAAGGGAAGTAAAGCTGTTGGTCCCGTGCAGTCGTTTGCCGGCTGCACGTTAAAGAACCCTTGCGAGGCAAAATTTGCGGCCCCAAATGGCCATAGCAGTTGAAAAGGACGTTAATACCAAATAAACCAAACAAAACCAAACCCTTCATTTGTTAATATGATAAAATATTAGCGCGCACTATTTAGCCAACTCCGAAAAAATGTATCCAAAGTTTTCATACCTGGTATATAATAAAAAAATGTGCAAACACGTCAGAACGCCGAATAACCGAGTCAGTAGCGCGCTGGCCTCTGGTATGGGTTCGGGTTCGATGCGCGTTCTGTGGTTGTTGTTGTTTTTTCATTACAATTATTATTTTTACATTTTATGAAAAAATATATTTACATAAAGCAATATTTTATCTCATAATTTTTCATTAATTTAATTTGTTATTCGAGACGTTTTCGAACCTTAATATTTTCCCGGAAAAATTTTTTATCTATGTTTTTAATTATTCTACAACATTTCACATACACGTGCATATTTTTACTGTTACTTATTTGGTGCATTTGTGTGGCATTTTCTATTAACAAGTAAACGTTATGCAGGTTATAGAGTATAAAGTTATTTTCATGCAAATTACCAATAACTACACATCATAATATTTACAATTAAGTCTGTTCTATATATTTAATTATGTACAAGAACCGGAATGATATTTTTCGTAGATGCACGGAAAACAAAAGATATTTCGACATTTCACGCAACAAATAAATGAGGATTTTTTACAATAACACGTTGTTTTAAGAAGATCCGTTTGGAAGTATACCAGGCGTATCGAATCATATTGCCAAAGATAGGAAATGATGATAGTTGATGATAGTTGCGGGAATTAATTTCGTGTTTCTCTTCAATTAAACAAGCACAATTTTGCATACGCTTTATTAGATTTTTTTTACCTGCCTGTAGAAGTAAACATCGCAGGGCTGAACCAGAGGAGTAAACTTTGGAGGGATAACTTTTAAAGTGCAAGTAGGCATTTTCTCATCATCCTGGAAGATTTCATTGTATATTTCAGGCTTCTTTTACCCTCCCCAAGAGTCGATGAGAAGAAGAAACTTCTCTTTTCCCACGTAGGATTTCAGGCAATCGTTGAGGAAGTCTTTGTATAAACCTGTGGTGAGCTTTCCAGACTTCGACAACGTTATGACAACGTTTTTATATTTCTCTGCATACTCAACCACCAATTTTTAACCCTGGATCCAAATGTACCTTTTGTCTCTTGCAGACATACAAATACAAAAGGTAACAATCGTCCAGAAAGGATAATATTGTGCAGTATACGAATGTGTGACCTTATTCATATCTTATCTTTTAACAAAGATGGTTTTCTTTCCCTTTTCAGAAAGAGTCCTGTTGAAAATGGACTGATACTGACATCCTGAAAAATAATGGAAAGACGCGAAATTGCATGAAATCAGAATTTACTGTAATACTGTTAAATTAAAAAATATACTCATTACAACGACTTTTATATTAAATAAAAACATTTCTAATTTTTATATTATACTATTACAAAATCCCACATACCTGTTTGGACAGTATTAATGACGTAGTCCTTTTCATAATTAGGAATCAAACGTGAAGTTTGTGCTCGGAAGGTTTCTGCTGAGGCCAAGGTTTCTTCCATCGTAACTGTTTCTTTGTGTGAAATGAACTTCGTGACTTTTCGTTGACGAATTCTATGCGTGTTTTTGAATTTCTTGACCCATGTGTCAGAAGCTTTAAATTCCATGTTTTCATATTGTCCTGCAGCAGCTAAGGCCAATTTTCATATTGCTGTAAATTTTTGGTCGTGACCTGCTGGAAGTTCTCTCTAGCTTCAACGAAGCGATCATAAGTCCAGGAATCGATAATAGAATATCTATCGAATATATTTCCACCCCTTTTTACGTTGTCTTCCTATCTGGATAAATGTTCCTTTTTTCAAACGACTACATCCCTTCTTTTTGAAAGTTTGCAGGATGTGCTTTGGCAATATTGATAACTTTGACTTTATAATCCAAAGCAATATGCTCCATTTCTGCTGTTTTTCCTCTTCTGGTTCGTACTCTTCTGATGAATAATCTTCTTCAACTTCTTCAGAATCACTTTCTTTGTATATTTCATCCATATGAATAAGCTCCTCTTCACTAACAAGTGTTTTCTCTACCAACATTTCTATTCTAAGTTGAAAAAGTTCTTCTTCTATCGCCATAGCTTCCTTAGAAATTGTGTCAGAAGATTCAAATGCAATCATATTTTCAGTGAGTAACCTTTCATAGAAGACAAATGCATCCTTCAATTGTAATTTCAACGTGTCACTATATATCCTCGTACATTCTTCAGGAATCTCCTGTTGAACGTCCGAAGGGCCAGGAAAACTTTCACTTGCTGACATTTTCACTTGAAAACGTTTTTGTAAACCGATTTATATTGGCGACACAAAGCACACTCCGCTCTCTGCGAAAGCCAGGAATAAACTTACGGTGATATAAGTAAGCACATTTTTTGATGACGTTTTGAGTTTCACATGACAGTGTCAGCGTGTTAAAATATTTCTTTAAGTAAATATATTTTTAATAAAATGTATAAAATAATAATTGTAATGAAAAAGAAACAACCACAGAACGCGCATCGAACCCGAAGCCATACCGGAAGTCAGCACCGGAGCCAGCGCGCTACCGACTCGGCTACTCGGCGTTCTGACGTGTTTGCACATTTTTTTTATTATACAGTATACCAGGTATGAAAACTTTGAATCCATTTTTTTCGGAGTTGGCTGAATAGTAAACGCTAATATTTTATCATATTAACACATGAAGGGCAAACTACCACTATACAAAGTTTGATTCCAAAGTTCATTTCCCAGACCGCGACTTCTCCTTGTTAGTTATTAACAAACAAAACAATTCAACTGGACACTGCTGCAAGGATAGAGCAGATCTACAACCGCTAGTTACAAAAGAGACCGTATGGAAGGTATTGACATCCTCACAAAATTTGAAATATGCAAAGAAATGCTGAACCTCTTTAACAGTTAACTATAAGCGTTGTGTGTTAAAGGTGGTTTGCGGTTTGGTTCTTAGAATAGTACCAAAGGAGTTGAAAATTTTACAATTTCATGTTTTATTAGTTTTAGAGAAAAATTATCAATTGTTATGAAAATAGGTACTGTAGAAGACTCGGGCGGCGTAAATGAAAATAAAGCTTAATAATCTTAAAAACATAAAAAAATAATATTCACGTTAATGAGAAGGTGGCACGTCAGGCGCGTGACGTTTGCTTGGAAACGTCAAATTGATGTCACAGGACAAAAGGTAAAAAGGTAAAAGAAACTGCTTTCCAAGTTTTGCAGAAAACTGAAACAGACGACGATAGTTTGCAGGCTGCTTAAATCTTGCTGCAGCTAATAGCAACAAATAAATAAAGTCTATGTTATTTACCTCTGCTTTTTTCAAATAGAAACACAGCTTACCTTTCCCGTCGTATCGGTTCATTTTTAAATCCAGGAAAGCCAAAGATCGAGGACGTTTAATTCTTGAATATGGCAACCCATGACACATGCTCTGACGCTTCGTTGCAAAAGTATGGACGAGCTCAGAACACCAGATGTGACTCAGTAGAGCCAGAAAGAAACACCCATGCTTGGTGCTCATGTGCTAAAAAAAACGCGTCCATTGCTCTGAGTTCCAGTGCAGTGATGAAATAAATCATGCGATGAGGCTTTGAACTCGCGGCATGTAAAGCTAGTAGCGTGAGTAAAAATTGGATTCAGAGGAACGGTGGTGTGAAGTAAATAATAATTAATCTACTTCCTGCCGTCCCCTCCAAAATGAAAAGAATTCTTGTACATCGGTAAAGATGATGACGTCCATTGAGAATACTCTAGGAATCGGCATAGTTGTAAATCTATGAACAATACGAAATTAACATAATTATAAAAATATTAATCACTCAGGTTCAATGTTCATGCATGCACTGTATTCCCAAGGAAAACTGTCTACCAAAACTGAGTTCGCAATATTGCTTGTAGTGATAATGAACAGAGTACTGTACTTAGATTTCGATGGCATTAATGCTAATGCAATAGTACTGTACTATCAGTAGTTAGGTGAAGTGTAGCATCTTCAATTAAGAAATTCGGAGATAAGTGAACATGAAGTAAAATAATCAAATTAAAATATACGCTTGTCTCAAGTTGGATTGCACAATCAAATAAAGAGAGAGAAGGAAATAGAAGTCGGGATGATGCTTGTAGCTGCCAAAATTTAGAAAGAATATTCAGCACCAGCTCAGGTCACTGCTACCAACGTCATCGCTCGCTGAAATTTTTCGAAGTGCTTGCTTAATCCGATCAGTACGGCCGTCAGCTGTAAAACCTGCTCGTAGCAATTCGAAAATCCGATGAGTCGAACTTATCCATTTGCAGCTGGAGGTGGCAAGCAGTTTAATGGAGCAGAGAAGATATCGGATATTGCATCAACGTTGTTCTCGCTTAAACGTTTCTCTCTTCCTCTCTGACAAACTGGTACAGCTTTGCTGCCTTACTTATAATAAGTAGGAAGAGCCCATTCGATCTGAGGCAGCACGCACATTTGAGTAATACGTTCCTGCAATAAAATTACTTCGCCTAATATTCAAATCTAATAACGTCATTATTTTGACATCTAGAATAAGCTGTAGACTGGACATGGTTGTAGGGAAGGCAAAGTTATTTTGCCAAGAACTAGTGAAAATAGTGTAGGAGTTGATCAATCCCTTCATGAGGTCTCCCTTTCCACGAATTACATTATCTGAATTTGTGGCATTCATGAGTCAAACACATCATTCACAAATCTTAAATTTCAAGTCTATGATCCTTGGTTGCAATCGAACCGCAATAAAAGTTCCGCTACGCAGATTCATTTTTATCTATCTCTTGGTGTAATAATTCCTGATTTTCTTTATTCTAAATTTTATGACTTAAAATTATAATTTATGAAAACCGTTTATTGGATAATTTCAAATAAATACAAAAAAAAAACTTGAAAAATATAAATGATTGCAGAGAACTTTGAAAATAACAGCAAAATAATAAACCATTCAAGACATAACCAAGTAACGAAATGTTAAAATGTTCGCCATCACATAAAGTCTTTAGAGTATGGCAACTTATTAAAGATTTTTGTCGTCCAAAGGAAGCGAGTGCTTGCTGTACGTAGCAATGGGCACACTGCAGAAAATTTCATACTTCGTTTGACCAAAATCCATTCCACTCAAATCTAGCCGAAAGCGGCCAGGGGTATGGAGGAGTTTGTCACACTGCGTATTTTGTCCGTTAGGGCGGCGGTTTGCTAGCAGGTTGGGGGGTTCAATGACTTTAATGGCTGCGAGTACTGTGTACAGATCGGCAGGCTTCGATAAAAGCGTGCTTTTTGAAATGATAATGTCCAAGTTTTTAAAAGAAATTTAGGCAAGATCATGGGGAAGTGTTGCTTTGTGCCTGGATGCAAGTCTGGATAAATAATAATAGCAATAAATAAGAGGTTATAATCTTCATCTTCTTAAATTAATAATTTAGCAGTTGTATTGATATGGTATAAGCACTTTATTGTCCTTCACGTTTATACACAATACAATAATATATCTGCATAATATTAGGAGCATTTCATCGAACGCTATTTTGTTCATTCTATTGATTGGAAAGAAGTCAAAATTCCAAGGGAGCGAATAACGCTTAAGAGTGATGCCATCCCCACAATCTTTCTTATTTATTTTATTGAAATAATTTAGCACAATTTAACCAAAGAAAAGCAGAGAATTTATTTAATTGACATTATTAAAATTTTTATTAAAATTGATTTAACATATGTTATTTTTTTACATTAGAAAAAAAAAATTTCCATATATTTCCACAATTTCCTATACCACATTGAAAAATTTCCCAACCTACTGTGTTCTGCGCCACCTATCGGTATGCACAAGAAAGGTGACAGACTTTTAAAGCGTGCTGCTAGACTTGAGTGGAATGGATTTTGGTTTGACCCATCTCTGTGAAGTTATTGCAATGGCTGCTTCAAAGGGCAGTTTATAGCAATGACGTATATTAAAGACGCCTTCTAATTAATATCGTTGGTGTATAGCCTATTTCTCAGACTCCGTACTGCGATTACAGCATGCAGCGCTACCTGTCGGATTTTGACTTCAGATTCGAATAGAGCACGTCCCATTTAATCGGGAACATGGCCGCCCTAGCTGGTTCTAAGTATCAAAATGATTAACTTTAACCGTCATTTTGGCCAAGTTCCCGAATAAATAGGACATTTGTACGTATTATAAATTTTACTTACTTTTTGATGTTCTTTTCGAATGTGAAGTCAAAATCCGGAAAATTCGAAAAAAATTGGCAACGGAACGACCGACTTCGTGAATTCAGTAACGATGCTTTTAACAACGTTAAAAATCTTTCATACGTTTCAGGAAACTAGAGTTACAGACAGACGGACAGACAAAAATGCGAGTGTAAAAACATAAAACACCTTTCAGGATTTAATAATGGTAGTCAGGGCTATTCTTTAGAGTGACTTTCGTAGAAACATTCAGCTCTTTTTTTATTAAGTTCTTATCATAAGATCAGAGTAAAGCAATCTCTACTGTAAGTAAATTCAAAAATAAATTTTTATTGAAATTTCAAAAAGTAATACAATTTTGTTTTTAATTTACAGCTTAGAAAAATTAATTTAAATGTTAAATTGACCTAGACAAAATATTTAAAATTATGTCACGGTCAAAATCAAAATAAGGTCAAAATTTAGTTTATCTACGTAAAATAAAAAGCAAATAAAATTACATAATACCAATCAAAATAGAGATGGATGACCCTCATTCATTCGTTATAAATTCGCTTACAAAGACGAGTTTAAAAACTAATTTTTATATTGTAAGTTTTAATAAAAAAAAAAAAAAAAGCTGCAAAAATATTTATGTTGAGCTGACAAACCTTTATTCATTTTAGACAAGCAATCCTGTCTGCTCGTTTCAATTCGACTGTTGGAAATCTTCGAAAATTATTGAATAATCGAAACGCAGCTTTGTGACACAAAAGAGAATTAGCATAAAGAATTAACTAAATGTTTGTGTTTATACAAACTTAAAAAAATTAATACGTTTAGATTAAATATTATCTCAAAAGATGAAAAGAAAAAGGTTCCTCCCCTAAGCATTTTTTATTTACTGTTTGTTTTTTTGAGAATGCATTCAAACGTTCATGAAATGTCTTTGATAAGAAAATTTCCTACAAAACAAACCGCTTTGCGAAGCGAAATGTTATGAGTCATAAAAATTTGGTCTGTGTGCATTTCACGCTTTTTTTATGATCCTCCGTTGTCGAGAGCATGATGGAGAATGAATTTTCCTCTTTCCAAGGAATGTGTCGTAAACATTGGATAAAAATCGTGCTGAACTAACAAAAATATTTACGATAATGAAACAGGGAGGTCTATGAATATTCAGTTAAAGGGAACGCAACAGCGAGACAGGGCCAACAGGCAAATCGTAGCCGGAAACGAGCGAGGAAATCACGGCCAACGAGAAGGCGAAAAGCCTGCGAACGCAATTAACGGGGGTGAACAACAAACACATTGATATACGCGCAAAATCCCACTTTGTAGGTTTACGTCTTTTGAAAATAATATTTTTCCCATCCCCAAGTAAAAATTTATTTGAAACTAAGAGTAGAAAGAGAAAACATCAACATCTAATTTCACTAAATATTTTATGATAAATAGAAAGATACGTATCAAAGTTGTTTATGACTGCCCGCCACTTTTCTTGGAAACGGAGCAAGTCATTTTCTATAGCTTGAACATAAAAGTTAATCCTTAAGTTTATCCTAATACCAGGAAAAGGAAAGAAAAAAGTAAAATACTCGAATTAAAAAAAAAAGTTATAAATACTCCTTAGAAAATAATGCCATTATAAGCTTTACTCTTTGTATTAAAATTTTTTCATAAAATTTAAGAGAAGGAATAATGATAAAATCGCCTTAAAAGATAACGCCTAAAATTTGTAAGAACCTGAAGTAAATTTCGTCATAAAGCTTTTGAGATTTTATTACAACTGTCAAATAGGCTTTGCATTTGGTACTTATCATTTGCACTCTTTTGAACTAGAAAATGAGGTTTATATAATTTACTCTCCTCCAAAGATTATTTTAATGTTACCGATAGTTCGTTGTTAAAATGTTTGACATATTTTATATATAGAGTACAGTTTTGCGGATTCGAAGAGATTGAAGTATTAGTAATTTTTCATCACATTTCGTATTTCATATGGCATCGCATTTCAATCATCAAATATATTGAAGGGATTTGTTTTCTTCTTATATGTCGACACCGCCAACGGTAATTTGAATCTATATTTCCTAGTAATACTCTTCACCGAGGAAATCATAAACCAATCCTATGAACTGAAATGGACATATATTGATCGAAACCATGCGCTATATAATTTTTAACTTTCCACGTTAACATATTGAATTTAATGTTGGTAGTTTACACAAACTAAGTTACTCATGACAGCAAACTTGGATATCGAAGACCAAATCAAAGCACCATAAGTAAATTTTGTTATGATCTTTGATTTAGTTACCTTTACTTATTTAATCTCGTTAAAATTTTTTAAAACTTTTTTATCAAGCTGTTAATGCGACTAATAAATACTCTAATAAAATCTAAAGGATTTTCAAATTATACACCCAAATTAGATTGCATTGTACGAGTAGATGATTTATCTCGGATTTATTTTAATATGGGTGCGAAACGGGCCTTTATCCTGATACCAAGATTACAATATGAATTTGCATTTGTTTTTGGATTTCTCTCCATTATTAGATGCTTAAGCCCATAATCACGTAACATCTATTTAAGCTTGTATACGGAGATTTAATTTAAGCGCAGATGAAGGAATTGTTAATACAGATAAACAATACGATACTGACATTTGCATCATACCATTCTATGAAGGTATAATACTTGGTTAGGTAAATAATAATAATTATAGCATAAAATTGCTTACAAAACACATAAAACACCACCCATCAGCAGTATTATTAAGCCTCATTCTTCCTCGTTCAGAGGAAGTAGAGGTAGAGGTTTTATTGACATAATCACGTTGCATCACAAACAGACTCAATCACCCCTAGGATATACTTTTATTCTAAACAACATCCGGTCACCATTGCACAATACAAAATACACCCTTAAATCTAAACAACATGCCGAACACCCTTAATATTTCCACTTTCTGCACAAATTTTAAATCAGAGATTTGGAAAAGAACCCCAAGGTAGATCCTACTGACCTCAACCAGCTACATGTCGACAGAAAAGTGCCGAATTTCTGATTGAGTGAAGGGAGTCTTTTTGGAAAAACTGAAGGAAACATGATTGCCATACAAAACCACGTCATAAACACAAAAACTACAGAAAACACACTATCAAGAATTAAGCTGATGGGACTTATAGGAAATGCTATATAACAGACGATACTTCCAATACATCATTTCCCTTTGCAAAATTCTCGCGAAGACAGGCAGACTATTTACACAAACATAATCAGTTCGTCAATATCATCAACATACCTGCAAGCATATAAATTTGCTATCCTTCAATTTCAGCTTGTGTTTTATTTATATATTTCCAACCTACTTCGCGGGGGGGGGGGGAGTTTTTTAAGTTTAGACTTCTCAATATTTCGATTCTCTATTACCGCTCTCAAAAATAAAAAAGTTCGCATTAAAAATCTTGAATTGTTGATAATACTTATCAATGAATAATAAATGGTTGCAAATGTAATGCCGTTTCAAAAAAAAAAAGCAAGAAATTTGTGAGCCAAGAGATATTCAATTTGCTGCAACAATTGTAAATCCACATTTTGATCGAACAATGGTAATTGCAGATACACATTCGGCGGTATAATTCAAAGGAGATTCAAGATACTAATTGTCTCTTCTCTCTTATACTAGAGCATATTATGCTCTACATGTAGGGGCTACACAAATAATATAACACCTATTTAAATAGCATAATCTAGGGAAACCTATCATATAGTCCCGCCCTCTAGTTTTGAATCGTGCCACCTAGAGGGCAAGAATGTATACAAGAATATATCAGTCTATTAGTGATATATTGCAGCGTTGAAACTCCGTTATGGCTGACCTCTCAGATTTCGAAAGAGGCATAATTGCCGGAGCTTCAGTAAGAAAGCGGCCACCCTCGTTGGGGTCGGGAAAAATACTGTGTCGACTTCAATGACAGCCTATAAGAAACAGGGAAAGACATCATTGCCAAGCACAACATTGGCCGAAAGTTGAAGCTTACAGATGGAGTCAGAAGGGCTTTGAAGCGGATTGTGGCCAGAAAGCACAAGAACAGCATCCCACATAACATCGACACATCTACAGGTATCAACAAAATCTATCTGACGTGAACTGCATGCAGCGAACATACATGGCAAAGCGGCTATTCCAAAACCCTTGGTGACACCATGCAATGCTTTGAAACGACGAAAATGGTGTCGAGAGCATAGAAATCGGACGCAATAAAATGGGAGAATGTCAGACGAATTTCGAACTTTCTAATAAAATTTAGATTATGACTATCTATTGACACTCTACATCCTCTCCAAATCTCTTTGCTTCGATTGTTATTCATCACATTAAGTTATTAATAAAATTTTAAATAACATGTTTCTAAATAATTTTAGGTGAATAAAAATGTAGTCTACGAAAATATCCTATAATCTTACTCTTTTTTTCACAGAAATAAAACAAGTTTTCATACATACGTATTTTTAATGAATAAAAAAGAAAGTTTATCAATAAAAAATCTAAGCAGCCTTTGATTCATTTATGTGGAACAGTGGTTTCTTTCCTTCCTATCTTGTTAGATAGTTTATCATTGATTTGTCTGTCCACTTAAATGCTTCGTAATATTTCATCAGCAAAATAGAAGAAATTCAAATTTCAGGTAAATTTAAAATTCCAGACAATAGTCAAATAAGCTCTAATTCGTTCATTTGAGTAATTACGGACCAGCGGGAATAGTATTTTGTTGAAAAAAATTTAACCTTTTTCTTCTGTAAAAATTATGAGACATATTGAAAAATATTAAGAAAATTAGTAATATTAAATAAGGGCGTCGGAGGGCCTATAACTCTAATGCTATCAGAGAAGGTAAACAGAATGAATGAAAAATATTTTATTAAACATGATGAAAACGCATTGCGGACATTAGAAGACCGTTTAAATTTATTACCTTGCTTAAAATGTGCAGCCCAGAAAACGCGCTTTTTCTTTGATGAACTAGTTTAAACATTCCAAAACAATGACCATTCGCGGTTTCGTCTTAGACGAGGCACGATTTTTTTCAATTCTCTTTGAACTTTCCGCATTTGCCAAAAACGAAGAATAGTTCACAAGTTACACGTAGTGTAAACTTGTTTAAGTTGCGTGAAATATATATTATTTTAAAAATATAATGGATAAAACTTAAGATAAAAAGAACAGTAAAGCTTGAAAAGTTTATTAATTTTAATTAATATACTTAGATATTTTTCATACCCTTTCTCTTTCATAAACCAATATTAAAGTGGAAGGTGATTGCAAAGAGTTTATGGAAAAAAATTTTTAATCTCATATGAAATAAAACTTTGCTGTTTTGAAACTATTACATTTAAGGCAATAGACTGCATTTTAGTGAGGTATCGCTTGTTTGATTCATGAGTACAAAGCAAACTGCATTAGATATTGATTTATGAAACAAGAGTAAATGGAAACAACGAATTAGATATTTAAATTTTAACAAGATAACACGAGACTGATATGTTATTATAATTTCATCTATGTTTTTCATTTTCTCCATGTGTTAGTGAATTTCGGTTCTCAACCAGGACTTTCCAGGACGTACTTTAAAAATAAAATCTACTGAAGGAAGGAAATAAAATATTCCAGAGGAAAGATGTACATTCACAAGAGAAGTTATTATTGATTCAAATCATTAAGAAAATGTCACAAGTAACTCTTGTCTAAAACTAAAGTCAGAAATTAAATAAAAAACGTATCGCTTGTTCAACTTTGTATCGATTATTTTTTCTCATCTTTTTTCACAGGAAATTTTTGTTCATGAGAAGAAACAGCTCACTGTAAACAGCTCAATAACGGATTTAAATTACTGATTAGCATTGATTAATTGGGAAGTGAAAAATTGATTTAATTGGTCTCATTCAAGTAGGAGTAGTAGCAGAGGTTAAGTGTACGAGTATTTGCGCTTAAGTATTTTATCTTAAGGAGGCAAAGTAAAGTGCTAAACGTTTAAGCAATGTGCAAAGCGAGGAGTCTCTTGAATTTTTAGTCACCCTATCAACGAATCTTTCTCAGCCCATTTTCCTCTCTTTAGTGTGATGGGGTTGATAATTGCCTTATCGATAGTAGATGTAGCAATTTCACCATCTAAAAAAAAAGAAAAGAAAAAAATGCTCGTTTTGAACCAGCTAGATATCTTTATTTCATTTAACGTTCTTTTAAGCGAGAGGAGGAAGAACTCCCTTTTATCGATTATTTTGCAGCAATTTTATTTAAAATTTCGCATCTGTAAAAGGCAACGAAATTAAAAATAACAAACTTAATTTCCTTTAGGAATACTGTATCTTTTGCAAATTTCTGTATCAAAATAATTTCCATGTTATTTGAAAGTAGTTAATAAATTTGATGAATATTTTTACCAAAACTTTAAGCTCAAAACCTAAAAAACTGTTTTCAAGAATCTAAAACAATAACAACCATATTATTCATTTATATTATGAGAAAAGCCCTAGATTTATGAACTTACATTTTTGATAGAAAAAAATTAAAGGAATAAGTTTCAAAAGATTTTAAATAGGAAAACATTTATTTCTTTATATATTGAAAGAAATTATACTCTCGTACATTAGCATTGGTTCTTGCATTTGTATATAGAAAAGAAAACTAGAACGTTCAGCATACTGAATATTTCAACTGAATACTTTTCAAATATAACGAAAACTAATTAAAACTATCCGTAATTAAAATTCTTAATATAAAACAATAAATCGTACATATTAAATGGAATTAAAACGAAGCAAAAATTGCTTTTAAATACGAGCAGATGTATTCGTAAAAGTTAATTAAAATCCTTTTAAATTAGTTCCAAGAATCTTCTTGATTACTTTATTCGTTTCTGAAAACAAGCGAGAAACATGATCATCATTTACGAAACTAGGCACTATGTCATTAGATAACCTGTTCCCTTTCTTATTAAAGTTTTGCTCGTGTTTTCAACAAAGTTTATTTACTTGTTCATATCTAGTTACTCCGGTCTCCATACCATGGGAATCGAGTTGGTAACAAGGTCGAGTAAAATTTCCAATGGATAGGGAAGACTTAAAAACTCTTGAGCGACGACGACACAAGGCCGATAGAAATGCAGATGAGTCTTGAATTACATGTTGACCACTTCCCTTGGCGACACACGGGTCGAGAAAAACCCGCGGAAAGATATCGTTTTCCTAACGGGAATTCAAACAAAAAATGCTAAGAGAATTTTATGGAAAGAAATTAAATATTAAAAAAAAGAGCAATCTATAATGTTAATGAAGGGTTAGCGGAATTAAGAATCTTGTTGAAAATAGTGCTGATATCCAGTGTCCTGTCATATAATCAGATTACCGAGTTTAAAGGTGAAGTTATGCAAATAATTTCCTCTTTTAAGAAAAATTACTCATTATCGATTAAGAAGAGGTTCTGCCCCTCTCGCCTATGCCATTTATAAGTTTTCAGTATTTATAATAATTTTTAATTGCTTAATATAAAGAGCTTTCCTCATCGTAGTGCATGTATGCTCAAGAATATATTCTAGTACAGCTTATCTATACCCACTCCATTTCATACTGCAAGCATGTTGATAGTGTAATGTTGTCAAAAATAGACATGACAAAAAAAATGTCAAGAAAGTACGAAAAAAAAGTGCGCGTGTATTTTAATGAAGTTTGCCATTGAAAGTTTTCATATTGCTACAATCGAAAAATGCAAAATACAATAAAAATGCTATTTACTCATGATCAAGTATAATGCAGATGAGAGCAAACTGTAATAAATAAAATCACATAGAATTGCAAAATTGGATAAGGAAAAGGCACAACTTTTGCAGGCGATAGTAAGGAATCCCTAAATGCTGCGAAGGTTTTTGCTACCAGGTCTACAAGGGTGTTAAGAACGTTTTGAGGAATGACGTATTGCAATTACTTTTCCTAGACCCTTCTAGTATGCTCTTTAGGAATCATTTCTGAAATTCTCGTTAACTTTTCTATTCTCTGAAATAACTTGTAAGATTTTTCTGATCAACATAGCCCTATGCCGTTGGGCCGTATCGTCCAGAAAAAAGAATTGGTGGCCCAAAACTTGTATGAAGAGATCTCTAAGACCTCAGTCCTGCTTTCATAGTACTCAGGGTATTTCTGAAGATAAGAATAGTAATATACTTCTGTATTTCATGATGGGGCCCCATTTCGAGTCCCGTCAGTCAACATTTCTCTAGATGTTAACAAGTTAAGATTTAGTATGTTTAAGCTAATTGGTGACTCGTCACTGATGAGAAAAATCATCTTAATCTTGAACCAAACCCTATTTTGTATGCCCCAATTAAGATCTGTGCTTTTTGATAAGGGATGCAGAACTTTCCTGCATACAAACATCTATTGATATCAACAGGTAATTGATTTTAATTGATTTTAAGGATGTTGCTATTAGATCCATTGTTTTCAAAAGCTAATTGCAGTCGTGTATAAACTGTTTGCACTGTTATCGTCCCTAGGAGAACTCAAGGGAGTCGACATTTAAATAACTCTCTCTGTTGCAGTGAATTGTTAGAAGCAAAAAATAAAAAGGCTTGTTCATCTTCTTGTATTTTTTAGGCTTTCTGTTTATTATGTCAGGTTCCTAGGAATATTATCTGTAGAAAATGGAGAAAGTTTAGCGGGAAAGATTTAGAAATCTCTTACTTCAGGTTGAGACTGCCTTGTTCCCATCCTTCCAATTGCTTTCCTTCTTAAAGAGTCGTCTAAACGATGATGGAGAAACCATAATTCCATTAAAGGTCAAAATCTAGGTTCAGTTATTGATATTATTGATCCCCGTCGAGACAAGCATTTAAACGATCGGTTGCCTTAAAGGCGGATGGCATGTTTCAATAAAAGCTAGCACAATTCTGATTGAATATTTAAATTGCGCCTTACCCGTTTACGGTTTCAGACAAAAATCGCTATTATTCAGTTATAAATGAACAGCCTTTAAGAAATTCTTATTTTGTGGGGGTTTTTTTCCACTTTCATTTTGGATTCCAAGATTATGTACAAGATACGAGGAGTGATCAAAAACGAAGGTTACAAGGCCGATATTCCTGGAGTTTAGTCTGTTATAGAGAAATTAATAGTATGCGGTAATTCTTATACATGCGATAATTCGGACCTCGCTCCAAGCGACTTTCACCTCTTTCCTCACTTGAAGGAGCACCTAGGAGACCGACGATTCGCTTCAGACGAGGAGGTGAAACATTTCTCGACAACGTGGCTGAACACGCAAGGACAGGATTTTTACCAGGAGGGAATATTCAAACTCATCCCACGAACCGAGAAGTGCATATCCCGATATGGACACTATGTCGAAAAATAACCTAATGTATGTACACTGTCATAACAATAACACTTGGACCGCTAATTTGCCGGACATCAATCCAATCGAACATCTGTGGGAGCACCTTGATCGCCATGTACGGCAGCTGGACCCTCCACCTATGACTCTCGAAGCTCTGTGGACAGCGCTTCAAGCGGAATGGATTGCCGTACAATCGGACACATATCGCGCACTTCTTGCGTCCATGCCACGACGCCTAGCAGCAGTTATAGCGGCGAAGGGTGGCTACTCCCATTACTAAGCGGGTGGTTATAATTCAGTGATATGACCGTGTATATCAGTTGGCTGTATTGGTTGTGTGAAATAAAATACACTTTTTACTGCAGGCTTTGTAACCTTACCTTTTGATCACCCCTCGTATAAATGAAGAAGTTAACAGCGACTAATGATTTCAAAATAATAGTAAATTATTACCTTTTTAAAAACTGTTTATTAAATTACTAGTTTTTTAAAAAAGTTTTCTTTCAATGTGATCACCTAATTCATGGTGGAAAAAAAGAACATTCATGGTGTGCACGTGCGTTTCGGCCATCGTTAAAGGACATGCTGGCTAAGTATCGCTCGTATAATTATCATTTTCTATTAAATGCAAGACTTCCTCTAATAGTTAGTATTTTAGTGTTTCTAATTGGTTAGGATGATATTGACGCGCGTGTTTTGCAATCCACATGGCGTCATGCGCGGAATGGTTCGTAATTGAGAATCAAATTACACACACCATCCTTTCTTTCACCATAAACTAATTATCCATTCCTCATTAACACAAATGAGTATAAACTACGGAGAAAATAATTAGGAATGTCCAAAATATATCAGGCAGCTATAACTTTGCGAGACGATATATAATGGAATTTAGATATTCAGATAACTACGAAGACCGTCTAAAATTATACTCTTGGCCAACAGAGATATTTATTAGCCCATATTAAGGAGCGAACCCACAATTTAGTGACTCGTTCAAAACTACACCAGAAGAATGCTCCGTCTTCTTTACATTAATGCTCGATCCATGGTGAATATAATTGATGACTTCGTGATTTTGTTTAACAATACTAACCCGCAAATTGTAGCGATTACTGAAACGTAGCTATCCGCTGACACTGAGGACAGGATAATCAATGTAAAAAATTGCCGTATTTTCAGATCCGATAGAACCACCAGAGGTGGAGGGGTTGCCGTCTATGCCAAAGATGAAATTTCCGCTAAAATTTTATCTAAAAATAGCCTCGATGGCTTGGAGTTCTTAACCCTTCAATGCTTTTTACAAAATAGCTCAATTAATTTGACTATGATATACCGATCCTCTTATATTCTAATGACGACATGCGCCGACATTATTTCTGAACTGAATTCAACATCGTCCAGCATTATAATCGGAGATTTCAACTGTGATAACCTGTCTTCGTCTTCAGATTTGTCTCTTCTTAGATCGATCACGAATGACCTGAACTTTAATCAAATTACTACCTTTCCAACCCGAGTAACTTCTAAAACTGCGACTATATTAAAGCATGTTTATCTTTCTGGCAATCTTTCCTGAGATAAATAGACAACTTTGATATACCTGCGACAAAGTTGCAACTTATCTTAGCCATCTTTTAGAAAATCTAACTCCTGGAAGCCATCTTTTAGAAACTTAAACTTACTTATTTTAACCATGTCTTAGATGGGGCATATGATTCGTACATACCAAATGTTAACTCCAATCAAAAATTGAAGGAACTAGCAAATACGGTACTTACGGCCGCTGCGAGCGCCGGCATACAAATGACAAAGAAGTCTAATAATCATACCGCTAAAGTCTGGTGGTCCAAGAACCTTACTCTTGCCTATCAAAATAAAAATTCCTCATATCAACAATATAAACACGACCCTAATGCGATTACCAAAATAACTATAAACTAGCTAACCAAAAATTTAAGGATCTGGTTCGCAAAGCCAAAAGAACATCCATTGTTAATCAGACAAATAGAATTAATTTATGGGATGTTATTATGAATAACATCCATGAGACAAAAACGCAATTGCCAACTGATAAATCAATCGAATATTTGTCCTGGCTGAACAACCGTGTGACATTTCCACGCCTGACAAACTAATAAAAGGTGAGGTCGCCTATCGTTCCCGGAATTTATATTATTCAAAAGATTATAAATGAAACTAAAGTGAGAGATAACAGATATGTCGTTGTTATATCCGGGTTTTTTCTAAAACAAAATATGAAATTATCTGGGATACAACACATACAGAATTTATGCAAGGTAATTATATCAACTAGGAAAGATCCTGACGAACTAAAAATAGCAAACATTTTCCCTATATATAAACAGGGAGACCCAAATATCATCACTAACTACCGTCCCATAGCGACGCTCTCTCCTCTTACAAAAATAATTGAAAAGAGCTTGCTCCGTGAGTTAAAAAATCATGTCTGGCCTAAAATACCAATCCTGCGACATGGTAGCAGACCCAATAGTAAAGCAAATTGGATCCCAATATTTCTCCTTTTACGAGCAGTTAAGGCTCCGGACCAAGGCGATAAATTCATTATGGTACAGACGGACGTTTCCAAAGCGTATGACACAATATCCCGCTCTCAGTTAATTGAGGACTTTCGGTCATACCATGTCTCCGATGATTACCTAGCTCTAATAGAGGACTACTTATCCAATAGAATCAACATTATTGATGGTGATCCCCCGGCCATTTATCCCTCCACTCGTGGAATGTTACAAGGGTCCAGTATTGGCCCCCTGTTATTCGCCGTAGCCACTTCCTCCCTAAATTCCAATCATTTTAAACTTCATATTAGAAGTTACGTGGACGATAACCTGTTATATATGTCCTATCTTAGTGTAGATCAGAATGAGGTCAATACTTTTGTTCAACATGATCTCAAACTCATGGAGACATGGTATCGTCAACGCGGCATGAAACTGAACGCTTCAAAAACAAAACTTTTAGTTATAGCTCGGAATACGTCATCCAACGACACGTTAACCTTCCTCGGGTTTACTTTTGATAACATCCTTTCTGTCCAGAATCATTGTGACTCCATCATTGCTTGTCTTAAAAGACTTCGTTTTTTGATGAAAAGACTTCGCTCCTTTTTTGTCTAATACTGAAATAACTATAGCCATACAAGATAAAGTTCTCGTATTTAGAGTACACTGCCCTAGCTTGGGCAAGTGTGTCAAATCACTGCTTCCAAAGAGTAAAGGTTGCCTACAATGACGTCTTGAGAACTGCCTACAAAGTCACGAAATTTGGCTCCATTACTGAGTTATGTCTGAAACATAAATTACCAATGATTTTTCAGTTGAAAAATGGAAGGAAAAATTCTGCGACCCGGATTCGAACCAGGAACCTCGACTATCATGGCCGATGCCTCAACCAATTGGACTATCATGGACTATCATGGCCGTGACAACTTGGTTGTCTTTAAGACACCTTGAGACAGCTTGGCTGTCCGTGGTGTCTGCGATAGCCGAATTGGTAGAGGCATCGGCCATGATAGTCGAGATTCCTGGTTCGAATCCGGGTCGCAGAATTTTTCCTTCCATTTTTTCAACTGAAAAATCATTACCTATGCTTGGAGACGCATCTCCAGTTAATAATTATTATTATAAATTACCAACTCTCGAAGTTTTTAAATCTATGAACTTACTTATGGAGCTAACCAGTGCCATCCGTAATAATCATCATCCTGCCTCCTTTGTTCAAGAATGGCTCCTGAAATCTCCAAGATACCGTCCAACAAGAAGATATAAGATAGAAATCCCTTACCGGGTATCTGCCTTTAGTAGGAAATATTTAGTAGGAAGTATAATGCTATTGAACTCTGGAACACTATACCGATGAACATAAAGACCTAGCCATAGATTATATCTCTCCGGCTTGTATTAATAACTGCTCCCATTTTAAAAGACTCACCAAAGAATTTTATTGTGGTCATCTAAAAGATAGGGGGTATTCCTCTAACTCGCCTCCCCCCTTTTTTTTCTTCACCTTTATTCCGTCGAAATGCTGATATAATAATAATAATAATAATAATAATAATAATAATAATAATAATAATACAGATATCACGGAACAAGGTTGTATGAAAATCAATCAAAATCAGCGAATCTTTTCGTCTACGCAAGAGTGATATATAGGAGTATACAATGAGTGACAATCAGTTTTCTTCCTGTGAATGGGAGTAACAGTCGAATGAATAGATTAATGAATAGTAGTTCCGTCTAACGGGACATAAGATCAGTGCCTAGGAATGGGCTAGACTATGATAAGAGAATTGGATACATGTCGTCAGTTGCGATGAACAAGATTTTCAACTTACAAATGTAGACGGTTAATTTGAGTATGGCATAAACACTAGAAATCTAGGAATCCGCTTGTCTACGGTCTGTAATGCCAGCTATTCTAGTCAGACAAACATTTCTGCTGATATAATTCGCCACACAATATTATGAATAGGATTTAATAGCAGGCGACCCATTCGAATCCCATTGAGCTCTGTGGAAAACCGCAAAATTCGTGTACAATGGGCACGAAAACATCGAAACTGAACCGAAGACGAGTAAAGCTAAATAGTCTGGATTAAACCACCGGGACACCGGGATTTTCTTTCTCGTTCGCTTTCGCAGATTTTTCCCGGTACGATTTAGATTGCCAATCCGCCCATGCTTTGGTCGGAAAAATTACGATTCCAATTGATGAAGGCCGACGGGGAGGACCAGAAAAGAGACAATAGATCTTAACTGCGTGCTGCGAACTATTCAAGTCGCAATGGTGGTGAAATGAGGGGGTGTTTATTTTGAAGCTCCGTTAATGCCCACAGAATAATCTTTAAATGCTCAGCGTTATTTAAGGGTCATCGCTAAGAAAGTACATTCTTACATGTGCATTGTATTTACTGATGGAGGGCCCTCCTTTCTGCAAGATAACGCTGCATGTCATAAGGTTCGAATTGAGCAAAATTGGAGGAACATAATTTGAGGAGTGGCTTCCAAATGCTATATTAAGCCGGCTCTTAATTTCCTGGAGCACAGGTGGAATGAGCTTGAAAGAGGTATAGAACACTTTCAAAAATTCGTTTCTTTCATGCCACATCGAAGTGCATTAGTTTTGAATTTGTCATATTAGTGTATAAACATAAATTTCTTCTAATTCATTTTTTCTGTCTGTCTATAATCAAAAATCCTTTATACATTGATTGTAGGTTTCTATGATAATGGATAGATTGTTTACATTAAATAAAAGATAAGCACAAAGTGCTTCTTAATATTTTCGATATTTAGTTTTTTTTATAAAGTAAATAATTTATGTATAAACTTGGATTAGGGAGGATTATGATTTCAGGGTTTCACCCAGTACCAATACAATATCTGCCTATTCAGTTTAGTTACAGTAATGCAACTGCATTATTATGATTTGACGTCAAGAGGATTGCATTAGTGTAGTAGTTACCTAACGTAAGTTACTTTAACGGGCTGTGTTAGTGGACGCCAATGCTTGCTTTACATTCAAGAAATTGAAAATCTCTTTTATGGCAGTTAGTAAAAAAACCACTTGAATTTATAACCATTAACTATATTTCAAAAATAAATCAATTAGAATATAAAGAACATATTTTATTTGGATTCCACAATCTATTAAGCTTAAGAAAACTAGAATTATCCGAAACTGTTATTTTTATACTACAGTAAAAGCCACATAATGAAGTCATTAGAACTTTAACCGAAATTTCTTTGTCACTAATTGGACTGGATCCTATCTCGTCGTCAAGTTTGAAGTTTTCATGTATTCTGCACATTATAGTCAATTGGACATATCAAGGGCGGAATTTACGACGTAAAAACACGATGGAAGAACCGAGAAAACAGGTCGATAATGTTCCTAATGTTTTTTTTCTTTTTTGTATCGTTGTCTGATGCTGGATTATGATGTTCAATCCTAGTCTTCGGAATTGCCTAATTTTTTTTTTTTACATTGGGGAAGTGAAACTCGCAAACGTTGCCCCAGGTGAATAATTACTACAATCACACGTATCGACGTTACCTCAATTTGTACCTGGAATACTGCTTATAATGATTCTATTTCAAACAGGCTCCTAAAATTGCATTTGGCAAACGGGAATCGATTACTTTTGTTTCTATTGATTGTCAATAATTAAGTATAAAATCTCATGCTTTCTATGAATATGATTATTGCATTTCCACTTACTATGTAAAATATAAACTTAGAGAAGTTAAAGTCGTGATTTTATTCAGGTATTTATATTTTATATATGAAAAGAATAGCGATTTTTTTATAAGTATTGAAGAAAGTGTAAATATCGATCGGATGTAATAGACAAAAAACAAATTCGTTCCTGAATAAATTTTAACCATCGTTTAATAATTTTTAATTTCTTAATAAAACTTTGAGAGGTAATGTTGCTCAAAATCAATTTTTTTAAAAAAACAAAGAAACAAAAAAGGGTCAGGATTTATTAGTTGAATTTAATTAAATGAATTAATGAAATTTCAAAAACGCCGTCCTTCAAACAATCCTTCCCAACAAAAATTTATGATTAAATTTCATTTTATGAACATCTTTTTTATTATTGCATTATGCAATTAAATATTATGATACTTAATAAATTGAATATTTCCGATATTATATTTTCTTTTAAATTTAGTTATAAGTTCAGTTTTTCAAAGATCTCTGAAATTGAAACAAGAAATTAAAAATTATCTCAGTTTTATTTATAACGTTAGGAAATTGATAATTATACTTCACAAAAATTAAATTAATCTGAAATTTCAGGCAATAAATTCAGATAAATTTGGATAGGTGCTATGTACGTGCATAGAAACTTATTTATGATATACAGTAAAGGTAGAGTATATCCAACACCACCATCTTATGAAAATAATCAATTATTTCTTTTTATAACTTTCTCGTAATGGAGAAGATATTGCAATCGACCTCGAGATTTTAATGAATCTCGACGTTTTAGATCTCCCTAAGTCCGAAAAATACATTTTTGAAATTATATCTGTGTGTCTGTCCGTTTGTGTGTGAACACGATAACTCAAAAACACGTCGAGCTAGATCGATGAAATTTACTATCTGGTCCTTGCACCAAAATTGTAGTATCAACTTTTGGGTCAAATATGTCAACCGGCAGTAGTACTTTACCTAAACACAAACTATACTTTCTTCTTCTAAATAAGATTTTAATAGAGGTAAACTCTAAATAAAATTTATTATACTTCTATTATACTTCATATACTATAAATAATGTATATCGGCCTACTGACAAGAAATCAGGGCCGATCCCCAACAGACGAAAAATCCATAAACGCGAGAGGCGCTAACAAAAAAAAAAAAAAAAAAAAAAAAAGCGCTATTTTGACAGTTTGCAAAAGTTCTCTACTTAGTGGCAAAGATCTTATCTAGTGTGTCATCACAAGAATTAAATACCTGATTGAAATTCGTTAAATCTAGTTTTTCTCTCCATATTGTTCTTGTTACTCTCAGTATAATTAAGCCTCTCGTAATAATAAAATTTCCATTTAGTGAATCCATATAATCTGAGAGTTCGGTTAGAAATTTGTCATAGTACCTTGTGGGTAATGAGGGTGGAGCATAAATCGACCAAACATAATTATTTAGCATAGATCTATTGAATTGTGAAATTACGTTAGCACGGTTTTTAACACTGATAACATCGATTTGGTCTATTGAGGAATGAAACACGATTTTCGACGAGTCAATCCATGAAGGCACATCAATGAGCACGTACCCACCAAGTTTATTATGAGAGCAATCCGCTCTATAGACTTTAAACTCCTTTCCAATTAATATGCTATCAGTTATTGTTTGATTTAGCCATGTCTCTGAGATATTTATAATTTCAGAGTTAATTGAAGTGTATTGTAAGACCTGTCTAATTTTAATTCTTAATCCTCTGACATTTTGATAATAAATTTTAATCGTCAAAATTTGTAGGTAATGGGGCATCCCCCTTGCCATGTATTTGGTTATTAAACGAAAGTGCCTGTAGGCCAGTTTTCCGGATCAAATATATTCTAAACTACTCCTTTATCAAATGAAATAATTGTTTGTGGCATGTAATTATCTTATCCGTTTCTATAAATGCATAAATATGGGAAAGTAATTTCGAATTGTCCATAAATAACACTCGAAATAAAATTTAATATAGGCCTTTATAAGGAAGGAAGACAATTAAATACCAAACCACCTACTTAACATGAAGGGCGGTCAATAAAATCATTATAATCAGCCGGAAGACTGAGAAATGGGGTGACCCTGTACGGTGGTAACGTCAGTCCTTCTCCACATATGCTCTTCCCAGGACCAGACACTTTTGGCTGTTGAGGAACTGTTCCACCCTGAAGATGACCTCTTCGTCGTCTTGGAAATGCCGTCCACGAAACGGGTTCTTCAGGCGAGGGAAGAGGAAGAAGTCGCTTGGAGCCAGATCTGGCAATGCGGCGGATGGGGCAATATTTCAAACCCCAGCTCCGCCGTAACGCGCATGATCTCATGTGCGGAATGTGCTGGCGCGTTGTCGTGCAGAAGTCCGACCCCTTTGGACACCTTGCCTCGCCGCTTTGACTTGATGGCCTCCCGTAACTTCCGCAGGAGGTCCCGGTAGTATTAGAAGGTTCCTGACAGCAGAAGGTGTAGGGGGTCCCGTCGCGGAATCGCTTGCTCCACTCTTGTGACCGACTTGCAGTGCTCACCGTATACCTGTACCATTCGACGATGGATTTCACGACCCCCTACACCTTCTGCTGTCAGGAACTGCATAACACCCCGCTGACCTTCTTTGGATGCCTGCATTGCGGCCGTTTCACGTCACGATCACAGCAACCGACTGACTGGACGACCACGCTGCGCGCCTGTCATCTGTTTTATATTTCCGTGCTCGACAATGCTACCAAAAGCGGGGATCAGCGCCTGCTTCGTATTCGTCAGATTCGTATCTACATTTTAGCCCAGTCTCCTGGTTCGTACATACGGTACATTTCCTACAATATCCGCTGGCCCGTTTTTTAATGAACGACCTAAATACGTCCCCGTGATTGTCTGGCCTTTCCTTCGCAATTTGTGACTCGTCGCACTGGAAATGTCGACGCCACATGGCGACTGTCTCGTACGATGGGGCACTAAATGGCCACTAACTTCTCATGGATTGTTTAGCGTTGTTCCCCTTCAACGCAGGAACTTTATTACGACTCGCACCTCTAATTGTCCAACGGGCTGCGCCATGTTGCTTTCGAAGTTCTGTCGGCGTTTAGCGATACTGCACCAAACGCCGTTTTGTATTCTCCAGAATTCGAGGGATGTTGCTACCCAGTGGTACCACACATTTTCAAAAGATTGTAATGACTTTATGACCGTCCCTCGTGCAGGGTGTCTCGTAATGAGTGAACGAAAATTTGAGAAATGATAGTTAGGATTATGACCTACCCAAAAAAACAAACTAGGATTTGAAGAATTTTTTTCATTTTTTCGAACATCTCCGCAGCTGATATTTTACATTGCTGCGGCCACAAACCACATTCGTTTGTACTTATTTTTTTACTACATACTCTTGAAGAGCTATCTCGCCCAAAGTCAACTAGAAAGACAGGCCTCGAAACTCAAAAGCCACCTGACTATTTTAGTCCGAGTAACAATGTAACCTTCATTGTTTCCAACAAATGAAAAAATACTTATTATTAAAATCCAATATGGAAACAATGAAGGATACATTGTTACTTGGTCAGGTGAATTTTGAGTTTCAGGGCCTGTCTCTCTCGTAGGCCTCGTATCTCGCCTAACTTACGTTTCTGGCTATCTTAGTCCAAGCAACGATGTAACTTTCATTGTTTCTTACAAACGAAAAAGATACTCATTTTTAAAATCTAAGGTGGAAACAATGAAGTTGTTTGGACTAAGATCGTGACCACCGAGAGAAAAGGCCTCCGCATTGAAACATAATACATTGCTACATCATCATAGATAGTGCAAATTCAGGATTATTATTACGAATAACAGCGAAGGAAGTGGCGTAACAAAAGTAAGCAATTGCATTTTTCCATTTCTTTAAGAATTAAGACAGTGTTAATTTTAATTGCTGGTTAATTAAAATACCTGAAAAAGGCAACATCTCGGCAACTGTTGGCCCGATTTGAATCAAACCCGATTCAGTTTGCAAGTCACCCCATTTCAAGGGACCTTATTTCAACAGTTTTTGCTCCGTTATGCAGTTTGAATAAGAGAAAGTCTAGGGAAGAACACTCCCGGTTTTTTTAATGGCTTTAGAACACGAAAAAATCCTGGAAACATCAAAGAAAGAAGCATCGCATTTTGTTTGGAAAAACACCGTATTGGCCCGATTATAAGCCTCCCCTGAATATAAGCCGCATCCCTATTTTAGTGTCACCAAATTTGAAAAAAAATGTTATAAGTGCGGCTTATAATCGGGCCAATACGATAGTTTCTTAACGTAACTGATTATTGCAAGACATCATGGTGAAATTTCAAAATGCCTCTCTCATGTTTAACGCATGGTCACCACTTATATTGCGGGATAAAATTAAATTGTAAAGGTGACAATGGCTATTTGCGCAATAAAAACAGCCACGATAATAATAAGCCACATATTTATCTTACAAGATAATAACAACATAGTATTATTACCAACCAACATTTTAAAAAAATTTACAAGAGAAAAAAATTTGGGGGGAGAATATACGAGGGCTGTTTCTTAACTAGTAGCAACATGTTGTATGTATAACAGTGTTTCCTGCTTATATGCACGTTAGAATCCTACGCCAACTCATCGTACAGTAAACGGACTCGTTCATCCAATGTTCCGTGCAAAGAATATCGTCGTCTCTGTGAAACACTAGTCTAAATGCTTGGGAAAAATAGCATCGCGATAGCTTCCGCACCATTTGACGGAATTTAAGAAACGGCAACGATAAGATGTTTTGCTGACCTATTAGGATCGATAAAAGCGCGAAGTTTTCCTACGCTATATCATAACAATGGAAGAGACACTGGGTTGACCCTATGAATTCCAATCGAGCGAATGGCGGCATTACGAAAGTCAAAACTGCATCAGAACTCCAGCAATGTGAAGGTGATGGTGATTCTACTATACGACTGTGGCGTCCGCTTCCGAACTGTTCCATCGCTGGTAGCGGGTACTATACAATACTGGGGACAATATTAAGGGACAATAGAGACTTCATGGAGGTATCGCTTTTGTATCGGTTGCAATCCATATTTGCCACTAATAAAGAAATAGCTTTCGTATTACATTATATCCTATATCACAGATTACAATAAATATTCAACAATTTTTTCTGAATAAATTTCGATTTTTGAAAGGCAATTAAAATAGCGTCAAACATCTCTTGATGAATAATTTTATATTCTTTCAGATTACCGGCAACCATGTCATTAACGTTGAATGAGAGACAAAACATTTCCGCAGCTGTAATGTGAAAGATGATAGAAGAACAGTTTAAACATGGTAAACAATATGAACAGCCATTGCGCAATCAGGTATACGATAAGCTTACTTTTCCTTGTGTTGCCAAATTATCCATTTTTCGGATATATGTATTTTATTTTATTATTAACTCCAAAGTTGTGACAAAGTCCCTCAAGAGTGTGCTTCCCCTTCCCCTTCCCAACGGTGTGCTTCACTGCAATTCAAATGTGTTAGAAACCTCAGCTAACCTGGCCAGCTCAATCTGACCTTGAGTGACTCTTTCTCGCCCATTTTCTCAAAATCTTTCAAGGGGAAGGGTATGATGAAAAATTGCTTTTAGACTAATGTGGTGTTGCTCTACAGGGTAGCAATTGGAAATTTTTCTCTATCTTTAATAGTTTTCGAGTTAGCAAATGGATGACCTTAAATTTGAGGGTCAAGGTCAAATTTGAGTGCGGCAATGAATTCCCAACCCATTATTACCTACCTGGCAGCTTTGAGATATCTGCCATGTTACCAGATATTTTGGACACCCTGTATAATGTATAGTAACGGTGGAATGTTAAGCTCCTTGACCAAATTTTTTTCTCATCGCTGTTGATTTCTCTACATCATCAAGAATTGGTAACTTCTGATGTAGACATGTCAATAATGTAATGAAACAATGACATGTAATGTAATGAAACTCCAAACACTGAAATCAAAAAGCAGTGTACAGGGCTGAGTGGAGTGCCAATGCATGGAAATACCCATGTTTATATAAACGCTGAAAACCAGTCAGATATCCCAGATTCACAGATTCGTGTCTCCTCGTTCGTT
The DNA here is from genome assembly GCA_023313115.1 of Rhysida immarginata. Lineage (NCBI taxonomy): Eukaryota > Metazoa > Arthropoda > Chilopoda > Scolopendromorpha > Scolopendridae > Rhysida > Rhysida immarginata. Next base: position 3,319,469 of record JAHWFO010003124.1, read on the forward strand.
TACTGTGAAAGGACTAATAAGAATTCGTTGGTATGAAAGAGCTCGTGTCTCCTTGTTCACTAAGACTAAGAACCAATCAGAATTATTTTTAATACTGAAGATTTTTTATAATAAGGGTCTCAATTTCGGTATGAATTTCTCATTTAATTATTATTATCCGGAATTAGATTAAAATTTGTATTAAACGATTTATTTTCTATAGAAATGGAAGTCATGGAGTCGGGACCAGAGCAAAAAACGTATTAAGCGATAGTTCGTATTAACCGGATTCGTAATAAAGAGATTCGACTGTATTTAGCTTTGAAAAAGGATAATATCCGCCTAAAACGTTAGCTCTTTTGAAGTTTGGCGCTGTTTCCAATTTCGATTTTAAATTTTATATCATTTGGTGATACAAAAATAACACGAAGTGGTTCATTCCACCTAAAATGAATCCTTTCTCAAATTAATGAAATCTTCTTAATGGGCCCAAATTCTTCGGTCATTCTGCATACGTAAAGTGAGAAGTCTTGTGATATGGTATAATTCTCGCAAAAACGACGCTATGAAGCAGGCAATCCTGCATTGACCGACATGTCTAACACTTGTCAATATTTGCACTTAATGATTTAATGGATCAAGTCATAACTACACGTAATGGTTTCAAAACACAGCACATAAGAAGGAACATGTTCAAACAAAAAAAGCACCAATATTCATTCATAGGTCATTAACTTACTTCTATATTCAGTAGTGATAGTCGTTTTTCACCGTAGCTGCTCACTAGAGGGCTCTAAACTCAAGTGCAACTTAATGTGCCTGTATCATCACTGTAGTGTCACTTCGAAGAGCAAAGAGCGTATCTGCATGGAAATCGCTACATAGGGTAATAATTAAAAAAAATTCATTCATATGTCTGTTTGACATCTTCAACTAAATTACGAATGGTCATGTGCGCAAGTGCTCTAAGGAAAACTCTTATGTGTGACAATATGAAATGATCAAAGCAAAAAAAACCATTAGCGCAAATTGCACAAATGTAAAAGGCTCACAGAAAGCACGCCCATCTGTTAATGTTGAAACCGCGTCGATGATACTTTGAAATTCTGCGCAGATTCACCGTTATCGTAGCCGCTGTCTGCCATGCGTAACGAAGCATCGGTCTATACAACAGAGAATGGCATATTCATAGCGCACCCTACGTAACTTCACCTGACCCACTCTCAATATGTTCGTTAGATTGATTATTATTGTCGATACAATTTTTGTCGTCTCCTCATATATACAGACAACAATGCGTTTTAGATATCTAAGCTTATATATTCTCAAATGGCATAGTAATAAGTGAGCGATGAATGAACAGAACCTCTGTGAGCAACTGCGGAGTTTTATAGACAAACAACTATCCCATCAAGTTCAGTGTTAAGCAAATAACGCATGAATGAATTTCGGTACAGTTTTTTAAGTGTTCCTTATAAATTTTATTACGTACTTAATACTAGAATTTTTTATAGTGTACGAGAAATTTCATATAAGAATTACCAAGCAATTTTGTTTAGACTCAATAGTTCCAAGATTAGAAATAGACAATTTTCAATCTTCATTTTTGTAATTTGAAATTAATATCAATTCGGAAAATTATTAAGTAGCGGAAGAATAAAGCTACTTATTGTTTTTTACAGTATCCGTCTGTTTGTTAGTTCTTTTCATATTTTCTACAGTTTTTGATATATAGTAGAAGGTTACCATTTTCAGAATGTAGCTTACCATGTGTATGCCCTACTTCACTTTTTAATTTAATTTTGACTGGCCCACTGGGGTCGGAGTTACGGGGATGGGGGTTAAAGGGGACCACGTGGTATACAAGTATATGGAAAGGAACGAAATTCGGTATGCAGATACCTTCAAGCAATATCTACATTACAATGAAGTTTGTGCCAAATGGCCCCTGTGGTATCGGAATTGTAGGGGCAGCAGTCACGTGGTCGTTAGAACTATTAACGTTTTCAAATGGCAACATATGACATGTGATATGCATGTGATCGGAAATGACGAGAAACGATAGAAGATTAAATTTTACATTTTCTAAATACTGCATTCGAGTAAATCAATTTTTTGATAAAAATAGGGGTTAAAAGTGAACCCAGAGCTTCCGCTACTTTCTTATACCCTCCTCGGGAAGGGTGGGTTAATTTTTTGTTATGAATCAAAATTAATTTGGATATTTGTGTTTGCAGTGTGTTCATTTTTTCTTCCCCTTCATTTCTTAACTCACGAATTATTCAAACATTCATCAATTGAAGCAAAATACTGCAGTATAAAAGACCTCCCTCTTTGAAAGGATACCGAGATTAATGAATAGAGATATAAACGACAGAGAAAGGATCTCTTCACATCTTCCCACAGCGGGATGAGGATACGAATCTCTTAACGCTCAAAATAACTTACCATTATTTCCTTTCATGAGAAGTGCCTGCAATCGAAATCTCGATTGTATAGAATATTCAATTTTAATACTGATAATTAATGGCTCTTTTGCAAGAAAGGCCCTTTAAAATGAACCAAACTAAAGCTGAATTAGACAAATTTCGCATTTACAGAGATATCCTTAGAGCTAATAAAAAAAAAAAAAGGTCAAGTGAAAGGGACACGAATTAATTTCTAAACGTGAATAGCATCTACGGTAATTTAAACAGAGAGCTCCAAGTTTAAATTTTACCTTTCATTTCAAAATTTACTATATTCAAAATTAATCAGCCGTTAATCGTAATAACAAAATTTATACAGAGGAGACTTTTCACAATTTGCTCGTTTAATGCAGTATGTATGCTTAATTTATAATATCGCTTTTAACTATATATGAAAAAAAACTCATCCGGACCCAAGAGTATTGATAATATGTTAATTTTACATGGTAATGAGTATGATCTTGGCCCATCTTTGGCCATAAATATAATGTGTTCATTTGAGCATGCCCTTAAATACAGATAACGTGTTGCTAGTATGCTAGGCCATGCGTTCTTCAACATGGAGTATAATTCCAACAGGGAAGAAGGACGTGTAGGTACATCTAAAATACAGTCGAACCCCGTTTTTACGAATCCGGTTAATAAGAATTATTGCTTACTTACTTACTTATTTTTCAAACCTGCTTATCCGTTAGGGTCGCGGGGGCAGCAGCCCTATGGAGGATCTCTAGCGATTGCGATCTTCCGCCATCAGGCGCAAGTCCTCCCTGGTAATACCCAAGCGTCTCGAATCCAGATTCTTCATGTAGTCTAGCCACCTGGTTCTAGGCCGACCACTTGGTCTCTTACCCACCGGCTTGGAAAATAATAACTGCCTAGGAAGACCAGTTTGCGGCATCCGTATCACGTGACCATGCCAGCGCAACTGAGATCTCTCAATGCGGAGAAGTAGCGGCTCAACACTTAAAGACTCCCTTATTGTGCTGCTGTGCACTCTATCTAGTAGGGTAACACCTGCCACACCTCTCAGAAATCTCATTTCGGCCGCTTGTACCCGCGATCGTACTCTTTCGGTCATTACCTAAGACTCATGACCAAAGGTGAGAATGGGACAAAGATAGATTTGAAGACGGAGAGCTTGGTGCTTTGTTTCCCAGCTCGTGTTTCGTTACCACGGAAAGCCACAGTTCACGTGTTACACAGCTTGCTGCACCGATCCGAGCATCCAATTCTTTTTCCTGCCTTCCATTACTCGTGAATGCAATCCCAAGATACTTGAACTTCTCCACCTGTCTCAATGAGGCTCCACTGACATGGAGAGCGCACTGAGCAGGCTGTCTTAGCCACACTGATCTTCATCCCAGCTTCTTAACATTTGGCTGTAAACATGTCTGGTGCATGCTGAAGGTTATTGCGAGAAGACCCAAGGAGGACAAGGTCGTCAGCAAAGAGCAACCTCTCCACTGAGCAGTCGCCCACAAAATCACGCTCATCGCCTCGGTTGCCCCTGTCTTTCCAGGCCATAAAGATAATGAACAAGAGGGGCGACAGTACGCACCCTTGGCGGAGTCCAAAACCCACGGTGAACGGTCTCGATTTAATGCCATTTATCCGGACACACATCTCAGAGCTTTCGTACAGAGACATGATAGTAACCAGTAATTGCTCATCCACTCCATATTCTTGCGACACTTGCCAGAGCTTCTCCCGAGGAACTCTGCCTTTTCGAGGTCCACAAAGCTTAGGTAGACCTATTTTGCATAATCACAGGATTTCTCAAAGATTTGCCTTAGAGCAAAGATGTGATCCGTCGTGCTTCGGCCAGTTTGGAAACCACATTGCTCCCCCGACAGTTTGGAGTCGACTATTTCTCCACTTCTCTTCTCCAGACACTTAGCGTACACTTTCCCAGGAATGCTGAGCTAAGAGATGCCTCGATAATTGTTGCAATTTCTCTGATCTCCCTTTTTGAAGATAGGGATCACAATTCCTGTCTGCTTAGGAGCCTGGCCAGATATCCAAGCAACCTGACACACCCGAGTCAGCCACAGGATACCATCCTGATTTAAGGCCTTTAACATCTCATACCGGATTTCATTATCACCTGCAGCTTTGCCAGTCTTCAGGAACTTAATTGCCCATCTGACTTCTGCTTCGGTGATACTACTGTGACTATTCTCCGCTCCAAGGTGCACCTCATGTGCCTCAGTTGTTGTTGTCACCGGATTAAGAGGAGATGCAAAGTATTCCTTCCATCTATGCAATACGCTCTCCTCCGTTTTCAGAAGCCTCCCATCTGAACTCTTAATAGTTTGTGATGAAAGAGACTTCTTTCCACGGAGGCGGCACACGGTCTGCCAGAATACCTAGTTTGCTGAACCATTGTCTGCCTCCAATTTCTCCCCGAACTTCTCCCAGGGCTTGGCTTTAGCTGTTGATACTGTCTTTGCTGCTGCTTTTCGCGCCTCTGTGTACCGCCCTCGATTGGAAGGTGACTTATTTGCAAGCCATAGCAAATAGGCTTCCTTCTTTGCCATGACAGCTTCTTGGACTTCATCGTTCCACCATGCAGTTCTTTTCTCACCGCCTTGCGCCACACTCATCCGCTTACGACCACAGCACAATGCAGCCGAAGTAATCACTCCTCTTCAACAGTACCACGATCACTGGGTAGTTCTTTGAAGCTTGAAGATATGTTATCTGCAAAGGTCTTCCTCAAAGCTCTATCCTCCAATGCCTCCCATTTGATGCGCCAAGTCTGTCTGGACCTGGTTGGCATGGATTTAGAGAACTGCAAAGTGAAGAGAAAAAGGTCGTGATCAGTTGATAGTTCTGACCCTCTCCTCACACGACTATTCAACACTGATCGGAATAAGCCAGCTGATACAATTACAAAATCAATCAAGACTTCTGGTCCATTCCTGTACCAGGTATACTTATGGACATCCCTGTGCTGGAAGAAGGTGCTCGTGATGGAAAGTCCATTGTTACAACAGAGATTCAACAAGCACCTCCCATTCGCATTTTATTCGGACTCATCATTCCTCCCAATCACGCCTTTCCACGTTTGGTCATCAGCCCCTACGTGTGCATTGAAGTCGCCACCAGGATGACAGAATCTGCACTCTCTCTCCTGCTAAGAGCAGCATCAACTTCATCTAGAAAGAGTGAGTGCTCTGTCAATGCACTCGGAACAGATGCAACGAATAGAGGGAGAGACCGTTTCCCTATCTGAAGCCTCAGGAAACACAGTCTTCAACGTAAGGGGTTTCAATCTGCAACATAATCGGCCAGCCGGTGACTTGTGAGTATCCCCACTCCCGCCTAGGCAGTCGACACCAGAGTAGAAGAGCTTCCACCCTTCTTCTAAGTGCACAGCTCCAGAACCCGGACGTTTCGTAGAGGTAATACCTATATGATATCCAGTCGATAACGTTTGGCTTCCTCCACTAACTCTGATTCCTTTCCTGTCATGGAGAATACGTTCCAAATGCCGATTGACAGCACTCGATCCAGTTGTCGCTTTACCCGTTTCTCCTCCTGGGTAAAGGCACGCGCTGCCGTCGACCGCTTCCCCAAGCGCATAACAACTGCACTGGTGGGGCTTCTCGGAGAAATTGCTCTGAGATAACAGCCGGGAGACTGTCGACTATTTTACGAACGAGAGCCTCTGCCTAATTTCCGAACGCGGGTAACTTTAACTGCGCCACACAAGATGCAGTATGAATTCTCTCATTCGTCGACATCATGAGATGTTTGTTTGAATACTCTTCGTCTCACTTCTCAATCATGACCTTTCTGGTAAGGGTGACCCTAAAGTAGCAGTGCTACAACCAGCATAGCTCACAGAATTCCTGAAGCACCCAAACCACTGACCCATGTTAAGGGGGCATCCACTCAGGGGAATTATTGCTTAATACGTTAATTTTCTCCGATCCCGACCCTGTGACTTCTATTTCTATACAAAATAAGTCGTTTAATACGAATTTTATTTTTAAAGTAATTCCAGATAATACGAATAAAATAAAGAAAATATAACAAAATTTTTATTATTGCAAATTATTTGATTAGTTCTTATACTAAACGAACAAGGAGACACCGGTTTGATATCTGGGAATTCTCATTGGTTTTCACTTTTTATATAAACATGGCATTTCTATGCATTGCTCAGAATACGCACTATTCACAGTCCTATTCACTGTCTTATGATTTACTGTTTTACGTTCATTACATTGTTTCATTACATTATCGACATAGCTGTATCACAAAAGAGGAAACGCAATGAACTTACGCTGGATTAGAAGTTATCACTTCTTGATTCTGTAGAGAAATCAACAGCAAAGAGAAAAGATTCCGCCAAGGAACTTAACAGTCTACCGTCCAGCTTGGCAAATATAGTGAAGAATGTCGATAAGAGTAGACAGCAAGCGGAAGCAACTGGAACATTGAGACTGCGGCGCATGAGAGGATTTGTGGTTTTAAATCACACTAGGATGTGGAAGGGACCTTACTGACATGATTGAAGATGGAGAATCTGAAGAAGCAGAGAGTGATGACGAACAGACAGAAAGATCTGCGCCGTCTAGCAAGCGTATGTTGCCTATTTTAGATGAAATGAAGTCATACAGTATATCTTTTCTAGTAATGACATTCCACCAGATCTTTTCAATTTGTTTAGTTCAGTGAATAATTCTGTTACAAACAAGACTATTCATTCATGTAAAAAACAAACTTCCATAACCAAGTATATATCCGAATGACGATTTATTTTTAACAATCTGGTCTAAGGCTTGATTCATAACATCGGGTTTCCTTTCATTATCGGATAATACGAATTCCGGATAATACGAACACATTTTCTGGTCCCTGAGATTATAAGGAGGTTCGACTGTAAGAAATTAATGTTGAAAATATAGTAAATTTGAGGTTGAAAAGAGAAGAAAAAATTACGCGACCTGGACTCAAACTAGAGACCATGCCTAATGCTGTCACCGCTCTAATGAAATGAAAATATGCTAATATTATTCTCTCCTTTCGATAATTTGGATAAAATTGGATTCTTGCTACATTTTCATTCTATTTATTCCTTGAAATTATATTTTTTTGCCTTTTTATTTTAATCAAAAAATTTAATTTTTTTCCATGACTTTTATAATTTCTTTTCTATATTCTGTCCCTTTCTTCATGGTAGTTATCATCAGTCTCTCTGATATCTTTTTCAATACTGCATCAGCAATTTCTCTTTGCCCTCTTTCCTGTGTTATATCTTCAATTTCTTGTTCAAAATCTCTTTAATATCGCCATTCTTCAGTTTCTTCTACCAGCTACTATGTGATCCTTTTATGGTTCACTTGCTTGAAATGCTGACTGCATTTTTAAGGAGAGGTTATGGTCGCAATGCACGTCTTCTTCGTGATAGTTTCATCTGTCTTTTATTATATTCATGAAACATAAAATAGTCTATCAGATAATGCAAGAATCTACTAGTATCTGCCATAAGATATCTTTAATGGTTTTCGAAAAAAGTTATTCGTTGAAGCAATTTCTATTTAGTCAAATTTCTAAGAGACGTTGTTGCCTATATTTTTAATTCCAAGTTCATAATTTTCAATTTATTTTTCTTCGTATTACTTTCTAAATTAGTATAATTTTCAGTCATCTAATAACAGGCTTTCTGTTCCATTAAATATTTTATGAACTCTTCATTAATTATAAATAAATTAGCTTCATCGTTTAACGTGGGTATATTAAACAGTTAATTGTCTTCTAGTTTTATGTATAAGTCAATACTTAGATCCTTTCACCTATGTTCTCTTTCAACTATCCCATTGCAGCGTACACTTTTGAATCTTCCTCTTTTTCACCCCCAAACTTCATGTTCCGACCTCGTGTTTTACCCCACCTAAAGCACTATCTGCATGGAAGAAGTTAAATTAAAAAACCATAAAAATTATCAAAACAGCACGCTAATTGTTTCACTTTGAATTTTTAAAACGACTCATTCCCCAGAGCAATTTTGTATTCTTCAAAAAGCTAATTCATTATTCAATATTTTGCAAAGGGGAAAAAAGTAAAGAAAAGTACAGATAGGAGCCAGAGAGATAATTAAATGAAGCAATTTTATTATAAACAAATGTGTTTAATTATGTATGAAACTTAAATTAGATTTTCAGCTTCTTATTTAGTACAAGAGCCACATAAGCAAATTTACATTGATCTTAACTCATGATTACGTCTTGATTAATTTCCGAAACGGAGGCACTCATTGAAAGAAACGTCAGCGAATCCATCGAGAGGCTCAACTTCTCTCTAATGAAAGATGATTACGATTTAAAATATTTATGCAGAAATTTTTTGGGTTCAAAGAACAACGCAGTTGATTCGACGAATATGTGAATGTTTCAAATAATGACATTGACGATGTCGCAATGAAAACAATATATTTAAGGAGAACCGTTTTCCCTTTAAATGATTATTTGCACAGTTTTCTCGTTGCATAAAAGGTTAATTATTATTTTTCAAATATTAACTCAAAGATTGCTTTATGAATATAGTTTTTTATTTAACTTCGCGATGATTTGCGATTTTTTAATGATGCTCTTCACTTATGTATTCTTATCTCTATGTCTCTAGGCAAACAGAAATTTTAATTTATTCTCACTACAAATGTTTAATTAATAAGGGTTAAAAATTCAAAGTCTACACTGAGTAGCCTTAATAATAAAGAACTAGAGTAAAATTCCCTCGCTCCTCGGTATTCTAATATTAGGATGATTTATGAAATATTAAATCAAACCTTATCGACCTATAAAGCATTTTTCTTAAAACTTTTACAGTCGTATTTTGTCGCCTTGTATACTATTTTTCGATCCACATTCTCATGCTCCAACAGGAAATGGTTAAAAAAAAAAACAAAGGCTAATTTGTTCAGTTATGAGCACAGAATAATATAAAAGAAATATAAAAAATTAACGAGGAAAGAAAGAGCTTTAAGGTATTAAATATATGTAGCAACAAGAAATTAATCCTCCCGACGAAGGTATAGGAAAGTAGCGGAAGCCCTGAGATCATCTATTTTTACCACTTTATCTCACTTTTTAACCCCCCTCCCCAATTTTTTTAAATCGAAAAATTGATTCTTTCGAACGAAGTATTCTTCTTTCGTTTCTCATCATTTACGATCGAATGATATATCATATGCCATATTTTGCCATAGTTCTAAAGACCAAGTAACTGCCACCCCCACAACTCCGACCCCATTGGAACATTTTGGCCCAAACTTCATAATAATGGAGATATTGCTTAGAGGAATCTGCATACCGAATTTCACTCCTTTATACGCATAAATACAAGTAGACCTTTTGGTCCCCTCTAATTTTCACCCCCGAAACTCCGACTCCAGTGGGCCAATCAAAATCAAACTAAATAGTGAAGGTGCACATGCCCATAGTAAGCTACATTCCGAATTTCTACCTTCTACCTCAAAAATTGCGGAAATTACAAAGGACGGACAGGCGGACAATGTGAAACCAATAAGTAGCTCCATCCTTCCGCTACTTAATAATATTTTAAACTGTATAGAAAAGAATTATTTTTCTGGAAATGTATTTCGTTAATTGTGGGTAAATAATACAAATCTTATATTATTTACCCAATTTACATAGTAAAAAATGGATAAATTAAAGCCAATCATCAAATGCAAATATCCACAAGGAATATTATAACTAATATATTAAATATTATAAATTTCAACTTATGGAAATGGTTATAGGAAATGCGAGGGCTTTTATCACTAACAAGGGGATTGTACGGACATGTCATCACGGATTTGATTGAAATTTTCGGAGCCCAATCTACAACATAAATGTACGGTATAAAATACATAGAAAGGTATTCAACTCATTTTTTTTTTTAATTTTTTCATTTTTTTTTTTTAATTTTTTCATTTTTTTTTTCGTGTTTTTCCCCATTATTATTTGTTTGCACTTTTCATAATAACATTCACACACATAAGCAACATCACAGGTCAAAAAAATGTTCAAAATGCATTGTACAATATTTTCACGGATGTTCATTGCCGATCCGTAATTGGCGGCCACGTGATAGTGATGACAATGCGATGACGAATCCATTCTCCACCCCGCCCCTCCCCCCAAACCCGTTTCTATAATAACCGAAAACGGATGTTAATTTGGCGTGTGAAATGAAAAAGAAAAGATAAAGATCTATTCGCGCTATCGACGGTCTATGCGCAATCGTTGCTTATGTATGTGAATGTTACTATGCAAAGTGCAAACAAATAATAATGGCGAAAAACACGAAAAAGAAATGAAAAAAATGACAGGAATCGAACCCGGGCCAGGAAATCACAGAAGCCTGACATTAGCCATTGCGTCACCGCTGTTAAGTTGAATACCTTTCTATCCACTTGATTTATCTGGCGCTACAATAGTAAACGTAAAATTTTTTATGTTTTTTTCTCCGAAACAAAAGACTATTGATTCAAATCGTCTTACACAGAAGATATATTAATGTTGTAGATTGACCTCCTAAAATTTTAACCAAATGGTGATGACATGTCCGTGCGGTCCCCTTGTAAACGGAATCAGAGTCTTTAGAAAGGTTTGTGTGGTCTTCCTTTGTGAAACAGTATTTCACAATTTCAGAACTTCCTAATGACTCTGACTCTGCATAGTGATAACAGCCCTCGCATTTCAAATATGACCTACACAGTCTATACATCTTTTCCAGCGATGCCTTCTTAAACAAATGTTGCAGACCAATTTCTGAGAGTCGGTCTAAGGTAAATGACGCGGCAACACATCTTAGCACGCGCTAAACTTCTTTGACCGTACGGACATGTCAAACCCAAACTTTCTTGGGAGGCAGTAAATCACTGTTTCCATACGCTAGATTGCTTCTTTGATTCTTTGTCTAGTTATCCTTTTCGTGCGCCACTTTAATACACACTGCAGTTCAACTTTTACAGCGAACGAAAAAAAAATAAAAAAAATAAAAAATAAAAATAAAAAAGGACAATTGCGCGTTGACTTTACACATATAAACAAATCACGCCATAATAAAAAAATAAGTAGGAATTGTGGCGTGGAATTGCCTGCATATGAAGGGAAAAGCTCTTACCACAAAAGAACGTCCGAGATATGGAAAGCTTGACACGTATTTGAAGGCTATGCCTTCATTCTCAACGGCAAGATTAAGACTAACCATAAAATTTATTTAGCAATATCAAGAGACCAAAAGGAAGGATCGGGGTAAATGGCTAGGAATATTCTCAATGGTTGGGTTCAACAGGAGCTATTCAGAGGTGACATACAAAGAGCACAAGAGAAAATTCCAGAAATTGGAACAGGAAAACTAAAAATTAAGATTCAGTAAATCAAATAGAACAGACTCTGGGATCGGCCCCGTACCTCGGATGTTCTTTTGTTGGTAAGAGGTTTTTCCTACAAATATACGCTATAGGCTATAGTTACAAAAGCGGCGCTGTGTTGCCAGTCTTCTGCGAACAGCATCGTATTACTATCAATTAAGGAAAACTGCCAAGAATAAAAGAAAACATTTCTCAGTGAGCACACTTTCACGATCTTTGGTATGCTGCTGGCATCACTTATTTTCATCCTCTATATGTATATGATGAAAAGCAATAATTTACAACTTATTGCTACTTCTAACAAATTGGCTTGTGTTTTGCTAATATTTGTACACAATTTATTTAGTTTGTTACCACACTTCGGAATTTAAATTATTCAGTGTAGTGATTTATCTTGGGAAAAAATTTACGGAAATTTAAGAAAAAAAAATCAGAACGATTTTATATTCCTTGATTATATTTGTAAGTCGTTATTCATATCTTTCTTCCCTTTAAAGAGCATGAACAGGACGTGCTTTGTCAAATCGATCAAGTTATTTAATTTGATTTGACAGGTTATTATTTGGTTAGAATAACTTCGAGTATCTGTGTGAAATAAGCCAATTATCGACTTATAAATTAACGCTGTTGCCTTGTAAACATCTTTATCAGCAATTATAAATTTAATTGTACATCATAAAGTTAGTGATTACAGTTTCATCGCAATTCCTCTGCCCATTTCTAGCAAATTTATTCTTTTCATTTTGTAAGCGCTTCCCAGGTGTTAATGGTAAAAAATTTTGCTAAAATTCTTCACAAAAAAAGCTGCATGCCAAAAAAGCATTCCGCGCTCATTATTTTTTTTTGCACAATGCGCGGCTATTAGGATGGCGTCATCGCTGTCATTATTGCATCAGTTGTAAGTCAAATTTCAGACTTAACAACTTTGTTTACGTTTGATGGTTAGCTTGCGTCTATTCTGAACAATTGTACCGTAAAAATGAAGGAGAAAACGACTCTGGTCAGATTTCATGTAGCGACCAGAGGTCCTACAACAAAACTGATACTTTACGAAGAAACAAAACATTGATATTCATAAAACTTTTCTTGATTTGTCCTCCAGTACATTCATTTTGGTACAAGTTTATGGTGATGACGCTGGTAATCACACAGTTCAACAATGAATATGTCCTGCCCGGAATACAAAGCTCACCCAAACGTTGAAAAACTGTGACACGTTCCGTTTTCATTTAAAGTGATTTTGTAAAATAAATCGTTTTGATTTAGTCATGAGTTAAGAGGACTAAACATATAGGATGTTTACTTTGAAGTGATCCACCCAAATATCTACAAGCCACACAATGTTTAACCCTAAATCATCATTTTTAATAACTTATTTCTTTATTTCATTTTATTTTTCTGGAAATTACAGAAAATGTTCAAATTAGGTGATTTAGAGATAAACATGGTGTGTTCTACAAGATTTCCATTGACGCTTTGTTGTATCTAACACGGTTAAAAAATTACGTTATGATTTGACCTTATAAAGATGCCAAAGTTCAATTGTGACGTGAGCATCAGATTGCACATCCTGACTTTCCTACAGCATTGTACCAAAAGATTGTTGACAATTTAATTTTCATGCGTTTTTTCCGTATAGAGTTAAGAGGAAAGTATTAAGCGAAGTAGCTCATTTTCATGCATGATCTAATTATTATTTTTGAAATAAATAATAATTTGAAATATAACATTGAGTTTATTACATATTTTAAAGAAATTGTTTTATTTTTTAATTTCTTTCAGAGGAAAACTTGAAGAAATTACGTGGGATTTGAAGACTGCATTTTAATACATGTTAATTTAGGACTATATCGTATGTTTATTCTTTAACATGCTTTTGAAAGAGCGATACCCTAATGTGAAAGTAATCCTCTTTCCATAATGTCTGGTTATATGCTTGCAGAAACATGAAGTCATCTCTGACAGCGAAATCAATTATACAAGATACAATGACAGACAATGAAACAGAATAAAAATCGATTTTGTATATTCATAGCCTGCACTGCGTTTCTATTGCAATATTTCTACATAAAACATGCCTGGCAAAGAAATATATTCCAAAGATCAATATCATTTACTCAGCAGTTTGTTCGTAGAATTAAACTATTTTAGAAAAAAAAATGCATATTTTATATTTCATAAAAGCTTTTCATATTGTTTTCAGAAGTAATGAAATATCCGTCTTCAAATCTATCTTTGTCCCCATTCTCACCTATGGTCATGAGGCTTGGGTAATGACCGAAAGAGTGCGATCGCGGGTACAAGCGGCCGAAATGAGATTTCTGAGAGGTGTGGCAGGTATTACCCTACTAGATAGAGTGTACAGCAGCACAATAAGGGAATCTTTAGGTGTTGAGCCGCTACTTCGCCGCATTGAGAGATCTCAGTTGCGCTGGTATGGCCACGTGATACGGATGCCGCAAACTAGTCTTCCTAGGCAGTTGTTATTTTCCAAGCCGGTGGGTAAGAGACCAAGGGGTCGGCCTAGAACCAGGTGGCTAGACTACATGGAGAGTCTGGGTTCGAGTCGCTTGGATATTACCAGGGAGGACATGCGCCTGATGGCGGAAGATCGCGATCGCTGGAGATCCTCCATAGGGCTGCTGCCCCCGCGACCCTAACGGATAAGAGGGTTTGAAAAGTAAGTAAGTAAGTTTTGATTGATATGTAAAGGACCTCTCACACACATCAGCTTGCATAATTTATAAATATTGGTAATATAATTTTGTATATAGCAAACGTGAAATGTCCAGGGGTCTTCAACATAAAAATGGCATCAAAGATTCGGAAGCCGCTGATTTGAAATAAAACGTTCTTCTTTTACATAAATTTCCGGAACTTCAAAATGACAATTCATGAGCAGAACTATATAACGAAAAGTAATTGAAGACTTACACTGCATTTCCCTTAAGAATTCAGCTCACGCCATAATTATAATTAATGTTTATATATAATGTTTGCAATTTTATATCCTGTGACATTCAATGATTACATGAATAAAATTCGATCGTTTGAACGTGCATGTTTCATATCAATTAATATAATCATTGTCATCTTTTTAGAAGTTCTGTTCGCCTGCTCTATCCAATAAATTGCACAATAACAATAGGGACGAAAAACAACATTGCAAATATATATAGTTTTTTAAAATATTTGATTAACCTTTACAATACCACTAAAGCATAAAGCAGTGCGAATCAAATGATAACCACAGAGAAAAGGGAAAGAGAGAGAGAGATGAGATAAATCATATAAATTCTAGCATTATGGGAGGTTCTTCATTTACATACGAGTCAATCAAACCTCTATTTGAAAATGGGTTCATACATTATTATCTGTCCTGTGTCGTTCGGACGCGCACGATGTTCACGTGTCAATTAATTATGATTCACACTATCGCAACCGCTTTCAGTTGTCGTTTGATAATGATCATGTTGACTTTATGTAAATGATATTTCAGCTGGAGAGATGACGGTGCCACTAATTAAAGTGGGGGATGGGGAGGGAGAGTGAAACGTGTTCCAGATTAACTACAAGTTCTGATTTAATGATACATGTATTGTTCGATATCCAGTTGTGGTGAGATTTGTTTATGGAATATGTGGAGACCTCCTTAAAGAGTATTTGTTTGATGAATTTTAAATGGAAGAAGATTCCTATGTTCATAAGAGAATATAAAGTAGATAGGACAATTATCTATGGCTCGACTACACTATTGAGCATATGTCTTAAATCACAGAAGCTTAGACACTAAAAATCCTTTACAGTGGCCATCGTTCTTTCGAGTTTTCCCTCCTACTTGAAAGATAAACGTATACGAAGGAATGAAACCGCAGGAAACTGATCTTTAGCGGTAGAAAAGAGCTCGAAGGGGAAACGGAGGAATGGAGGAAGAGTGAAAGTGGTTTTCTTTTCATATGGCTCACGCTGATCTCGATGTCTGAAGAGATTTACACGACACAAGACAAAGGTGAACGGGAGTCAATTTTGACCTCCGTGTTACCAGTCGCATCGATATTAGGTTCTTTTGCTCCATTCCAACATAATATCCTACAAGTTCGATATTAAAAAAAAAACGATAATATATAGTAAGAAAGAGAATGTGGTCGATTCCACTCTATTTGCTATGGGGTGGATGAATCGAAAGAAAACGAATAAAAGTGGAAGGTGCCTCTTATATTGATAATAAAACATACACAGGGAAAAATAATAAAGAAATAAGAATATTTATGGCATTATTAGAAAATATTCAAATGTCGCAAATCTCGTAAATCTTTTAGAGAATACATGAAAACCATCTGCTTCGTATCTAATATCGCTTTTCTTCCAATAAAAAATAAAAGAGAATCAAATACCAATGGATAAACTATTTAAAAGTGTCACAAAACCCAGAAATCGTATAAATTAATATTTTATAATACATTAAAAATATTCAAGAAATGGAATTGAACAACTAAGATTTGCAAATCAATACTGAAAATTTTCTCCTTTAAAAATTTCGGGATTTCAAAGGGTTTGTTTAACCCTTACATTCCCAACGCATTCATTTCCCGGACTAAGCAATTGAAGCTCTAATCTTTTAGGACATGGACAAAACAAAGACATTTCTCCTGCTGTACCTTTTACACCGCTAAAGAGATCAAGATAAACTCCTGCCTCTCTTATCGCTGAGTCCATTTTTCAAATGCCAGACAAATCTTTTGGGATGTGAGTTCATGGCATGGGCGCTACCATTGGACCTCTTTGTAACAAAACGGTGACACAAGAGATTCCTACAGTTCGTTGGAGAGTACCTGCTGGATAATTCTAAAAGTTAACCTAAAAATACTTGTAGTTTTTATCATTAAAATCCGCACAACAATGTTTTGTGTTCATGTAAAACAATGGAAGCACTAAGATGCGTGAAAGAGCATGAACATTTAAAAGATATTTAACCTTCAATGAACGGTTTATATAAAACAACTACACTTGTTATTCAATTTCCATTTAGAAAATTGTTCTCATTAAAAAGGCATTTTTATTACAACTGATATCAATACCTTAGCCCAAGCGTTGCATGATTTTTGGTTTTTGCGTATACATGTTGTTTGAATATCGGCAACCGTCACATTCTTAAAAATCGCTGCCGGTGGGAGAAAAATTCATATTCATAACACAATCCATCGATGATTCTGGATTAATGATAACTTGTAGGAATTTAAAGAAAAATTAATTTAAATTTGCCACATGTACAGAGTTGTTTTTTTAAACATCGACACTTGACATCGACGTTCGTTCGCAGGTGCCAAACACCTTTTCACCAGTCAATTTCCCCACCGGCAGCCATGTTCATGTATGTGGCGGTTGCCAATAAGATCAGAAGAAAAAAATCTAGGTTAAGTTAGCTTAGGTAAATATAGTTAGAATGGATGATCGAGATGGCAGATCCGATCATCGAACATGAGCCGAATTTCTGAACTAAACGGTGCATTGTTGAATTACTGGGTTACAAATTGTTCACGAAACGTAGTCTGAACACTTTTGAAGTAATTAAGTCAACAAATAACACTAGACCACGTATATCTTTTGCAGGCTGATCTTTTGTTATAGATAAACGCCATGTTGAATTGAGTCATGTGAATGTGTCGATACTAACAACCACGAGGAAATATATTTTTTTTTATTCTTAATATAATTTAAACTATTATCAGTGAGAATTCAGGTCTTTGATGAATGAGTAATAAGGAAAACGACATACATAAGCTGCTGTAAAATTAATTTTTTTTAGTTAGGCAAGTTGCATAAAGCCCGGAAGGAGCCAGTATGGTCAATCACCGACAAGAAGGCCCCTTCCGGACCAAGATAAATAAAAGTCATTACCCAAATCAAGTAAATAACAAGAAGTGTCAAAAAACATTCAACAATTAATAAAGGCATAAGGAAAAAGAAAATAAAAATTAACTAAAACAAACAGGATTTATCTTATGACTATAACAAGTACCAAGATACTATTACAAGCAAGTCATTCAGACAAGGAATGGTGAAACTACAGACAAAGCATGAACAAATTCTGGTCTCAGAGTATAAAAACTACAAGAGGTTCGATGAAAAAAAGAAAAAAAAAACGATGCGAATGTCCATAATAAGCATAACTAAATCCGAATATCGAGGGATAAGCGAGAAACATAGCCCTTAAAGAGTTTATAGAAACCTAGGTAAGTCGCTACAGTACACTGTTCAATAGGGAGAGAAGCCAATTATTTTATACCAACATAGACAAACTCCAACGACGATAGTTAGGTTTTGTTGACGAGAGATCATTGGCCGACCTCGTTGGGTATCGATGGTTGTCGGCGTTGGGAATAGAAACAGACAAAATTAAATTCGTGGCTTTAAATATAAATGCGCAAAAATAATTGGTAAACAGTAAAAATAAAGAATTCGCTAAAATAACGAGACAGCTGAATATTTGGGTAACTTAAAGAAAGTTCGAAGAAACCATTTCTGCAACTAAAAAATACGTGTAATATTCCAGGAAGTGGACGATCCCCAAAAAATAATACTTGAGTAAAGATAGGAATGTATCCATGCGTTGTATAACAGCAAGAGAATTTTAGGAGGCAGGTAGCGTAATCTGGAGATGACGCCTTGTTTCAAATTAAGATTGGTTAATAATGAATCAATATGAGTCAATATGCTGGTCCCAATTGAGGTCAAGGGATACAATAATACCCAAACATTTAAATGAAGATACTGCGGACTACAGATTGTCATCATAATTAAGGGGTAGTGCTTTAGGTACTTCACGCTTGTTCCTCTGATAAAAGGCCGTATATTATGCATAAAATGAAGTTTATACAGTGGGAATTTCAAAATTTGTATGTAAATTTTGAGAGTGTTCCTATCCATTGATATTTGCACACAATTATACAGGGTATAACAAGAAGGTATGGCGAAACTTTCAAAAAACAATTTTCACATATTTTATGTACTGTACATGGGTATTTATATTTATAGAAAATTATACAGAAAACATGGATGAACTGTTGTTAATATTTCATTTGCAAATTTACATGAGCAAAACATCCAGAAAGCAAAAATGAAAAATATAGAAATATCTGAATACAGCAACCGAAACTGAGTTACATAAAAAAAATAGCAAATATTAAAATAACTCGACACAGATTTTTAACGTAGCTTTATGTAAGCTAAACATATGTCTCTGTGTACTCGAATTTAAATATTAATTTCGTGTATTAAATAATTATACTTTTGAAATTCAGTTAAACTAGTCTTCTGGGCTATTGATAAATCCTTGAAACCTTTTCTATTATTAAGTTTTTCTCCCGCTTAAGTTTATATGCGATTCAGCAAATGGAATCAAAAGTTAGTTGTTTCAGTAAATAGGAGTCGGTGAGGTAAGGGAATTACCTAGTGCAAACACGTTGAAATTCTGTCGAAACAATTTCAACTTGAGCTTGACTGATCTGGCCTGATGGAAGGGGGCAAAGGTGGAAAGAGACGGGGCGCAGGTTTCCATCATTTCCAAGTCGACGATTACACTTCCCTGTGACGAGGGAAACCACCTTTACTGGATTTGGAGAAATACGCTTTCATCAGAAGAAAACGTTCCTTCTCATAGCCTATTCCTCTCCCACGCCCCATTCACAGCCATAAATGGCTCATAAAATTTGAGGTAATTTAGTAAATTTAATATTCTCTATAGGTTTGGTGCGAATAGAAATTCGTCATGTTAAAAACTATAAATTAAGAATTTGACGAACGGAGGTATTAATTTTTTTTTCTGATTGGACCTGTAATGTTTTCTCTTTCGAGAATCTATAGTCCATTTCCTTTCATTTACTCAAAAATTATATACAAACGTATATTTAAAATTTTCTTAAATTTTCAATTTTAATGTTTTTCATTTGTGCATAATCTGCCTGGGAATTAGAGAAAAAATGGATAAACATTGAAGATCCTAAATCGGGTAATTATGATTACTGAGTAGTGTAAAAATAAGCTCATTAATAACTAAAATTAATAAAATAAATAACATTCAGGAATGAAGATTTAATTTACAAATATTAGAAAATATGTAAAGGTATTTTTAGGAATTTGGATACGGAGTTGGTCTGTGGTAACTGCTAAACAAAAGAGTTATCTGTACTTTTCATTATCGATGAAAAATAGGAAAGAAAATTCCACAGCCTAGATTCGAACCAGGAACCTTCGGCTCATGCCACCGACGCGATAAGCAATTGTGCCACTGCGGACATGTAAATTACGCTATTTACAAGTCCTTTGGACTTGGTTAGAGCAGTTATCTAGTCCGCAGGCTGGGACCAATCTTTCTTAAAGAATAGCTCAAAATGGGTCCATGAGGGTTTATCATACCCCATAACTCAGATGTTAAATTATTGATGAAAAATAGGGAAGAAAATTCCACAACCTGGATTCGAACCAGGAACCTTAGGCTCATGCCGCTGAGGCGCTGATCAATTCTGCCGAAAGCATTGCATGTAAAATAGCGTAATGCTTTCATGCCCGCAGTGAAGTGGCTGAAGCTGGCAGTGGAATGGGAAGAGACACAACATGTTCCCAAGAAAGCGAAAAATCAAAAATTGGAGGGTTAAACGCACATGACAGTTTTCGGCTATTTTCCGAAAAATTTAATGAAATTATCATTTCTGTATTATAAAAGTATTACGTCATTACTGTAGAGACGTTTAGTCAACTCAAAGGCTTGAATATTTGTCATATAAGTATTTACAGTTATTACTATAATAATCTTGCCGAGAAACTTTATCAGATTAAATTAGTTATTACGTTAATAATGGAAAAGCAACATTTCGTCCACCAAAGCTTTCAGCAGTTGAGCGCTACTAGGATAACGTTACCAATGCCATGAGAAGCTCCATCCTGCATAGCTCCATCCAAGTTGTTTCCTGGATAACAAACTACACTGCTTTGCAATGAAATTTCCCACCAACAAGGAGTTATCCGACCTTATCCATATTTAGAGGGGGAGGGTTCGTCTACGTCCGACTAGTAAACGATTAGATGCATACTCACGGGACATAACCACAACGACAACCGTTCACGCAATTAAAGGACTTTGAACGCGGTAAGGGCCTCTCCGAGGCTGGATGGTCAACCAGACGGATTGCTGTCCATGTGTCGCGGGATGCACGGACGGTAGACCGATGTTGGAGGCAATGGCGAGAGGAAGGTACACATGCCAGAAGACCAGGCTCCGGGACCCGGAGAAGTACGTCAGCTCGTACCGATAGGCGGATACTGCGAACAGCGCTAGCGGACAGAACCATCATCCTGCGGCAACTGCGCGACAACATCACTATTCCCGGTACTGCTCTAGTGTCAATAGCGACAATAGCACGCCGGTTACACGCCGCGACAATGTCTGCCAGGCGTCCATTGTTGTGTCTTCCTTTGAGACCTGAGCACCGCGCGATACGACTGCAATGGTGTCGTGAACGAGTGGGCTGGCGAATGGAATGGCGCCCGGTGATCTTCAGCGACGAATCCCGCTTTTGTTTGGACACCGACGACAGACGCGGACGGGTGTGGCGCAGACCATTGGAACGTGGCAATGAACAATGCATCCGGAATCGCCATCGTGGACCAACACCCAGTATCATGATTAGTCACCATCCAAAAGCACCCTGACGGCGGCACGGTATGTCACAGAGATTCTGCAGCCCGTATTACTGCCATTTCTGCACACCATACCCGGCGCAGTCTTTCAGCAGGATAACGCCAGACCGCACACGGCAAACATGAGCACGGCATATATGCATGATGTCAACTGCCTGCCATGGCCCGCGAGGTCCCCAGAACTTTCGCCAATTGAGCACGTGTGGGACATGGTGGGACGTCGTTTACGATCACCCCGGATTCTCCATGAACTGACACAGCAGGTTCACCAGGCCTGGGCAGACGTACCCCAAGATGACATTCGCCACCTGTATGATCACCTACACCTGCGACTGGAACAATGCATCGCCGCTAGAGGTGGTGCCACAACCTACTGATGCCCTGTACAAACGAGTGCACGTCTTGGCTCCATAAAGTAATAAAGGTGTGTTCAGATGTATCTCTTGCTGTATACCTACTTTTGGCTCATTCGGATAACTCCTTGCAAAGCAGTGTACATCAATCAAATTAGAACAATGGTTATAAGATCTAGAAAGAGTCATCTTTAATAGCCATAAATTTTAGATTTATAAAAGGAATGCAATTTACATTTATTTTTGACTGAATTTCAATAAGGGCTTCAAACAATATGTTCTCTGTTATTTTTAATTTCTTTCAAAGTCTTCATACATTCGTATCGGGGAAAAGGAATCTTAAAAAACAACCATTTTCAAAAGTTATAAAAACGTTTCATCTATGCTTAGGGGTTTGCTTTTCTTAATTTAAAAAACTCTTGCTGAATACGACAGGGTAAAAATTCTCTTTTACCTCTGGCTTCTTTCTGAAACGCATACAAAGCGTTACGTGTTTAAAGAAAGCTAAACCGTTCCAGTCATTTTAAGGCTACACAAACGTTTCATTCTGAGAAACCTATCTAACCGCTCGTAAGAGCAAAAATGTGTTACCGAGTAAGAGGATGGAAAGATTGGCGAAGAGCTTTTCAAATGAAACATATTTGAAAATTCAAAAGGCGGTCGCATGTTCTCTCTTTCTCAAATGCACTCTTAACCATTATCATGTAGCGTAAAAGGCAGCCGTTTGCCAATCTCGATCCATCTGCAAAAATCTTTTTCAACGTGACAGAAGTAGGCATGTAAAGTGTTGACACGAAATAGATAACCTGCTATAAAGTTTGGGTTTACGGCTGTTTTTCCGGAAAGAAAATTGAGTGTTACGGCACGATAATGCTCCGTTTTGCATTTCAAAATTTCTAAATGAAACTCAATAAGATGATTTTTTTAAAAAAGGAGGAAGAATGTACAACAGAGTTTCATCATCCTATAATCTGCATTTCTATAATCCAATGTTTTTCGATATAATCTACTATCTAGTAGTCGAGAGATACGTATGTGTATCAATGTACAATCTAAAACAATAAATCGAAAGTTTGATACGATTTTCCAAAACTTTTCGCAATACCTTTCAAATAAAAAAACTGTTTAAAAATCAAGAGTTATATTTTGTTCTAAAGAGTAGGAATGGTATTTTTCTGTCCTCATCGCATATCGGTTTTTTCACGGGCCACGAATCGCTGTCGCAGAGGAAGAGGTTCGTAAATAAAGCTCGCTTTTTGAACGCCACGACATTTACATGTCTCGTTCGCTTAACAAGAGAACAGATAGGGAGGAAGAGAACAGGGAAATAAAGGCTATGACGTTCTTTCAAATGGGAACGAGAAGAAATTTGAAAAGGCTGACATTTTAATGGCCAAAAGTGAGTGCAGATGCAGATTTAAGGAGCGCTGGAAATTCTTGTCAGCTTTCGAAGAGCAGTGCACGAGTCAAATGGTCATGAGAACAGCAATGATAAATGCATTTCAAGCCTCCATTGAAACCAGCTTCAAAATTTGGTTCAATCTGCAGAGCGATAATAATTTATTTGATATTACAACTATTTTAAGTTATCAAAGGCCATAAATTTTCAGTAGTAGTAAAAATTATTTATAAGCTTACATGATTTATATTTCAAACAGCTATATTCATATAACAAGGAAAATAATTGTTATTAATTCCAACATGCTCTCTATGAATCATATTGATTTACAAGATGTGGATTGACAACGTAGCCTATTCACTGTCTGCATTACAGAGGATTTCATACAAGTTTTAAATAGCAACACGATTCGTTAAAATTTCTATTGCGTTTATTGTAATCTTTCCAAAATATTTTTAGAATTTTGGTTTTTTTTTTTGGTTGAGACGAACTTAGTGCAGACACACATGGAACGGTGATGAAACATCTTTTACGAATTATTATTATTAGAGCAATAAAACCTACTTTAGAGTTAATTATATGAAATATTGAATTACTTTAATGTCCGATCCGATATTATAAAAAGTTAAGGAGTGCAAAATATTAGACCGTTCTTATACAGTATTATTATACACAGGCTACTTTTTAAAGCAAACATGTAGATCCTCTTTTTCACCTCTTAGAAAAATGTAATTAGCACTGCGGAAGCGTTTATTATCTTTTTCAGGTTATTTATTACATACATATTCAGGTGACGACAAAATGAATATGCAGATGCTATTTAAATTTTACGTTAATGCTTTCCAAATTTAAACCACTTTAATAAAATGCAAATAAAGCCGATAATATATTTTTAGCACAGTAATGGAGAAGACTGAGAGAAGACAATGTGTTTTCTTCTTACATCACTTGTTGTTCTGTTGTTGTTGTTGTTGTTGTTGAAGGGTGAGAAAGGCTTTTGACCGGAGGAGGAAATCGATGAACAGTTGACAGATGTTATTTACTGTGAAAATGAACCTTGCTTTGATCGATTGGAAGTAAATTTCGCCGTCCAACCGTATCCACCCCTTGCTTCTCTGTCTTCACTTCCACTGAGATTCAAGACAGAGGGAAAAGATATGTCGAAGTGTAATAAATATTCGTATAAAGGGAATGAATCAATGATAGCAAATGATGTTACGCATTTCACTTCTTTAAGTAGACAAAAAGACCGAGAAAAAAAATGTAGTTTTAATATGATTCTTAAATAAACCCAAAAGATATAATTATTATAAGTTAACATTTCAAAAACCAAAACGAGACATGGAGATGGAATTGTTGTAAATATTAGGAAAATAAAGCATTTAAAAACCTCAACTCAAGAAAACAGGAAGGACTAAATGATGTTCTTTAATGTTGCTCCACATATACAAAATCAGTCCATATAAACCTCCAACTCGTTGAAAGTCTAACACAAAAGCAGATAATCCAAGATCACTTGTCAATAGAACTCAGCAAGTAAAATTTAAAAAAATCAACTATAAGACTTTATTTTTCGACACTTCATAAAAACTTTTAATAATTTTAAAATAATTTAGTTCTTCCTGTTTTCTTGAGTTGAGGTTTATAAATGCTGGTCAATATTTTTTTCATGCCAGCGTAAGGAGAAGAAGTTGATACTGGTGTCCGATCCAAAAATAAAAATTTGGAGAAAACCCCTTATTGTTTTGTTTATTTTTGAGAGCAACTGAAATTCAACTCATTCTATCAACGATATCTTTCTGAATTTTCAAGATATTTGTTTGGGCTTTCAACAAGAGTAGCTCTATACATTTGGTTAATAAATTATGCAAAAGACAATTTGGTAACACATTCTTTAGTAAAAATGCTCATATTTCATCAAATATTTAATATTTTTCTATTCTGATTGCAGGGTATTGTCTGTACTGTAGTTAGACAAGTTTCCTGTAAATGGCATTGCATTGGATTGAAAATCCTGCTTGTTATAAACAAAAAACTTACGAAAACATTTCGACCTTTTTAAAGAAACCTTTATATCTCCATGAACATACGTGCTATTCTCATACAAATGAACACAGAAAAGTAAAACAAGCCTCTTAAGCATATGCTACAGCTACAATGCATTTCAAGCATTATTTTTTACAGGGGGATTCCAAACATTATTTTTTTGGTTCACTTCTTTGCTGGTCCCTTATTTGCCTTCGGGAGAAAACCTTCGCTAAAATATATGAGGTGTAACATCCTTTTTACACCCCTGAAATTTCAGGATAATTCGTCAAGTATTTTTCCAGATATTCGATAAACGTCTAAAATCGAAAGTGTCCAATTACTTTCTTCCAATCAGTGTATAATAAAATACTAAAAATACAAAGTTAACGAAAAGATAAACTTATCACTCCGTGATAGAAGTGTGAAAGAATTATTAATCAGCTACCCTTATGTTTAGCAATGTGTTTTGTATCATCTTCACTCACTTTAGGCCATGACGGTTCTGGGAGGCGGAGCTTCCCAATTGGCTTGATGTTTATCTTTAATATACGGTATTGGGCATTCAAAAGTCACCTGACCATCCTAGCCCGAGCAATAATCCATTCTTCGTTGTCCAAGCAGTGTTTTTTTCGTTTCTTAGAAACAATGAAGGATGGACTGTTGCTCGGACCCCGATGATCAGTGACTTTTGAGTGCCTTGACCTGTCTCTCGTTGGCCTCGATCGATTGTTATAGACATGCATTATCTTTTCTACGGTCACTGATTTAGCACGTGAATTCGACTTGAAGAGGTCTATGAAAAAGCCTGAAAAGTTGATACAGCCGAGCTAAGACTTTGATGATCATATTTCTGAAAACATAATTTGAAAAAGTTATCTTTTTTCAAGGTATCGTGCAAACGGCGGACGGACAGACCAAACGTGCATTCTTATAAGTAGCTTTTTGCTAAAGCTCCTAATAACGAAGCACCTGACTGGATTCTCGAAAGCGGCCATATCTAGGGTATTCAATGTTAGAAAAATGATCTACATTCTTTGTCTTTAAGAGGTAACTGTGGCTCAAAGACAATCAATCATAAGCGAAAAAGCAGTCTTTCAAAACGACTTGTGTAACAATTGCCAAGGCCTGATCCATATCTGGCAGAATCATGCGCCAGAAATTGAAGCGGATTCAAATTGTCAGCCGCATGCCTATACAAACCCCTGATTTCTGCAAAGAAAAGAAGGTTCGCCTTCAGTAGTGTCTGGAATGTCGTGACTGGACACGTGAAGACTGGTCTGATGAATACGATAAGATATATCTCATATTCGTTATGGCAAAGGTATTTCAATAATGAATTTACCAAGGCACAGACCTTATAATTTAAACAGAACATTATAACAGAAGACTGCGAAATCGAATTGGAATCAAAATCTTTAAATAAAATTTAAAAATGTGCCTATTTAAAAAAATTACTTATATACATACACCATCTCCGAAAAATTAATTGGACACCCTCCTGGCTGTGGATTAATGGACTCGCGCGGCGATCAATTGACTTAAACCAGCTGCAAAATAAAAGAGATGGCGCGTGATGTAGATATGTCGAAACTCGATAAGGCTGTAACTGTGGGAAGCTGGACCTCAGTGGACTGTCCAACGCAGAAATCGCTAAAGTTAAACACGCCGAAATCACCTAAGGCAATCGTCCTGCTTAAGTTGGAAATTAGAGGGACATTGCAGCAATGCTGAACAGAACGACCGAAAATTCTGACTAACAGATTGGAGAATCTTGAAACCGGACATAGACAATGGTCATCATCAGACAGGAATTTCAGGCAGCAACAGGGGTGTTCGTTTCTATTGGAACATTGCCCAACACCAGGCATAATCTACAAAGGATCAAATAATGTTACACCATCCAGCTGGAAACAGGTGCAGCGGGAATCAGTTCTGTAGATTGACGAGTCTAGTTTCACAATATTTCGATCCCGTGATGGCGTCTATCCGAGAAACGCTTTCTGCCAAAATACACAGTGCCAACCAGTAAATTTGCTTCACGTATCACGGTGTTGGATCACAAGTAATTGTTCGTGGTAGCATGAACTCACAGTTATATTGTAACATTCTGGACAATGAAGTACTCCAATATTGTTTTGTTTAATTTGAATAGATCCTTGTTACTTTCAAGATGACAATGCCATGTGCCATGTTGCTGCTGCTACCATGCTGTGGATGAAGAGAATAATGTTCAACGTTTTGATTGGCCTCATTCCTTTGAAGATCTTCGGGAACGGCGGAATAGATCTCGGGAGAAACAGTGAACTTCCATTATAAACCAGTGTGAGATTTTTCAACAGAAATAGCAAAATATTCCAGTGGATATCCACCACAACTTAGTTTCCAGCATACCTCAGAGGGTGACTGCTGTTATAGCCACAAGAGCTGATGTCAGTAGGGTTTGACAGTTTAAAATTTTCAGAAAAACATTTATGTAGATGCCAAATTCCTTTTTGGTAGACAGTATAATAAAGGGCAAATATGTTTCCGTTATTTTACTCTTTTACAGGTAAGTCTTTATTCATTCGCCAATATTGCATATTAACGAATATTTGGTTTTATTTATTCAAACTAGTTCAAAGATCATCGTATTGATCATCTCATATTTTTTTTAATTTGATAGAGGAATAATATAAAGAAAGAACATTTACTTTAAAAAAGAACTTATTTTTCATTTTATTTTTGAATTTTATTTTTCGTAATGAGATGTTGTATGAAGGAGCAGCTCCCGTTTAGCAAGTATGAAATGTTAAAATCAATTTTTCCCTAGAGTGAAATGCGTTGTAATAGGATACAAATTTTACGTTTAAGGCGTTGCTTATTTCATTCATTTATTTAATTAGACCGATTTCTTAAATTTAATTAAAATCAACATGGACGAATCATCTAAATGAATCCATTTTGGAGGTTGCGCTTAAATTTAATGACATTAAAGGCAATTTACTGTTTTTTTTATCCATATTCATTTCATGAATAAAATATTAAAAAGAAACAATGTTAAATCAAATTACGAATTTCATTTGTAAGAAATTAGAAATCATTTTACTAGTTAATTTTTAATTTTTATTTTACAAAATTACTAAAGAACTTTTCAAATTTGAGAATCTGAATTGAAGAAGATTTTAATGGAAGAACATGCAACTAAAAGTAATTCTAGAGTTTTCCAAAATGTTATCAACAAACATTTAAAAATACCAAATAATAAGCAAACAGATTTCTTTAAAAATGTCAGTATATCCCCTTGAATTATTCTTTATTGTAAAAATAAAAAGAAATTAAACTGCATGATTATGTCAAAAAAATGTGATGAAGTAAAAAAAGAAAAAAAAAGCTTTTATAAAATCACTTGATCTCTAAAGAGATTTTAATGTTCCCGGCGAGTTCGTTTTGAATTGAAAATGAAACAATAATCTCTTAAATAAATAAACCGTTGCCTCGCAACATTGCTTAAGAGTCCAATATTATAGAATGGAGAATTCCTCGAAGGCAGACAGAATTAAAGTCATGAGTATAACGGACCAATGAAACTGACATAAAGCTTAATAAAGGTCGATAATAGCTTGACTTAGAAGATAAAGCAATAAAAACCGAACTCAGAATATGAGAAGGGTTGAATGACAAAACCAGAACTTATAAATTGAATTCTAACTGGTAAAATACGTTAAATATGTTAGAATACATTAAGCACTTAGAAAATCTTACATTTTTTCTCCTAGCCAGACGGTATTTTTATTAATTTTGAAATGTCATAGCGTTGAACGAAACCTTGTTTTCGAAATTTTGATTTCCAAGAATCAATTTCCGTATTTTTCTTCAAAGTTGTTTATGTTATCTAATCGACAAAATCTGATTTTTGACATTTCTTGGGAAATAAGACCAAGTAAAATTGATATCAGAATCAATTAAATTTAACTAAATCAAACTACAGATAAAAGGATACTCCGCTTATAAGGATGTTTTCTTCCGGTCCCGAAGATATCCTTATATCGATGGTCGACTGTA
This sequence comes from Rhysida immarginata, assembly GCA_023313115.1. Lineage (NCBI taxonomy): Eukaryota > Metazoa > Arthropoda > Chilopoda > Scolopendromorpha > Scolopendridae > Rhysida > Rhysida immarginata. The sequence goes on from JAHWFO010003124.1 coordinate 3,348,824, forward strand.
ACATAAACTCAAAAGAATGAGACAGCAGAAGTCTGCTAATCAAGCGCCATCCTTCGTTGTAATTTGGCATTCTTGCCCAACATACATGCACTGCACCGAAAACGTCGATATAAAGTAAGGCTCTAAAGATGTTTAGAGCCTTATCTAAAGTTTAGATTCTAAACGGTCGGCTTCGACTGCACACAGTATACAGTTCGTTCATTCATCAGATCGAATTTTTGTATTCAATTGTTGTTTTTGTAAATTAATTCAGTTGTATTAATAAATATATATTTCACACCACTTCTATTAGCGTGTTCACATCAATTTTCTTTCTCTGCCTCTTCACCTTTGTGAGCTGAACATCCGACATTTTTAGATTTTTAGATGAACTTATTAGAATTAGCTATAACAATTGAATTAGAGTCTCAGATGAAATTGCATTATAGAAATTCGTTCATAAAAATTGTTTTATAGGAAAATTGTTTTATAGAAATCTAATGAACTCAAAATGATTGTAAATATTTCTGGGAATTTTATAGATATGTAATTAAATTCTTTTTTATAATCCTTTAATTTTTTTTATTTTTCATTTTTATTGTGCGTGCATGTGTGTGTGTGCGTGCGTGCGTGCGTGAATGTGCGTGTGAGTGTGTGTGAGAAAGAGAGAGAAAGAGAAAGAGAGAGAGAAAGAGAAAGAGAAAGAGAGAAAGAGAAAGAAAGAGAAAGAGAGAAAGAGAAAGAGAGAGAGAGAAAGAGAAAGAGAGAGAGAGAGAGGACGTCACTGCTGATATCGTTTTCTATTGGCTTGGCTGAGCATCCGTTTCTGCCTTTGTCACAAAAGTTGAACTGAGCCCATTGAACGTATTTTAGGTAGATTCCGAATCCTATTGTTACCATCGCCACCAAAGTGAAACCATTTGAAGCCATGACAATTCTGGGCAGAAGTGAGCCGTGGAGTAGTTTTTGACGATTTTGGGCCCGAGGAATAATTAATTCAAAATCATTCCTCAAAGTTGTTCCGCGTACAACTGTACAAATAGACACGAAAAAAGGACCAGGTATCACTTTCCACAAGCATACATCAAAAATACGTAATTGAAATGAAAATACGTAACTGAAAGATGATCTAAACGAAATTGAAATTGAAATCATGATCAAAATATTCTTTATAAAATAAATAATAAAATATTTAAAATACAAAGTTAACGAAAAGATAAACTTATCACCCAGTGATCAGCGTGTGAAAGAATTATTAATCAGCTACCCTTATGTTTAGCCATGTGTTTTGCATCATCTCTCACTTTCGACCATGACGGTTCTGGGAGGCAGAGCTTCCCAATTAGACTCAACCCAACTCTAAAAAGCAGAAATTGTGGCTAACAGTTCTGTAATAAACTCAGCCTTTATTATCTAGGGCAAGGCTTCCTAGATAATAAAGGCTGACCCATTTCAGCGCCAAACGGAAAACGGAAGACAAATATGGCAGCCGGTGAGCTGTTTGTTGAGGCCAACAACCACTAGAGAGCAGGCATTAGCGCCCAGATTTTTACATTTAATAGAAGAACGAAGCCTTGATTATCCTATTAAAATTTTATTTTAACGAGATTTAAACATGTTTTATTTTCGTTGATGCAAGATAATTTTAAAATTCAAGTTAACGTTTTCCTGTGTGTTGCTTTCATTTTGTAAATTTTTTCACATTCATATTTTTTTATTTAAAAAAAATTCAAATTGCTAATAATGCTATTACTGTTGTCAAATATTTTTCATATAAGTTAATGTGTTGACAATGCATTCTTAACCAAGTTATTAACTGGGCCATTTAACATTCTATTATTTTGCAGTTTTCTTGGGTTGTACTTATCAGGAGCATCGATCACAACAGCAGCATGATATTTAAACATGGCATTCAAGAAATTCTTAAGAAAAACTTATTTGACTTTTTGAAGGTGACCTTTCCTTGAGGACAAGCTTGCAATTTCATCCAGGAAAGTTCAAAAAGGAAGCACCACAATCATGAGCAAAGGAAGCACCACAATCCCATATTTTGTTAGATGTGGTTGTATGGCAGTTACAAATTCTGTGACAGATGATGAACGAGAGGAAAGGGGTACATCAATCCTCCTCGATCTTGCCGATGTATAAATTACATTATGGGAGCACTTGAGGTTCGCGATTGAAATGGTTCAATGTACAAACTGCAGTTTACTTTGGATCTCATTATTCTTATAAGGTAACCAGCAACCGTGGCTAGTGATGTATTGACAACTGTAGGAGCCATGAGTGTATCTATAAAACAGAAATGAGCAATAAATTATCACGTAATCTAAAAATATATATTTGAAAGAAAATGCATCGGCCTCGGTGGCTCAGTGGTTGCATGATTGCATCTGATGCCCGAGTACGCAGATTCGATCCTGGCCGAGGACGACGAGGATTTTTCAGGGCGAAATCCTGAGATCCCGCACTTCCTTCGGAAGGAAAGTAAAGCCGTTGGTCCCGTGTAGTCGTTTGCCGGTTGCACGTTAAAGAACCCTTGCGAGGCAAAATTTGCGGCCCCTATAACGCCGTCCTGAAATGATCATGGCAGTTGAAAAGGACGTTAATACCAAACAAACCAAACCAAACCGAAAGAAAATGTGGACTACCAGGTGTCTTGCAAGGTTTGTTAAAGTTCCTTGCAGTGAGGTGATAATTTTTCCAGGTCACCAATTTGACCACTTCTGTATTTATCGATAAGCTCTGCCTGAATTTTTCAGAAGCAAAGCAGTTAAGCAATGCTTTGTGTTTTCATGTCTTGATGGAGCCAAAATCTAATTCGAGGATATTGTCAAAGTCCATGGATGATACCTATAAATCATAGACATTTTAGAAGCAGGATACAAAGCAGCATTAGCCACCTATTTACATTATACTTAAAAAGTCTTTCAATATGGTCGCTAGAAAATTTTCTTGTTAGTAGATAGTGCACTCCAGACTGCAACAAATACTTATAAACAGAAAAGTAAAATATTGAGCAAATCAGTTTCATGACACGGCTATTTCAATACTTTGAGGTTATTACTTTATACAATGGACTTCATAGCCAGAACAACTGCTTCATAAGTTTCCTTCTTAGAAATTGTGTGTTTGTGGATTTTCTCTAGTCTTCTAGGTAACGCGAGAAGGTGTTTTCTAGCTATTTTAAGCGTTCATCATTGACACTCAGATACGTGTCCTATTATGAACATCATGAAGTTGTAAATAGACAACATACATTTTTTGACCTAATACTAATAAAATATTTATTTTTTCAAATTTTATTAAACATTCATTCTCACCTGGAATCATTTAAAGAAGAGTTCTAGAAGCACAACCGTTGCATTCCCGTCCTCAAATCCGAAATAATTCTTACTTATTGGAATATGGCGACAAACATAAGTGTGCTGCAATATACGAAGTGAGAATTCATTGTTCAAATGCAAGGTGAATTATGCCGTTGGCTTAAGAAACGACCGACCCGTCAAAAGCAAATTCTTGCGTGGCATAAAAATTCGTAGAAGATGGTGCATATCCAAACGGAAAAATGCAAAGCAATTTATCTTGCACTATTACCACGCCGCAAAATGTGTGGTATTGAATCGAACTTCCAATCAGTTTTTTTTAAAACTTTGAACCTTCATCTACCAAATGTTGTACGGAATATAATTCTGAACTTTACAATTTGTTTGAAACACATAGTTGAAATCTGCTCCATCGTTTTTGGATAACCTTTTATTTGTGACTATTAATCATAATGCAGGCATAATAGAATGCTTCTAGTAATCATAATGCAAACATACCTTCTAGTAATTAAAATGTTTTATTCATGGAAAACCAAGTTATGCAGAAATTTTTTTTTACAAACTTTTATGAATTGTTTTTACAGGCCACGCATATAGAGGTGTCAGGCAATTCTACTGAATCAACAAACGTTACGGATACAGACGCAATTTTGGCTGTCGTAACTTTGAAAGCGCTAGCGGTATTGTACGGATTTGAAAACGGCTGCCGGCTTTAATGGGATATTTACTTTTCAAAACTTTTATGATATTTATGTTTCATATATTGGTTTTACTCGAGAGAAGCCACAGATAAAGAAGCCAGTTGGTTTATTTTTTTCAGACTCTTCACTATTCCAGTCCTATTTTTTAAAAAAGCCATACATTTTTGCTGCACATTTCATATGTTTTCTTAACCATATTTGCGCTGCTCTGACTAAATTTTGCACGTCGGTTTCAAGCTCTACTATTTTGCCCCAGGGCTTCGGCGCATTGAACCTTTGCTTTACTTGGCTAAATTTGCGACCATTTTGTACAAGATGAGCAATTCTTTTAACCGATTCATTTTTGTCACACTTTTATATGTAATCAGATACTCTGTAAATATTTAGATTTATAATTTTTCCTCGAGCTGCGCTTTTCCTACTATTATTATTTGCTTTTGCAAAAATACTATTAATTCCAGAGAAAAAGTCACTGAAGTTGGACTTTCAACACTATTTTCTGGTAGGCTTGTAAAATAAAGGATAATTTTTATGCAAAATATCAACAATAAACGCAGTAATTCAGAAATTTAAAGAAATTTAGTTCTTATTTTGTAAGCTTAGTTTGATTTTCGCTAAGACTTTAAATTTTATAATATTTGAATTTTTTATGAAATTAAGCTTTTGTTGAAAAAAAAAATCAGTTAACAGTAAATATCCCCATTTAGAATTATAAAGAGTGCGATGTTCTCTCTTCTTCCAAAGGAAATTTTTTCCCATAGGAACAGTTTTGTATATTCGCTAGTATCGTACGCATATAATACTGGAATTGCAGCGTGACTTTTTTAATGATTAATTTTTAACCAGTCGCTGTCGTAATTCGTTCATTTCACCCAAACATTAACCAAAAAGGAAATAGTTTCATTTAGAAAAACAGTCTAATAATGAAAATACATGTGTAGCCTAAGACTATTGCAATTAGCTAGAATCATCCTATAGTAAATGAAGCAGAATTAAATTTCGTAGATTTAATTATGGATAATAAGGCAAATAAATCTTCCCAAGATCCAACGCTGGTATTTATTCATCACAGCAGTGCTAGAGACAGGAAATTTTATATTAATGAAAATGAAATCTTTGTGGATATCCTTTTCATATTAAATAACTTAAAATTAAAAGGAAGCAATGAATGGAAGGGGGGACAAGAAGAAAAAAAGCTAACGCTCACAGAGATCAATTGAGAACCTGATGAATTTTGGCATCCACCTAGAGCCATTTAAACAGTTAAGCCAGAAATGAATTTAAAATGTTATTAATATGGAAATTTCATCATGAATTATTCAGAGAACTTGTTTATGTAGGGAGTTTTTTTCTTCGTTTAAATTTAAGATTTCCTTCCTTATCCTGTCACACTTTTATATGTAATCAGATACACTGTAAATATTTAGACTTATATTTTTTTTAGAAATGAATACTCTGGGGATTTTTAAACTTAGGTAGCTCAGATTTAAAGATTTTTTTTTTTACATTTGTTTGATCTTTTGCTTGTGTCAAATTTTAAATCTAAGCATTTTTGACCATAATAAATTAAAGTGAAAAACTAGCTGAAGTCTTACTTTTGGCACAGTTTTGATAAAAAATATAATTAAGGTTAAAACTTTAATGGCAATTAATGAAAATTAAAAATATAATTAACAGAAAAAGTTTATATTCTGTGGTAGTTAGATAAATTTTTTACAAATGCAACAGAGTTCATATTTATTAAGAACTTTTAATTGGTTACACTGGTTAAAAGTGTTGTTACTGAGAGGAAATCGAATTGTTTTAACATGAATTGGTATTTTGATTCCCAATTATGAATCGAGATAATACCCAGCATCAGAATTAGACAAGATTTCAGACTATTATGAAACAGTGTCAATTTGTGGATTTTTTAAGTAGTCTCGCAAATATAAAGTAACTTAATACCATTAAAAGCAGCATAATATTTTAGTTCAGACCGAAAATTAAGACTTTCATTATATTATATTCTATATGAAGAATTTTATTTTGGCAACGGAAAGCAAAATATTTTTATTTTGGTGGACAATTTTATAGTAAAGGAAATAAAATTGATTCCTTTGGTTATCGCGCTCGATAGTAATGAATCTATTCCAAATGAAATTTCGGAACAGAAGATTAAAATCCAATTGGACTCTTTTTCGCTCGAAACAAATGCAATCTCGAATCTTTGCATTTCCGCAAAAGGGGAAATTCGAGGGACGGGTGATAGAGAGGCGTGTGACGACAATTTTATCGCTTATAGCGCAACGAGATAATTGCATAATTGCACAATAACTCTTTCATCCTTTAGGCACATTGGCATTTGTAATTGAAAAGGCCTCTTTTGTTTGTATTAATAGATGGCTATGATTCCTCTCGAACAGCTTTATTCCATTAGTAGTCGCTGGCCTTTGATTGACCGGCTGTAATTGTTCGATGATCTATCTACACTCATTGTGTACCTTCCTGATTAGATTGCTTGCTGATCAAATTCGATGATTCGGTCTCGTGGCCTTTCCCATTCTTCTCTGGACTTATAAATAAGATCCAAAACCCCTTCCATTATTTTATGCCATCCATGTTTCACTGTCGTCTTGCCTTTGGGCCCGCATCAGTAAAGAAGGAGCTAAATTCGTTAGATTAACTGAGTTAGTAATGACCTCAATGAGCCTAATAATTAAGAAGGGATAAAGCGACATTCTATTCTAATGGAATAGTATTTAGAACTAAAAGCCTTTAAAAACTAAATACTCTGATAATTTAATCCATTAACTGCCAATTTTTAAAACATATTTTTTTTTGCTTAACTATTTAAATACACCCTAAAAGTAAGTTAACTACTTAGCTCTTCTAAGTTAGATTTATACTTTATTCCAAATAGAAATTTGAATTTGGATCCCCAATTGGGAATCATGGCCGATGCAGTGAAAAAAAAATCACACTTTAAATATTTTTTTTCATGAACCTCGTTGACATTTATGCCATTCTTGCATGCATTCAACATATAATCCAAAATTACGTTTTTAATCATTATTTTCTAACATTAGTTTTGCAAATTGCACATTTTCTTTTACATCCCTTCATTGTTACTCTCTAAAAATTGGCCAGTATGATCTTTACTAAATTTTCAGGAACAATGTTTGAAGAAAGGTATGCCAGCATTCTTAATAATGAACTTATTTTTGAATAATATCTTGAAATATTTCTTGGATGACACTAGTCAACCAAAAAAATACTTTTTGTCAGTTACTTTCCAAATCTGAACTCCAAATTTCTCTATCATGTCAGGATGTAAAGTTACTGCCATCCTGCTGTTTTTGTACCTTTAAACATTATACAGTAACTACTATAGTGATTACTTGTAATTTATTTAAATATGATGCTAAATTCATGTTTAAAGTTTTTTAAGATCACCATGAATAGAAGTAAACGGGCTTGTATTAACCGTCCAGACATTGGTAGTTACTGTAACTCGAGACCCTGACATGATAGAAAAATAGGGAGTTCAGATTTGGAATCAGCACACTCAAATTAGTCTAGAGCACCTATATTTTCCACACTGTTGCCAGTGTAATCAAGTACAGGAATATTGTCATTTCCAATGCAATAAAGTGCATGGGCAAACACCACAGTCGATCAACATAACTAGAAAATAAGAAAATACTACTTTCCATGGATTCTTATTCTCGCATATTTATTACGTACTCAGTCCAATTTCTGCACATCATGTTAAATTTAGTACAAAGGCGTATACACTGGGGTTGTGGAATATGTGGGGTTTTTTTCCTTTGCAGTATTTTACCATCTGTTCATTTTGTCACTATTTCTTGATGATTAAACAACAGCTTTACATCACTTGTTTAATGTCTACAAACCCAGGAACATCCTTGTGGGGATGTGTCTTCAACTTTTTAAACAATGTCATCTGTTTATGAAATAACATCAACTTTGTCTGGTGGGGGTTCCACAAAATCAAGTTCACCATCAAAATCGAATAAATGTAGATCATTTAAAACTTTTTTCAACTCAGAAAGAGACATACAGGGTGTATCAAAAATACTTCTACAAACTTTGGGGAAAATCATGTCACAAGAAAAAAAATTCATATAAAATAAGTCCGAAAATCCTTCGTTTTCGAGTTATTAATTTTTGTTTGACTCATTGTATTCCAGATGGCGTTGTGTTGCCAGGGAATTTTTTTTTATATTCGTCCTTCGTCTATCTTCATGGTGTCCATATTGTGTATATGTACTATATGAAGTCAGTTAATTGAAAGTGCTCCGTTCAAACATGGCAAGATATTCATTTCGTGAGCAGGCAGACATGATTTTTAAGTACGGCCACACGAATGCAGAAACTCTTCATCGACGCGTCATGGAAGCCTGCAAAACCATTCGAAACCGTCAAGCAGTATTTGAAAGCGTGCGACAGTCCATGATTCGACGAGAGCATGCATGTTTAGAAGCAAGAGGAGGATATTTCGAGTATTTATTATGAGTTTATGTGTGGATGAGCTCCAATCACCTACATTGTAAACTTTCATTAATAACTCGAAAACGAAAGATTTTCGGATATATGTTTATATGAACTTTTTTTCTTGTTTTGGGTGTAAGGAACCTGTAAAAGTATTTTTGAAACACCCTGTATAATGTCTTATATTTGTAGCTGTTGGAGAAAAATTATTTATTTGTAAACTTTCACATTATTTTACATAGGAACAGCCATGGTCCCCAAGTGGGGATCGGTGTTAAAAATCAATTACATTCGTCCTACTAATTTTTTTAAGCTTAGAACTAGTCAAAATTCAAAGTTCTTTAATATTCTGAAGAACAACACAAACACTTAATTTTTTTTATATATTTTTTACAATCAGACTACTTCGATTCCAGCCGCATCTCAAAATTTTGATTTTGAATTTGAGCAAATAATATGTGCAAAAATACCAAAAATCTTTGGTAACAAACACTGGTTTTCACTAAATGAAACCAGTACATTTTGAGAGTACTGGGGGAAGGGGGAGGGGCAGTTCTGTTCTGACGAATATAGCCTGGAGTCCGAAATTAACTATACAGGGTGTAAATTTTAAGTTGACAAAGCAGAATAACTCGAAAAATAAGCTTCACACGAAAAAATGCGTAGAATCCAAAGTTGATTATTTTCGAGGGGGCATCTGCTGGTGCTAAAATTAGCCCACCCCCCCCCGGCCCCTGGGGGTGGGGCGGGGGGCAACTTTAAAATTTCAAATGGGAACCCCTATTTTTTATTGCAGATTCAGGTCCTACATAAAAAACTACGTACATTTTGTCTGAAACATTTTTTTTATTTTTGGTAGATGGCGCTGTAATTCAAGAAAATCCATTTTCTCATTTTTGCGTGGAAATAACTAATTTATTATTCATTTCGATTCCTACATTGTTTTAACTACAATGTAATTTGAAGACATTTCGTCAACAAACAAATAACGTAAACATTGGCATTTTTTTCAGAATGTTTACATTTTAAATTCTGATCTTTAGAAGAAAAGATTGTAATTTTTCAACTGTTTTTGTGAGTGTACAACGCCGTATTGCTTTTGAATTTACATTATGAATTATCTTTCTGTGGAAGAAAAAATTGAGATGGTGTACATTTATGGAGAAAGTGGGAGAAATTTTGATAATGCAGTCGCGCTTTATGCTCAGCGTTTTCCTGGCCAAACGCGATCACGGTCTTCTTTTGTTCGAGTTATTAAACAATTTACTGCGGAAGGTAGTGTGAACCAGAAAAAAAGAACCCGTGCAGCTACTGTTTGTGGAGAAAACAATCAAGTGTCAGTCCTAGCTGCTGTGGCTCATAATCCACATGCGAGCACAAGAGAAATATCAAGGCAATCAGGAATTTCACATATGAGTGTTTGGAAAATGCTGAAGCTCCACAAATTTCATCCATATCATGTATCTATGCATCAGGAACTACATGGCAATGACCACCAAAACCGTCTAACGTTTTGTCACTGGGCACTTCAGCAGATGCAAACAAACCAACATTTTTTTGCACGAGTTCTTTTCTCCGATGAGTCAACATTCACAAACCACGGGGAAGTTAATCGACATAACATGCATTACTGGAGTGAACAGAACCCACACTGGATTCGAGAAGTCAACCATCAGCGACCTTGGTCAATTAATGTTTGGTGTGGGATAATTGGCGATAAACTTATCGGTCCATATTTTATAGACGGTAATTTGAATGGCAACAAATATCGTAACCTACTTGAAAATGAACTACCAGATCTACTTGAAGACCTGAGTATTGAACTTCGACAACACATGTGGTTTCAACATGATGGTTGTCCAGCGCATTATTCATTAGTAGCGCGCGAAGTACTACATCGACTTTACCATGGTCGCTGGATCGGCAGGGAAGGTCCTGTGAATTGGCCAGCCAGATCGCCTGACCTTACATCGCCAGATTTTTTCTTATGGGGTTACCTCAAAGATATCGTTTATAAGGAAACGCCAACCACTCGCGAAAACATGATTCAAAGAATAAGAGATGCTTGCGCTGCAATTACACCAGACATGTTATCAAGATGTGTTCAGGAATTTACAAAACGAGTCAATAAATGCATCGAAGTTGGAGGTCATCAATTTGAACATTTAATTTCATAAAACGGCGAGATGCAAGGGATTTAAGGACAACAAGCAGGCCGAAAGTGAGAGGCGAGGGGACTCACTGGAAATACAAGCACCCCGAAATTCATTTACTTGCAAGTATTTGCAAATAAGAAAAAATAAAACGAAAACAATCGGTCCTTTTAAGGACCACCAAATCTTAAACGGGAATAACTTCATCTTTACACAGTCTTTTACTTTTTTACTCTGTTAGTTAATGAGTTCACTCGTTAGTACGTAGGATGTTCGGTTAGTTAGTTAGCTAATCAGTTGATTTGTTTGATAATTATAAAGTTGTGTGGCCTCATGACCACGAAACAAAACAAAATTATCCTAATCCACGGCAAAAAATAATAAAATAATAACTTTGCGGCAAAATTTACGAAGTAAATAAGTATTTTTTATTTCTCCGTAACCATTTCCACGCAAAAATGAGAAAATGGATTTTCTTGAATTACAGCGCCATCTACCAAAAATAAAAAAAAATGTTTCAGACAAAATGTACGTAGTTTTTTATGTAGGACCTGAATCTGCAATAAAAAATAGGGGTTCCCATTTGAAATTTTAAAGTTGCCCCCCGCCCCACCCCCAGGGGCCGGGGGGGGGTGGGCTAATTTTAGCACCAGCAGATGCCCCCTCGAAAATAATCAACTTTGGATTATACGCATTTTTTCGTGTGAAGCTTATTTTTCGAGTTATTCTGCTTTGTCAACTTAAAATTTACACCCTGTATATGAAATTTCAGAAAATGCCCTCGGAGTGGAGCGCCATCAATTGCATGTCTCCGAGCAGTATACCGTTTGTTGAATCCTATCTTTGACTTTTAACAGATAGATAAATCTGTGTGTGTTTTTCCAAAACTTTAAAACGAGCATTTTATGGAATGTAATAATAAAATAATCATAATAATTCATGGAAACAGTGTATCATCAACGTCTTAATAAAACGACATATATTCTTTTCAATCTTATAAAGAAAATGTTCAGATAAATTCCCGAGGCATAGAAATTTTCCTTGGAGATATTGGAGATATCTTAATAGAAATTTTCCTTGGAGCCCATAAACAATACTATTTTTATTAATGTTAAAGAAATTTGGCACTATCTACTGATATTTAAATCATATACGAGGTAAATACATGCCCCGTATACGTTAAAGAAAAGGTAAATTATTGTTCAAAAACTCAAGAATGTTTGCTTTTTATAAATCTCATTTCGTTCTCTCTCTCTCTCTCTCTCTCTCTCTCTCTCTCTCTCTCTAAAAATGATGCCAATAAATTAGGACTTAAAATGGAAAATGGCGCATCAACTGGAAATTTTATACGATATAGTTGAAAGAAACGCAATAACATTATCACTTCTCTAGGTAAAGATATGAACACACTGCAGAAGGAAGAAAGAGAAACTGAGAGAAAGATATGAACACACTGCTTTCTCTTCTAAATATTCAGAAGTCAAATAAAACTGAAGTAACTTACTGAAACTGCGATAAAAAATTTTAGTTTGTAACTAGAAATTTTTGTAAATATTCAAAACTTACACAAGTAAAATATTTAATTTGAATATAAATTAAACTTAAATTAAAATTTAAAATTAAATATAAATTTTGCTTATTATAGGACGAAAAAAAAATATGCAAGCGCATAGAAACACAGATTTTTTTTCATGTAGAAACAGGAATACGTCTCAGATGTATTTTACTTTTTTTTTTTACTTTTTCGTGTACATAAAGAAAGTATTGCAAATGTCAAAAATTTCAACCTCGAGAGTTTCATAAATCCCAAGCTTTTAGATCTAAGTCTGAAAAAAAAAATTTTGGAATTATGTCTGTGCATATGTCCTTATACGTGTGAACACGATAATTCAAAAACGCAACGAACTAGATGAATGAAATTTGATATGTGGTCCTGACATCAAAATTGTAAATCATCGATTTTATGAAGCAAATTATCATCCGGAAGAGGTACTTTAGCTAACACATACACAATTTTCTTCATATAAACAAATAAAATTTATCATAGGCCTTTATATTGACGAAAGACAATTAATTATCAAATTTCAGTCAAATCGCACAAGGAGAAATACTTTGTCTGAACACATACTTAACATTATAAACTACATTTTAAATGGATATAAAGGGTTGAAATTTTGTATAGCTAATTCGTGCCACCAGAACTGTTACCTTACCTGAACATCGTCTCAGTATTTTTCATGTAAACAACAACTTTAAATAAAAGTAAGCTTCGAGCCGGACCAAATTGATTAATTTTAACTGCTATTTTGGCCATGTTTCCTTTTAGATAGGACAAATGGGCCTATTATAACTTTTGCCTATTTTATGATGCTCTATTCTAATCTGAAATCAAAATAATAAAAAAATTGTATTTGAAAAGAATTCGGAATATAGTAACGATGCTTTTAATTAAAATCGGTCTGGCATTGCAGTACCACGCATTTTAAACTGGTTTACTGATGCCAATCGAGAATATTTGGTTGCATAAGGCACGATCATTTTTGAGCACACAATAATTTTGAGCAATAGCGTTTTTATATGGCAGCTGTTATATGGGAATATACGAGGAAGTCGAGAGGAGAACACCCCCGTTTTGTTTATCTTTTAATTTTTTTTTATTTTTTTAATATTAATGATATCTCCGTGTTTAATATATGATAAATTAATTCTTGGATAGTTCAAAAAATTTCCGAATTATAAAAAAAGTAATATTAGGATAGATTTAATATTTAAATTGTTTTTCTCGCTGTTTTTTATAGTTGAATAAACTGTTGATAAACTGTTGAATTTAATAAAAAATGATTTCTAATTATTCAGAAAAGCATATTGTTGCGATACGAAGGATTACTTTTCAGAAATATCTACATACTCTTTTCCTTTTCCTGCTAATGGTATTTGGAAAGGAAACATCCCACATTGCTGTGTATAGTTATTGATTTTAACTTGAGAGAGAGGGGAGAGATTACTTTAAGAAAAAGGACATGAAAAAAAAAGGGGGCGGAAAGAAATTCTATTATTCTTCGTTTAAAATTTCATAAGCGTTGGAGAGGGAACCACACGTGAATAAAATCGAATATTAAATCTTTTGAAATAGAGGGGGAAAAGGAGAGAGAAAGAGAGAAGGGAGAGAGAACGAGTCAATTGATTCCGGGAACTCGAGTTTCCCTTTCCCCCGACCATCTCCTCCTCCTCGTCGTCGGTCGGTCTCGGGAAACGTCAATTGTTTGGGGGCTCTTTTAATTCTTAGACAAAGGTGAGTCGATTGGGAACGATATGATTAAATCTGGGACGGCCATTGCCCATGTTTGCACAATTACTTGGGTCTCGTTCCTTTCTCCTATGTCCTTTCAAAACTGAATTAAAGAGATTCTTTCAACCTAAACAGATTTCATCGTTTTATTCCTTATTGATAGCAGCATAATTTAATAAATTGAATAGCAATTAATACGATATGTACTGTTTCTCATTTTTTTATTTACAAGAATTTCTAAGCATTTATAAGGTCAAGGAATTTTATGATAATTAAAATTATAAAGCATAAGGAGGCAAATTACATAGTTTATCATTTTGATCCTTTGAGCCACTTTGGTCGTTTTCACGAACAGATAGAACATGTGTGCCTATTTTAATTTTTACTTTTACATACTTTTTAATGCTCTATCTGAATCTGAAAATCAAAAAATTCGATAAATAATTGGCAACAGAACGATCGAAGATGAATACAGTATCGATGCTTATAACATGGGGATTTCAAATTTTTTTTCTAATTACGCATTCTGGATGCTAATTAACATCGTTCTAGAAGAGTAGTAGCATGCATTCTCGACCGGTTTGTTTTTGACTCGACTTCAGATTCGAATAGAGCATCAAAAAGTAAGTAAAAGTAAATCATAGACATGTTTTGGGGGCATGGCCAAAATGGCGGATAAAGTAAATCATTTTGTTTAGGTTCGAAGGACATTTTAGCCACGTTCACGAAGAGAGATGTGTGCTTATCCAAATCTGAAATCAAAATAAAAAAAATTTGAATAAAATTGACAACATAAACGACCGACTTTGTGAATCCAGTAACGATGTTTTTAATACAAGGATTTCAAGTTTTTGTTTTATAAACGTTTAACCCATAGTAATATAAACTGAATAGTAATTATAAACTGACATGCTTATCTCAAGTGCTTGATGCCACTGAAGGAATGGAAGCACGAAGAGCAGCTGAAATTAAAGAGAAAATGCTTTCATAAGCATACCAAAACTCTAATATAGGGTGAAAAATAAATATGTCGCTTCCTTCCCTAATTCCTTTCGACCTTTTCGCACCAGAGGCGAAACGCCGAAAAAATATTAAGGAAAACTGAAAATCCAAACGCTATAACATTAATAAATATATTGATTTTGAAGTTTGTTGAAGTTCTGCAACGTCGGGTAAATCAAAAATATACAATTTTATAAGCACGCTTATTTTTTGTTTTTCAAATATAAGAATAGAACAAATACATTCAGTTGCGTATCTTTTTTGTATATAATGTATGTAATAATACAAATTTCATGACTTACAAGTTTAAAATAAAAAAAAAAAAAGGGCATCGAAATAAAAACAGCGACGGAATAAGAAAGAGGAACAGTTTTCGTGATACAGTATAAGAAGTTCGTGATATATATTTAATAATGCAATTTTCTTTATGGGCATTTATTTGACAGCAAAAGAACTTTCACATTATTCAGTAATATATCTTATACAAAGATAAGTGGCAATAACGGATTTTTGAGGAGTTCGATTTTCCAAGCATCGTTTAAAACTTTAAACGTAGTGAATTTTAAAATGAAGATGCATTATTTCTGCATAATATTTTAATACTTTTTTTATTTTTTCAAAATTTTCACTATAAATGTTTAAATCATTTTTTAGTAAAAAGTTATTATAGAAATTGGATAATTATTTACATGGCGAGTCAATAGTCCCCGAACTCAAAGTTTAAAAATAGTTTGTTGCAAAACCATAAAAGATACCAGAGTTGGAGTTGAACTTCTTGTGGTTGTTGTATGAGACCTTGCGAACACGTTCCACAACGTGAGAGTACCACATGACACGATGCTTGCGCGCGCGTCGAGGCCAACGAGATAACAGGCCTGGAAGCGAAAAAGTCCAACTGGATGCTATACTCTATCCAACGAAAGTTGGAGTGGGCGTGTCCAGTTAAACTTCCTATTTCAATTGTTAGACATTGTTGCCAAAGTAGAATCAACAATGGCTAACAATTGAAATAGGAAGTTTAACTGGACACTCCCACTCCAACTTTCGTTGGACAGAGTATAGTAATAATCCAACCTTCGTTGTTTCTAACAAAAGGAAAAACACTAGCTACATTCAAAAACTCCGTGCTAGTTGTGTTAAGCGCGTCGTGTTAAGCTATAGCACGATCCGTGCTAGGTTAATTTTTGAATGTGCTCGTGTTGTCTGTGCTGTCGAGCACGATTTGTGCTGCCACTTGAGTTGAGACCGATCAGGCAGAATATTGTTACTTAACCTACGGTAAGGTATTGTAGAACGTATTTCTATCAATAATAAGCACGAAATTGTCCCTACCATAGGTGATGTAACAATGTATGATTTTTCCGTGAGCAGGCTTTCTCTCTAGGCGGTATTGTTTTGTCTGCCTGAAACAACAATGGAAATCAGCTAAATAAACAGGTCGTTAGCATCCAGTAAGTCGTGTCCTAATTATCGTGGTTACAATTTCCCCACCAGATGGAGATAGTGGAGCTATTAGCGATAGGCTCTTTACTTTCGACCCAATCTTCTCCGATTATCAAAAATAACTTTTCTGCTTTCCATAATCGATGTTCTTGAACAAATAGAATTCCTTCTACATTAATTAATCATGGGATGATGGCGCAATTAATTCGTATAACTATAAAATATTCAGGGAAGCGGCGTTTTCCCGCCATTACAGCTTTTCATGAGAGAGATGAGGAATGCCACGATGAGCATGCGCGCCAATGTCGTGCTAGAGAGCTAACACGAACAACAGCCTACATGATTACAGAAGGCCGTACACGAACACGGACGAAAATGCTCCGTGCTAGGCGTTTTGCAACACGTGACACGGTTCATGTGTAACGCCAGATAAGTGTTTGGTTGCAATGCCGTTAAACGGGACTGGAAGCTGAAATAATCAAAAGTGCATTATTGTAGCGCCAAAATCGAATTTTGACGTTATTGTAAACTGAAAAAAGAAATGTCAAATTAATTTATTAAGTTTTTCCCCATTTTTCGTCTAAGAAAAGAAAAAAGGTCGATGATTGTGATAAGAGTCCCGCAACGATTGCGTTTGAAAAGAATGTGATGCAATTAAACTGTTTGAATGGGATTTAAATAATAAGAAAAGGTATTTATTCAGGCAGAACATACAGTTCAAATATAATGTGTACGAAATATTTAATTTATATATATATTTTGTTTTCCCGATTCAAGTTAACTTTGTCATTCTTATCATTGAGTAGAAACATCCTACCCGGGAGACATTGTTAAGCGCGCGTCATCGATAACAATGGTAGTGAAGACTTTTAGAAAATTTTGGAATCAGTTTGGATTAAAGAAAAAATTTTTTTGAAATTCTTCGAGGAGTAGTGGATAAAACGGAGTTGTTGTCGGCCCAGGGGAGTGAAGTGTGGCTTTCGGAATTCCGCGAGGCTACCGCTGTGGATCCGTGTCCAGGATGATTAGTTTTCATTGTGATGTCCAGAAAAACCTTAAAAGATGATCAAAGCGATAGAGTCGATGAGCAGCTGCAATTAAGAGTTAGATGTCAGAGGAAATTTAGTCCTGGAAATCAAAGCTTAAACTCCGCATTCTTCTGGTACGGGGCAATTATTGAAGGCCATGTTTACAGAGTCCTACCGGAGGCAATCTTTGTTTTTTTTTTGTTTCTTTTACAGGGAAAACCATATTGACGCTGAGAGATACTGTCCGGTATGCGGCTGAAGGAATTGTGCCCATGAGAGAGAATACGGATGGCTCGAAGAGTTCTACGTTGTCCGGCTTTAGCCATCTCGCAAGATCCAGTTGTTTTTGCGCCAGCGGATAGAAAATTGAAGCAGGGAGGTATCCGGTAGTTTTAAGATCGGCGTTCCCCTACTAACACAATAATCCCGTCGTTAGGACCATTTTCCTTTCCTCTCCCGCTTCTACTTACCTTTCCCCGTCGGTTAGACCGTGAGACCTGGATAAAAAAGCTTTAAAATGGTGGTGGGCGCGGGGGCGTAAAGAATATTACACGTTGATGTTAATGTAACACCTGATAAGTGTTTGGTTGCAATGCCGTTAAAAGGGACTGGGAGCTGAAAGAATCAAAGTGCATTATTTTAGAAGTAAAGATTATACGCTCTTAACTCCGTTTAAAAAAACTGTGGCTTTATTCGAAGTAACAAATTTCTTATCAACAATCTATTATCTATTTTGTCTACTTCTGTCATTTTACATTTAATGGAAAGCTCGGGACTCGTAATTTAAATATCTTAATTGCCGTTTCTTAATTATTTCTTCTGTAACTAGCACCGCTTCGCCATCCCACTAATCAGAATTTCTGTCAACTTTGGTGCTATGCTTTTCTTAAGTCTTGTAAGCAATCTTGTAAATTACAAAGTACGAGTTTCCTTTTGAAAACAAGTAAAGAACGCAAGATTCTTCCGAGGGTTTTGACTTCAAAAACCAGTTCTGCGTCTTAATTTCAGGTAAGTCCAACTCCTTTAGCTTAATTTCTCTTATTTACTTCAGTTTGGCCACGCTCAGAACAAAATAGTTTAAAAAGGGAGTGGATAATCTTATTATTTTTTTTTACTTTTAACGTTTGGTCGATCCGAATAAGCTTTCTTCCTCTTGCATATTTCTTTTTTTCTTTTTTTTTTTATTTTTCCCTGGGCCGACAACAACTCCGTTTTTACCCACTACTCCACGAAGAATTTCAAAATTTTTTCTACCCAAACTGATTCCAAAATTTTTCTAAAGTCTTCACTACCATTGTCATCGATGAATCGCGCTTAACAATGTCTCCTGGGTAGGATGTTTCTACTCAACGATAACAATGACAGTTAACTTGAATCGAAAAAAAATATATATATAAATTAAATATTCCGTACACATTATATTTGAACTGTATGTTCTGCCTGAAAAAATACCGCTTCTTATTATTTAAATCCCATTCAAACAGTTTAATTGCACATTCTTTTCAAACGCAATCGTTGCGGGACTCTTATCACAATCATCGACCTTTTCTTAGACAAAAAAATGGGGGGAAACTTAATAAATTAATTTCACATTTCTTTTGTCAAAATTCTTTCAAAATTCGTTTTTGGCGCTACAGTCCCCCTCCTCCAGACAAGAAGCGGTCCTAACGCGGAATAATTCGTTCCGAAAAGTCACAATTAGTCTTTTGAAAAAAAATGGCGACGCACCTAGACAGCGTCGTGTGGTCCTTTTGCTGAGGAGGCCACATTAACCTCCTTGGCAACGAATCACTCACAGGGCTTTGCTTCTTGTAAGTCGTCACGTCTTCTTGATTCGCTGTTTTTAAAAAAACTTCCAAGTTCTCTTTTAATTTCTTGAGATTTTCCATTTCGTTAATGACTTTCCTGGGGTCTTCAGCCACTATCGCTTTAATTGCATATGTGTTTCTATCCAATTTTTTTTCATATCCTGTAGGGTCTCTTATATAGTTTTTTTCCTCTTTTCTGATACCTCACAAATTCTAACGGACGGGTAGGCTATGATGATATTTTGAAGAATGTCTCTCGAGACTACAGTCGGAGGCTGGTACTCTGACCTCCTACAGAGACTTGTTGGCCCCTTGCCCCTGGCAGTCGCAGTTCCGTGTCAGTGTATTCGGCCACCCGCAGTTATACACCGAAATTTCACTGGCCGAGACGTGGCGCCACTACGTCCATCTTCGTCATTGCGTCCACTTCAACATTTCTCCTCATACTTTCCGAATTGTCGGTCCTTTGAGTCATCACCCAAATACGTTCCCATTCGGCACACGATGCCAGCAATTTCTTCTCCGTTTTGACAACTGAAGGCAGGACCTTTTGTTTCAAATAACCGACCATATTCGCGATGGCCAGTTCTACGAGCTCATGCTCGGGCAGAGGCATCGATAAAGTCGCCCTCAACCCCTTTAAGTCTGAGTAATATTTAATAAAACTCTCGCTGTCTGACTGTCTTCTAGTATATAATATTCTTTTACGTTCCGCTTCAATTTTGATTTTCCAAACATCTCTTTCACTTGCTTCTTAGCTTCGTTCCAAGTCTCGGTTTCTCTCAGCAACTCTCCGATCCATGGAGCTAGATGTGGTTCCACAATCAAAGGAAATATCCGACGCAACATCGGTCTAGGTATTTCATTAACCAGAGCTTGGCTCTCCAAATTTGCAATAAACACATCGATGTCTGTATATCCGTCGAAGGGCGCTAAGTTCAAACGTTGACGGTACTTCCGGACATCCTCTTGACTCTCTTTTAATATTGCTTCTAGTACTTCTATTTGTCGCTCTAGCGTTCTGTTCATCCGGTCGGGGGCATAATAATCTGCACACTTTGTGTATCTTTGCACGTTTCGCTTAATGAATTCTTCTACTTCAGCCACTTCCCATCCCGTGGCATCCGGATGTACGATCGCTCCATCTCGGATCCGCTTCAAATGTCCGTCTAAACCTTGTTCCGGGTTCGTGCCCGCAGGACCTTCAATGTGTAGATAGGCATTAAGTTCAGTAATCACTGTAAACGCTAGTAGATTTACCGGAAACCTACGCTGATACAGCGTAGCTAACAGCTTTCCACGTTGCACTGGATCCATTATGATGAGACAAAATCAATAACAAATCAACTTCTTACTATTTCTTAATCAAACTATTTTTCATCATTAGCTTCATCTTAAGTCTCTAAACTATCCACATACGACGACTTCAACTGTCCCCCCAATTATCAAACGCACTCAACTGCCGACGCACTAGGCCTCAACTTACATCTTAAACGCCGCCAGCCCTAAAACTTTTACAAAACACCATCACAGTTCTTTTAAACGGAAAAAAAACTTTAAAATGGTGGGTGGGCACGGGGGCGTAAAGAGTATTACACGTTGATGTTAATGTAATGCCAGATACGTGTTTGGCTGCAATGCCGTTAAAAGGGACTGGGAGCTGAAAGAATCAAAGTGCATTATTGTAGAAGAAAAGATTATGCGCTCTTAACTCAGTTTAAAAAAACTGTGACTTTATTCGAAGTAACAAATTTCTTATCAACAATCTATTATCTATTTTGTCTACTTCTGTCATTTTACATTTAATGGAAACCTCGGGACTCATAATTTAAATATCTTAATTGCCGTTAAAGTTCGTGGTCTACTATTTAATTCTCACTTAAACCTAATGTCCCTGATTGCCATATTTCGCCAGCAGCCAACGGAAAAAAAATAAAACTTAATAAAAATTATTTCTTGCGTAACTAGCGCCGCTTCGCCATCCCACTAATCAGAATTTCTGTCAATTTTGGTGCTATGCTTTTCTTTAAGTCGGACAATCTTGTAAATTACAAAGTACGAGTTTCCTTTTGAAAACGAGAAAAGAACGCAAGATTCTTCCGAGGGTTTTGACTTCAAAAACCAGTTCTGCGTCTTAATTTCAGGTAAGTCCAACTCCTTTAGCTTAATTTCTCTTATTTACTTCACTTTGGCCACGCTCAGAACAAAATAGTTTAAAAAGGGAGTGGATAATCTTGTTTTTTTTTTTACTTTTAATGGTTGATCGATCCGAATAAGTTTCTTCCTCTTGCATATTTTTTATATATTTTTTTATTTATTTATTTATTTATTTTTTTTATTTAGGAGTGTATCCAGGTCTCACGGTCTGACCGACGGGGAAAGTAAGTAGAAGGGGGGGGGGAGGGGACGAAAAAGGTCCTAACGACGGGATTATTAATTGTGTTAGTAGGGGAACGCCGATCTTAAAACTACCGAATACCTCCCTGCTTCAATTTTCTACCCGCTGGCGCAAAAACATTCCATTCATAGCTACCAACTGGATCTTGCGAGATGGCTAAAGCCGGACAACGTAGAACTCTTCAAGCCATCCGTATTCTCCCTCATCGGCACGATTCCTTCAGCCGCATACCGGACAGTATCTCTCAGCGTCAATATGGTTTTCCCTGTAAAAGAAACAAAAAAACAAAGATTGCCTCCGGTAGGACTCTGTAAACATGGCCTTCAATAATTGCCTCGTACCAGAAGAATGCGGAGTTTAAGCTTTGATTTCCAGGACTAAATTTCCTCTGACATCTAACTCTTAATTGCTGCTGCTCCTCGACTCGATCGCTTTGATCATCTTTTAAGGTTTTTCTGGACATCACAATGAAGACTAATCATCCTGGACACGAATCCACAGCGGTAGCCTCGCAGAATTCCGAAAGCCACACTTCATTCCCCTGGGCCGACAACAACTCTGTTTTTATCCACTACTCCACGAAGAATTTCAAAATTTTTTCTACCCAAACTGATTCTCAAATTTTTCTAAAGTCTTCACTACCATTGTTATCGATGACGCGCGCTTAACAATGTCTCCCGGGTAGGATGTTTCTACTCAACAATAACAATGACAGTTAACTTGAATCGAAAAATATATATATATATATATATATATATATAAATTAAATATTCCGTACACATTATATTTGAACTGTATGTTCTGCCTGAATAAATACCTCTTCTTATTATTTAAATCTCATTCAAACAGTTTAATTGCATCACATTCTTTTCAAACGCAATCGTTGCGGGACTCTTATCACAATCATCGACCTTTTTTCTTTTCTTAGACAAAAAAATGGGGAAAAACTTAATAAATTAATCTTACATTTCTTTTGTCAGTTTACAATAACGTCAAAATTCGTTTTTTGGCGCTACACATGCAGGAAGTGGCATCAGATTTTTAGCAACACGATACGCTTAACACGACTAGCACGGAGTTTTTGAATGTAGCTTGTGATTACTTGGACGTTTATGATTTGTATTGTTTTAGAGCTAACAATGTCCCGTAACAATGTTTTCCCACCATTACGGATTTTCATGAGAGAGATGAGGAATGCCACAATAAGCATGCGCGCCAATGTCGTGCTAGAGAACTATCACGAACACAGACGTAAAAAGCCCATGCTCCGTGCTAGGCATTTTGCAACTTGGGACACGGTTCGTGCAGGAAGTGACATCAGATTTTAGCAACACGACACGCTTAACACGACTAACACGGAGTTTTTGAATGTAGTTACTGACTGATAACATCCAAGTTGAGACAATGAAGGTTGGATTGTTGGATTTCCATCAATTATTTATGATTATAATTACGCTTTTATAATTAATGTCGTTTTGACTAGGTGGGTCATTTCTGTAAACTGATCCACAATAAAAGAGAATCGTTTCCTGATGCTCCTATACCAGAGAAGCAGCTGTGTATGAACTTGTATAGCGGTGTTTGCTAAGCCTAAAAGTGCCCGACGGGCTATAGTAACGACTACGTTTCAGGAGAAACTTTAAGTTTCCCTGCAGCGCTCTCCGTGAAAGTCACTTCGGATCGTATTCAACCTGCTAGAGGGCTACTAAACATCTAAAGCTACGACCGTACAAAATTCGGGTAGTGCAAGAGCTTCGTTCTTTGGATTCGGAAAAGCAAATGGTTTAAGATTTTACACGCAGGAGTTTTATGCTCAAGAATGTTACTGCATGAAGTTGAACTTCACACCCTGTTAGCCACTTTTAGACTTATAATACATACAGCTTGTCTAATGAAACCGGATTACAAGATCATACACAGCTGTTTTCCTTGGTATAGGAGGATCAGGAAACTTCCTTTGAAAGCGCTGAATGCAAGATTTGTACGTTTTTTCTGCAAAATAAGCTTCTAACAAAGCAACCATGTTCTTGCGTGAGAACCAAGGCTAATATAACGTCACTTCTCGCGCGCAAGCATCGTGTCACATTGTATTCTCACTTTGTGGAAGTCCAAGGTCACATTCAACCACAACAAAAAGCAATACTCGGATATCTTTTATGGTTCTGCAACACACATTTTTTAAAGTTTGAGTTCGAGGACTTTTGACTCACCTTGTACAATCCAATTTATGAAATGTTTTAAGAGATCTTTCAATTCCTTCTATTAAACAATCTGGTTAATTAAAATATACAGGGTGAGGCAACAGTCTGGTAAAAGAGCGAACAACTCGAAAACTATTTTGTATGGGTTAATGAAATTAAAAATACTAAAGAGGATAGAGGCTACTTAGTGGTGACATTTTCATGCAAAGTGTTCATGAAGTTTGACTATACTTGTCTGCTATACAGGGTGAGTCAAAACTCGCAGTACACCCTGTTTTTTTGAAAAGCTTGCAGGAATTGGGAAATCTGAATATTCCAGTAAGGTATGGTGAGGTAGTCTATCTTTTACAGTACGTACCGAGCATGGCCGCCATCTTGAAATCGCCATCTTGAATCTAAGTCAATTTTTTTTAAATGGAAAGGGGGTCGTGTGATATATCAAACAATATCAGCATTTTCTGACAATTTCATTCCTGTAAACAGATTTGAAGTAACAGTTATGGTTCAAAAGGTGCAATACATTTTGTTTCATTTTGTAGCAGGTAACTGAAGATGGCCTTGACTACGGAGGAGAGAATTCAGGTCATTTTGATATCTGGAGAACGAAGTTTCCGTGTCAGAGTTGCAAATTTTAACAACCGGCGCCCAGAAAGACCTCCAATTTCACACAACATTGTCAGGTGCTTAATTAAGAAATTCCAAGAAAATGGGACTGTGGTTGACAAGGCACGGAGTGGCCGTCCAATAAGTGCTACTGACGAGACAACCTCAACAATGGTTTTGGCGTCCTTCGTCAAGAGCCCACAACGCAGCACAGGATGTTTGTCAGCAGAACGTGGAATCAGCCAGCCATCGATAGTACAAATCCTTCATGCTCATCAATGCCATCCATTCAAGATTCAGATACTCCAGCACATAGGAGAGGATGACCCAGACAGAAGTATGCAGTTTTGCACGTGGGCCCTAGAGCAACATCGACAAGATCCCTATTTGCACAAGGTATCTTGTGCACTAACCTAACCTTTTGCACAAGGTATCTTGTTCAGTGATGAGGCAAACTTTTATGTCAATGGATTGGCCGACTTGGTTCTGTGGAATGGCCACCCAGATCACCAGAGGCGGGTTCTTTATCTCAGCCGGATTTGCCAGCCGGCTGGTAGAGACACCTCAAAGATGACGTCATCGGATGGAAAATCAAGAAGAACGCTAGGCTGAAACAATGATATGACGTCATCACCTGGTGTCAATGTCAGGCGGCTGACGAAGCCGCTAAGATAAAGAACCCGCCTCTGATCTTAAACCACTTGACTTTTATATGTGGGATCATTTAAAGCAACTCGTATATGCAGAGAAAATCAGAAACAGACACCATCTCCAGCAACGCATTGAAGAAGCGTGTGCCAGCATTTCTGCGGAAATCCTTCTGCGAGTGCATGACGATTGGATTCAGCGCCTTCAAATGTGTCTTGACCAAGAGGGACACCAAGTTGAACACATTAAATGACTGTCCTTTATGGAGAACAGTCCAGCCTGTAATTCCAAACAAAATGTGTTGTAACTTTTGAACCATAACTGCTGGATAAGCTTGTGGGTTTTAGTTTTGTGTGGTTTTTACACACATCCTGCATGTGAGCTTTGTTATCCCGTAAAAGATAGAACACCTCACCCATACCTTACTGGAATATTCATATTTCCCAATTCCTGCAAGGTTTTTGAAAAACATGGTATACCGCGACTTTTGACCCACCCTGTATTATGACAGATAGAGGCATAGTGCCAATTGCAAAGTTGTAGAGCACCCTTCAGTTACCTTAAATCGAATGTTAAAAGCAATGCTTTATTTGGGGGAAATTAAAGAAAAAATTGTTTGAATTTGGTAAGGTACTTCACGTCATTTTGCAGAGAAGCCCAACGTTGGTGCGGGCCAAACCAGTAAATTGACAGGAAGAAGGAGGCATGAACGATAGCCAGGCTGTGGTTGAATCAATACTACAGTAACTGGAAAAATTCATTTCAAATTGACACCAAACTGACAGCAGAATACAAGAACTCACAAGAACATTATGTTTGAATAAGTCAGTAAATTGTACTACTGTATTAACAGAAAGTTTCATAAGAATGGACTAAACCACTAAATAATATTGCAGAAGGAGAGTTATTAGTTTTTGTTTTTATGACAAAATACAAAATAATGTAAATGAGCAGGATATTGCGAACAAGCCATATGCAAAACTCCAGTTCCTGTGTTCTGCTGTCAGATTGGTGTCAATTTGGTGTGATTTTTTTCCAGCATATTGTAGTATTGTTTAAACTCCCTGTCAATTTACTGGTTTGGCTTCTCTGTAAATGACGTGAAGCAATTTTTTTCTTTAATTTCCCCCCAATAAAGTAATCGTTTTACATTCCATTTAAAGTAATTGAAGGGTGTTCTACAACTTTGTAACTGACACTATGCCTCTATATGTCATAGTTTAGGAGATAAGTTTCCAAAATTCCTGAACACATTTTTGTATAAACCTGGAAATTTTACTACCAAGTTGTCCGTATCCTGCTTAATAATAATACTTTTAATTTCATTAACGTACACCAAATAGTTTTCGAGTTATACGCGCTATTACCAAACTTTTACCTCACTCTGTATATTGGTAACATTATTTATGTATATCATTGTATATTATTTGATGTTCAATGATGTGCTTTAAAGCAATAAACATATACATGTATTTATTAAACTAGATTTTAAAGACGTATTTTATGGGTATGCGAATGCTTCGTCTGAAAACAGGGAAAGTGTTTGCCTGAATTCATTAACGAAATTTCTAAATGATAGAATTAAGAAAATATTTTTATAAGTGTTTTCAAATGAAACTTTACCCAAAATATCAATAATAAATGAAATAATTCTGAAATTTAAAGAAATTTCATTCGTATTTTATAAACATACTTGGACCTTCAGTAAAAGAAAATATTTCCATAAGCGCTGTTCAAATGAAACGTACGAGACTGCGGTACAGCTGACAGGGTGACTATTTTGGTAACAGCAAAATACAATTCGACGGACTTTCAGCTGTGATCGAACGGTTGTGCCTAAACTTTAATCATTCATATTGTTCAGGCAGCGGTTCTAACGGTCGTCGACGAATTCCTGTATATCTTCCGCTAAGAAGCCGGGGGCTGAAGCCGAAACCATTAATCCACGTAGCACGGACCTCTTGATCAAAAGTGAAAGGATCGGTAAAGTTTTTTTTCTAGCGACCCGAAGATGAAAAGGTCACAGGAACGAGATCTAGACTGTAAGGAGGGCGTTTTCTTCTTAAATCATGATATGTCCGTGACCCGATCTCGAGCGATCCTCCTTGTGTTCCCTTCCGTCTAAAAATTCGCAAACCATTTGAAACAGAGGTCCTCCTAAACTTTGCATGCACCGAAAGATTCCCTTCCTGACAAAAGGATTGGATCAAACTAGACGTATCCATGACACAGAAATTCTCTTATCACATTAAAATTCGTGTCAACTTAGCATGTGATGTGCCATTTCTCCCGGCCTCTATCGCATCAAATATTCTGGCAGCAGAGCGAGCAGTCTATGTTTCATTTGAACGACTCTTATATAGGGTGTATCAAAAAAATGTACTAAAACTTTGAATGACTATAAAACATTATTTATGAACATAGAGACAAGTTTAAATGCTTGAATTACAGAAGAAAAATGTAATTAAAGAATCACGTTCGCAAATGTTCGCGCAGACGCTTCAAGATGCGATGGACGCTATGAGATGTGTGTCTCCCGAGCTGTTTGTCGTAGAGATTTCTGTGGGGATCGAATGAGAGCTCTTCTTTTCCAGGGCTGGTGGATATCCGTGGTCGTCCAGAAAGTTTCTTATTGACGTTGTGAACGGTTCCACCTGCTTCAAATTTATCTCTGATGCGAGCAATGTCCGGTGCGTTGGTGGCGGTTTATCGAACTCCCTTCTGAACCGTCTTTGCACTTCCGTGGAGTTTGCGGTCTTCCAATAACATTTAAGGACGAACTTTCTCTCTTCAAAGCTAAGTTGATCCCTGCCATTCTGTTACATTAGTTACACATGAAAAAACAAACTGTTAGTACATTTTCTGAGACACTGTCAGAAATTCAGGACGAACTTCGTCCGAAATTTAAAGAGAATAAGTTCGAAAGAGAAAAGAAGAAGGAAAAGAGAAAAAGAAATGAGCGAAGCGCTTTACAGAAAAAGCACCCCCGCCGGGAATAAGAGAAGACGGGCGAAACCAATACGAGTGGAAGAGAGTGAAAAGGGGAGGAAGGAAGAGAGAGAAGAAAAATCTAGGAGAGCGAATTTGGATTCCGTTGCGAATGGTCAGAAGAAAATTTGTAAGCGATACTTCGTGTGACGATGGAAGTAGTAGGAAAAGAAAAGACAACACAAAGGAGTTCGAAGGAAGAAACTCGTTAGAAAATGAGCGTGAGCGTAATAGGAGAGACTTTCGTGGTTGGTGTAAAACGCAGGAAGGAAGCGAACAGAATAGGAACGGAGGAACGTAGACGAGCAGCCAGGATAGAGGAGAATCCCGTCCGCAACACGGAAACGCCCGCTGCGTCCCGCCAAAAGGAAAGACGAGCCGAGGAAATTCCGTCCGAGGAAATTTCGACTGAGGCGATTAGGGAGCAGGCGGCATTGCGCGATACTGGCGCCAGCTTCCGCGGTTTGCCCGGCTTGCGTAGAAACCCGCTCCCGACGACTTTCACGTGAGCGCGCATACCTTTGCTTAACTATTGTGTAATTTGTGCGTATGTCTAGTGCTAGTATCCACCAGGATGGTTAATTGAATAGAACATTAAATAAGAATTGGTATGGCTAGCTAATGTAGACAAAAACAGAAAAACTCATAGAAACCTTTCACTTTACCCACTCGATAAAAGGCAGGGGATGAGATTTTTTCATCGGGTTTTTGCTAAACCCACATTTTACATGATGCTCTACAACTTTCTAAATAACACATGGGGTCTAACCCCTACCCCTACAAAATTAAAATTTTCAAAATTTACCCTTTCACCCCCAGGGACGAAATGTTTTTATTCTGAATTAGGGGACATTAAAACCAAATAATCAATACTCATTTTCCCCCAATCTGTTTCCCTTGAGTCGTTATTTGGACCTAAAAACGGGACACCAATTATGAAACACCCTGTATTGATACTAGCTAATATGCCCGGCCTTGCTCGGGATCTTTTTTGATGAAATTTTGCAATATCAGAATGTGAATATACAGGAAAAAATGAACACATAAAAAAGCTTGAATTAATAAAGTAAAAATTCAAATTGAAGAATCGAAAATTCTTCTAAAATTCTTTTAAAATGTTCCCAATGGATGGCCTCTCCAACAACCGCCCCTTTAGCAGTTCTACTCGACTTCGCTCGTTTTGGAATGCTGTCTATAGCTGAGTGAGTTTGACGCAGTGCCGGAGAAAAAACCGTGGAGAATGATGTTCAGTTTTTCTGTATATTCACATTCAAAAATTGCATCACTTCATCAACATTTCATCACCGCCGGGTATATCAGCTACCTCATATTAAATCGAAGAATAGTCCTAGAAACTTGAGATAAATTTTAAATCAAAGAACAAAATCCATGTTTTATGACCAATGGAAAAACTAAGTTTTCAACATGCAAGTTTGTATGTTAATTTATGAAAACAAAAAAAAAATCCAGTAAAAATTTGGATAACATAAAATACTGGAAAATTGGATCCAGATAATCAAAAAAAAAACTTAGCAGAGAGTTGATCTGTTAATTGCGATCACCGTACCAAATTTCATTAATCTGGACCTATTTTTATTCGCGAGATACTGGAAATCTCATATTTTTACAAGGGCCGTAAGGGGGGGGAAGATGTAAAATAAAGTAAAGATGAAAAATAGCGGAAATTATTTTTTTGAAAATTATGTGAACTATTCTTGGTCCAAATATCTAAATCGTATGTGAATTTGCCACAAGGTGGGGTTGACCGGACGCGAACGTCAAATTAGGCCTATTTTGGAATATTTTGGATTTCTGCCCCTCTAATAATCTATTTTCAAAAATCAGCGAATGCTCCCTTTTTATATGCGTCTTTTACATCCTCGTGCTCAGTTTTGAAGGTCTCTGCATTTCCGCATTGGATTAAGACGGCAAAAACACAAAACGGGGTGCCAATATTTGTGCCCTCCTGGAATTGTTTTTTTTGGAAATAACCCCGAGAAGCTTCCCTTCGAGTGTAGTTGCTTTATCTTTATTCCCCACGAAGTTGCATCAAATTATCAAAAAATTTTATGAAACACTTCCGAAAATCGATTTTTTTTTTTTTTTTTTTTTTTAGTTTTCGCATCTTAAAATTCGAATATCGAAAATCGGGGAAACTACTTTTTTGGCACGGTAGCTAGAAACCTTCCTGCAAAATATCGAAGATCTGCGTTTATTGGGGGGGCGGAGCCAAGCGACCGAACGTGCAATTCCTTTCTGCCCCCCTGGGTGGGCAGGGGGTCCGAATTTCGAAAACCCCGTCTTAGCACGCCCCTACGCTATCCGTTCTGACCCCACCCAGTTTCGAGTCGATGGCTTCAGTAGATTTTGCTGTGCGATGATGAGTCAGTGAGTCAGTCAGTGATGTCCTCTTTTATATGTATAGATAATCGTTAAAGCAAATTCGTACTGCATAATGAAACATAACTTCTATAGGTGTCCATTTAAAATTTTGCACAGGGCTGTATGTTTTACTTAAAAAACCAAATGTGAGAAAACTAATAAATGCGTCCAAAAGGTTCACGGGAGCTATTATTTGTCGTAAGAAATAAAAATGTCCCAGTCCAAGCAGATCAGCAACTTACAAAGAGTTATAGTAACAGACTGCCGCATCTGCAGCCTGAGCATACTTGTCCAATAATGGTGTAAATTGAACTTGCTCAATTCAGCAGTGGGTTTTACATACAGCGGGTTGTATATCCGAATGTGGAAAGCAATAGGAGCGAAACTGAATCAATCCAAAAGTCAATGTTAAACACCAATTAACTTGTAATTGAGTGATTATTATGAAATTTGTGACGATATTTCTTGGCCAATTGTTATAAAAACAGCGCCCAGATGCAACACCTCCTAAAAAGAGGGCCTGTGCACGGAATCGTCAAACATTGTTACATCATGATAAAAATTCTGTATTAATCGTATATCTACAAATAATAATCCTTAAATTCTGACGTTTTACGATGAAGTAACAATGTATGACAATTTCATGCAATGGCTTTCTTTCTAGGAGGTGTTACCAGATATCAATGCGGACGCAAAATTTCGTTTGAATTGCTTGCAATGGATGTCGAAGCTCACAACAAGATATTGCTATAAAAGTAGATTCAAAATAGGCCACCGCATTGAGATTAGGTGCGTGGTCAATTTTCGAGCCGTATTGCGCTCGAAATGATAAGCAAATAACTCCCAAGACATATGGGTTATAGCCACGAAATTTGGTGTTATTAGTGTCCAGGTATTTCGATGATCAACAGAAATTTCAGGTTAACAGCTGAATTAGCCCAAAATGAAAAATACACGAAAAACTAGCTAGCCAACAGTCAGACAGAACAAACGTAGGATCAGAAAAAAAGATTATTATTAAGTTCTATGTGCGAGAGACAGGTCCAAATGTTGCCATAATCTAATCTATTATATAAGTAATATGCCTAATATAATATTATTAATTGATGAAAAAGCAATGTGAAGATTGGATATTCTATCATCAAGAAATATTGAACCAATTTTCAACTTTATTTCAAGAAGAAATTTCTAAAAACACGACTTCAAGTGTTCAAGATTCATCAAAACACCCATTCTAATTCGCATACTTTCTATCTCCAAGTGACGGTTTCTACATTTCAGTATTGTTCCCCTTACTTCATTATTCAATTCATTATTTTCTTCAATGTCTTCAATTTCTTCAAGACATGGACATTACATTCTTCAGCACGTTTTCTTCATCCTCCACAACTATAATTTTCCAATCCTTGCTGTTTTCTTCAAGGACTTTCAACTCATCCTCTACAAAATTCTCAATATGGGGAACTTTATTTAAGATTTTATTCTCTTATTATTTTGGAATTTTTAATCTTTATAAAGAAAAAATTTATTTGTTTTTAATTAATTAATAATAATGTAATCTCTATATAAATCCAGTAATGGACTGACAAGTGAGACCTAAACTATATCGGGAAAATCCCGACCCAAGCGGCCCATTATGAGTAAAGTTGTGTATAAAGCGGCCACATAACCCTTTCGGCGTACAGGCTGTATGCTCAAACTGCCGATGGACAATCCGTCCATAATTTTTGTTTACGTAATGAGACGAGAATTGATTTTACAAATAAAAGCCAGTTTGATATTCCTGCAGAATGAAAAATTATTACAACAAGATGATCTATTTATCATCACTTAGAAAAATGTGGTGACTTTAAACTATAAAAGCAAACTGTTGCCTTTGTAATTTTTAACAAAGCCAAATTCGGATAATCTTTCCATTATCTCAGTCACACAGTTAATTATCTCGCCCATGCAAAAAGACGGAATTTTAATATCTCAAATATTTCCATAGTTAGCCGTTTCATTTATTGATTTATTTCGGTTAAAAATAGTATCACAATGAAGCAATTTTAATTATTGATGCGCATTGGGAATTGACCAATTTAAAAAAAAAAACACAAAAGTTTTGGATCGATAATTCCATTTTTCAAGCCCATTTCTGGAATTGAGTCATCAAATTGATTGCATTAACGCTATTAAAAGCTGACAAATCTTGAAATAAATTAATAAAATTTGCTCTCTCTTCATTAATGCATTTTGCTATCTTTTTTATTAACATTATCCAAATAAATTTACAAGTACAGAAAATAAGATTAAAACAACAGAAAAAAACGAGAGACCTACAGATGATTCTCCACAGATAAATATTTTGCATTTTCAAAGTTATATAAATTTTAATGCTAGTTATGAAGCTTGGTTTTAAAATGTTCCTAAGTGCTGCCGATATGAATGGCGTTAATTTACGAGGCCAAAGAAGTTTCCGAAGCATGGGGCGTTAATTAATTACAATGGCTCTTGTGCTTTGGGCTGGGCTAAGAAGGGGTGGAAAAGGAGCATTGAGCGCAAGGCCCATTGTTCTCGACTCTTTAAGAGTTTGATGGAATCCAATGGTTGCGTTAAGTACGCTCACTACTCGCTTTAATTAATGAATGCCAAGTGAGATTTTTCATTACCAATTGTTGAGGTAAAAGGCTGTGTCCTTTTCTATTGTTCTTCGAATGGAAATAATGGTGACAATTTTCATCGACAAGTCTTGAAATTTAAAGCACCCTAATTAGACCATTATATTTGTCTCTATCAATAAATATGCGCATTCTCCCGGCAAGTGCACATTTTCTTCGCTTCAAATGAAGAAAGTTGCTCCATTTATAGATTAACTGTCTAATCAATTCTCAGTATTAAAACAACAAATAACTGTCTAAATTGGGTGTTGCAACTCCTTCAATAATACATGTACCATCAAAACTCAGAAATGAGATAAATCTGCTTCAAGTTTGTTGTTGCAGTGCACATTTTCTGAGTAAAATAATGACTGAGTATATACAGAGCGTCCCAAAACTTTGGTCCCAATGTTTAAAATTTATTATTTTTCAGATTTTTACATTATGGCCGCTAAATTAACGAGAGAAGAAAAAAATAGTCATCTCTTACATTTTTAAGGGGCTAAAATTTGGGAAACCCTGAATAAAAAAAAATTAATGTCTCTCCGCTCATAATAATAAACCACTGTAATTACGGGTTTATTCATCTGTAGTTACCATCATAAAACCGCCGTTTTTAGTAGAAATAATTATAATCAGCTAATCACAGTAATCGGCATTTTTGTAGCTCTATAGTAGATACATATTTGTTATATGTAGATTTGAAGTTTATTGGTTTTTTTTTAATTGTTTTGGCCAATACAGTTAAAGCAGAAGGTCAAACAAAAGCTAGCAACCACACAGATAAGCTCTGTGCTGATCATCTCATATCACTAGCTACAGTTTGCAGATTTCTGGCAACTATGAGCAAAGTTAAAAAACTGGATACTTAGGTTCCACACGATCTCACTGACGATCCCTATGGTTGCAAAAGTTTTTAAGATGCATTTGTCTTTGTTATTATCTATACTTATGGTTGATGCAGAAAAATAGATGCTTTATAACAGCAGAAAACGGCCAACCAGTAGCATTAGAAAGAAAAAAAAAACAAATATCCAAACATCCGCCTGAGATACGAGCTTCTCCTTTCACCCTGCGATTTCCCGAACTAAGCTCTATCAGGATCCTTGATAAAGCCGGGAATAAATGGCGAAACTAGTAGGAAATTCTGTTGTCCATCTGTTGTACTGTAAGGTTACTACCAATTTTGTTGATAGGAACAGTATTATGAACCCTTCTTTCACTGAGAATGCTATGATTCTTGCTCACAGCGATGTCTTAAGACCACTATGTGCCTGCTCCTGCCATTACATTTTGTGCTGAAATCAGGTTGAGGATAGTGCCGAGGGCAGATTTTTTATGAATAAAATGTATTTCTTTTTTGTTTTTGTATCGTTATTTGTATTTCTTTCATATCAAATAAGAATATTTAATAGTCTTAATTTAACATTAATTTTATAATAATTTAATAATTTTTTTATTACGCAAAACTTGTGTTAATAAATATACATATCAAGCGTTGCATCCTAGTCAAAACTTTTATAAAAAGCGGACTTAACCCAGACTTTAAATCACAACCTCGAAGTTACTATGACAGTTCGTTCTTCCAGTAAAACTGAACAAATTTATAAATATTTGTTTTGAGATATCTAAGTATGCTAATGCTAATGCTTTAATTCCTTAATGTTCATTCAAATATCATTAAATGAATAAGTAAAAAAAAAAAAAAATGCTTGGAATGAATGTGTATCCTAAATTCCTAAATTAAGAATCCTATTATAAAGATGGATTCATATTTAAAAATTGGCCTTGAAATGACTTTAAAATCGTACACAAAATGAAAAATTAATGAGGTCTTATTTTCTCCCAAAAGTACCACTTTTTTCTGAAATATTTTCTCTAATTTTATTTTTATTAATTTATTTTCGAGTTGTAAATGATTATCCCATTAAATGCATCACCCTATGTATAAAAATTATGTATAATTAAAAAAAAGTCAACGTTTTTTTTCTAGAACAGGTAGAAACTTTAGAAACTTACAGAAACTTTAAAAAGACCTTATATGTCCACGCAGTAAAATAAAAAAAAAACTTCGGAGTGGGTGTTATTTCTCTTTGAAATGAAGCAAAAAACGAAGCATACTACTGAGTTTCCTAAATCCACAACCCATGTAAATACGAGTTGTGGATAGTTTATTTCTTCCTCGTAGTTTATTTCTTCTCTGATGTTTGTTAACGTTAGAGCGACTGGTAAGCTTCTATTTGCCTTGCCAGCTTAGCAAATAGAAGTGAACTATACTTAACCGTTTTTATTTTCACAAACATCTTCGTTACGGTACATATACGTAAAAGCCAACTGAGCGCTTTAGCAACCTATCAAAGCAGTTCCAATAAAATATACAAGAGGCTGTCCATAAAATACGTCATGATAATTTTTGTCACATTTTGTCAAAAAAACTTTGTGAACTCTTTTTCTATTATTACCTCTCAATAGCACGCTCTCTCCCCGGTAATTGCATTAAAATTAAAGTATTTTTATTTGTATTTATAAGATTAAAAATAAAACATATTTAACAAAACGGAATATCTACAACCCCCCAGCAAAAGTATTCGACCACTTGCATGATGACATAACATTAGACAAACATGATTTTTATTTAACAAATGGTTACAAAAATGAAATAAAGAGAACCGTTTATGTGAAAGTACTTTTCAGGTCTCTCTAATCTGCAACTTACAGCTGTCAATATTCAATTCATCTGAAAGAAAAAACGCAGACAAACATAAGGACACAGCGCATAAATACACTGCTGGACAAAATTATAGCACCACATACGAATAACGCAAAAAATACAACTTATGCAAAAGCTGCGATGATGACTCTGGCCATACATTTTCATAATGGTTTCACCCAACTGATGCAACACCTACGACATTTGCATCTAAGGTAGCATAAATACAGCCCGAGTTAGCTCAGAACGACATTCGGACAACTTTCTGGTGACCAGGTAACAACGTTTGGATTTGTGCTCTTGTCCTTCTGTCTCCCAAGCGCGAGTACCAAGACATTCTCTAGTCTTCCAGCTAGGCGGTTTGTGTCAGCAGAGGATGCAGCTAGAGCTGTTGCTTACGCCGATGCTGGGTTCAGCCAGCGACGGATTGCACAGATTCTGCAAGTCAACCATTCAAGTGTCGGGAGGATCTTGCAACGACACGCAGAAACTGGAATTTACCATAGACCACCAGGACAAGGTCGCCCACGGTGTACAACAGAAAGAGATGACCGTTTTCTTCGTTTTGGTGTCTTGAGATGTCGCATGGCCACGAGCACTCAAGTCGCTGTTGAGCTTCAAGAGACCAGAAATGTGACCATTTCAGCCCGAACTGTAAGAAGACGGTTAAGCGAAGCCGGAATGCACGCCAGACGACCAACAACAGGCCCTTCTCTCACCAGAGAACATCGTGTAGCAAGACTACGTCATGCACTGAGCATGTTGGTTGGACAGTAGAGCAGTGGAGCAACGTGATGTTTTCAGATGAGTCACGTTTTACCCTACACGGTCCGGATGGACGCCAACGAGTATGGAGACGACAAGGGGAGCGATATGCAGCTTGCAACATCAGTCCTACAGTTGCATTTGGTGGTGGCTCTGTCATGGTGTGGGCAGGAATAACTTTGGAGGCCCGCACAGAGCTACACATTCTTGACCACGGATCAATGACAGCCGCACGTTATGTCTCTGACATCCTTCAAGATTATGTGATGCCCTTTGCACCATTCATTGGTGAGGATTTCCTTTTCCATCGCAAGACCTCACACTTTCCGCATCGTTAGCGACTACCTCCAAGATGTCGGCATTCATGTTCTCCCACACCCAGCACGAAGTCCTGACCTCAACCCTATCGAACACGTCTGGGATATGCTTGGAAGACGACTTCGTGCTCGAGGACACCATTCATCGACGTTAACAGAGTTGCAAACGGCTCTTCAGGAGGAATGGGAAAGAATCCCTCAAGAAAGCATTGCCGCTGTCATCCGGTCGATGCCTAGACGATTGCAAGCTGTAATCCAGGCACGGGGTGGTGTTACTCATTATTAAGAGTTAATGTTTGTTTGGTGACTTTTCTTTAAGAATAAACCATCATGTTTATCCCTGTCTTCTCATTGTTGCCTTCACAAATGCTTGCAACAACACAAAAGAGTAAATCAACATGTTCAAAATCACTTGTACACACACCACATTTTCCCACCATTGTTTTCTAGATATTTTATCCCCACATTACCCTATGCCTAACACTCACATATCGAAAGATGTAGATGGTGCGATAATTTTGTCCAGCAGTGTATTTGACCGCCTCCAATTAATATTTAGTTGGGCCGGCTTTCGCCTTAATTACCGCCCGGATTGTGTCAGGTATGTGTTCAACAAGATGTCTGCAGTCTTCAGGAGCCATTTCATTCCAGCTTTCAATTGCTCTACATTTCGAGGATTTTCTCTGGAGACTTTTTTCTTCAACTGGGCCCACAAATTCTCAATAGGATTCTGATCAGGGCTATTTGGACCCAACATAATCTCGGAATGTTCTTTTCTTTTAACCATGATGTTACATTGCGACTTCTGTGACAGCTTGCATTGTCATCTTGAAATATGCAGAAGGTGCCACCGTGTCTTCAATTGTTGGAATGAGGAAAAATTCTAGAATATCCTTGTAGACACCTGAATTTACTGTTCCTTTAAGGATACACTTCTTGCCAACAGCATGCCAACTCATGGATCCCCATATTATCGAAGCAGGGAATTTCACAACAGAGCGCACGCACTTGGGACGAAACTTTTCGTGTGGACATCTGTAGACTCGGGAACCGACGTTCTCACCATACCCAACACATATTTTGGATTCATCCGAAAAAATCACGTTCGACGCACCGCAGTCGCATTTTGTCCTGCCTTGGAGTAATCAGTGGTTTCTTCTCTGCTTGATGCACTTCTATTTTTCGCAAATTTCTCCTGTTTTCTATCCTCTCGGGTAGTGGTTGCAAGAGAACGTCCTTCTCGATGTGCGTTCATTACTGTTCCAGTTCTCTTATATTTTGAAATGCTGTACTGCACTTAAAATTCCAAGTGACGCTGCTATACTTCTCTGTGAGAGAACCTTTTCATGCAGTTGAATAACGTTATTTTTGGTTGTTTCGGGCAGCTCTTTGCTTCGGCGCCCCATTTTTTGCGTGAACTGGTTATAATCAGTTATTCTATAGGCAAGCAATCAATGCAAATGAGGATGGAATATACCGTTTGCACCCAGCTCTCAGTGTTCAAAATTTTTTCCCTATTTCCACTAATAGGGTAAAAAATGGACTAGTCTAAAACTTCTGCTTTAAATTCAAGGCGGTCAAATATTTATGCACCAACTGCGTTTACGTAGATCTACATTTTTCCAGATAAAATGATTTTTTTTAGTGCAAATTATAGTTTAGAGAGAATATCGGATGCACTTTCAAATGCAAACTGTGTCTTTTTTATTATTACATGTCAAATAAAATTCATTTTCGCCATAACATTTTGTCATCATGCAAGTGGTCGAATACTTTTGCTGGAGGGTTGTATTAATCAGTTCAATTGTCATAAAAGTCTTCCAAAGATTCATAGAATTGATTTTAAAAAAAATAACTGCCAAAAAATAAAATTAAAAGTTTCAACTTATTTTAATTCTCAATTATAGATTACTTATCAAAAACAAATAATCAAACAATCAATAGAGAATTCATGAGTATGCATCAAAGTATCAGTGAATGGATTTTTTGCATATTTATTGAGTGCAGTACCGATATCGGGCCTGGTACTGATTTATTCGGAGAAAAAGCGTATACCCACCCATTCAGCATATTCTGTCTAGTGATGATCGAGCGTATTGCAACACTGTCTGGTCTTTCATGATGGTGGAAATCACAAATGGTTCATATTTCTTTTTTGGTATAACGGGTTTTAAATGTTTTATGAGTCTTATATGCAGTTTTACATTTTTTGCAAATTGTCAGTAAAACTTTTCTGTACAGAAGGATAAAACTAATTCTTTGGTACAAGAGACATCTCAAGAAATGTTTCCTGCTGGAGACATCACAAGAGATGCCAAGTAAATCGAGACTAGTGCTATTGCAGTTGGCTCAGTTTTCATTGGCGGAGACAGAAATCTATTTCATCGCAACATTCTTGTGCAAATTTTGTAAATACAGGAAAGTGAGATCTGCCTC
This sequence comes from Rhysida immarginata, assembly GCA_023313115.1. Lineage (NCBI taxonomy): Eukaryota > Metazoa > Arthropoda > Chilopoda > Scolopendromorpha > Scolopendridae > Rhysida > Rhysida immarginata. The sequence goes on from JAHWFO010003124.1 coordinate 3,388,134, forward strand.
ACATGATTGCTATGCCATTTACTTACTATTACCTCAATATTGCTAGAATCAGACACTAAATGATTCTACATAATCCACATCCACTGCATCTCTATCCGTTTCTACAGAACGCCAGAATCTCTAAGAATTTCCCCAGCATATTCAAACGTTCTCTACTCGAGATATCCTTTCTTAGTTTTGCCGTATGAATCTAATTAGAATCCATAATGCTCATTAAGTAGAATCAACCTTCGGCTCCACTCTTTCCTATTTTGTAGGCACTTTTGCCCGGTGTTTTAGTCACAGTGAATAAGGTATCTAAATTACAGTATATCGCCGAAAAGGCTAATAACGCAAAAATTACCTTTTCATATCTCAAGTTTTAATGAGATTACTATAATAATAAGTTTTTACAGACCTGGACTTGTACGTGTGAGAGTTTGAACGATTGAATTTCGAAAATATTTGCTTTTTTAGGGTAGAAGATATCTGTTTTCCGCTACGGGTTACTAAAAAGCTATCCTGAATACATTATATTATTTTATCAGCTTACTAAAATCATTTCGTATAGGTATCCAAAATGGATGCTGTTTCTAAGCTGTTGTAAGCCGAATCGTGAATAGCCTACGTGAATGAATGAATGCATAAACGGGCCGAGTAGTCATTTAACCGTCACAGCTAATTTATAAAAAATAAACCCTAATTTGAATAAAATAAATTTTACTTTATACGAGAACATTTCCAAATGATTCAGCAAATCAAATCACATGCAAATTTTGCAATTTGTGCATATTCCTCATAATTCAAAGCATGTTTTCGTTTGGACTTTAAAGTTTAAATCACATGCCATCCGACATCCTCTCCGTCCGTCGTCACACTTTGTCACTAAGTACTAACCGAAATGGAAACGTAATTATTATAATTGATATTTCAATTGAGTGATTCTTTGCAACAATCAAATAAACATTACTCAAAGAAACGTTCTTCTTCAACTTTCAAGCTTACAGCATAATAATTTAGGGATAAAAACTGAAGTTTTGTCTTTTTTTTTAATTTTAACAAATGGTTGATTTCCATGAACGTTCATATATTTTCCAGTGTTTTCGTATATCTCTTTTTTTATTCCACAAAGAATATTTCAGGGAAGGCTCCCTTCTTGGATTTATTCGGATTTGTCTATTGGTTTTTCCAAAGGCTTTTCATTTCTATCCATAGAATCAGTTGACATGATAAAAGAGGCAAAAGAGAAGCCGGCCGTGTCCACTACCTTAGGGCAACAAAATCAATAACGAAACCACGGTCTCCCTCTTGCTTCAGGCAAATGAAATTTCACTGGGAAAAAAATTAGTTGTCTTTTTTTTTCAGAGTATGGGAGTTATTAGTTTGTTTGTTCTCTGTAGCGAAGAATTTGATTATAAGAAGGGGGAAAATTTTATAATTAATTTTAATATTTTATCATTTAATAAGTTTTTAATTGCATTATAAATTTCTATTTGAACTTTCAACAAGATGAGATGAAATATGGTAAAGTTTAAATTCTGATTTTAAACAGATGAATAATATGAAAGTTTTATTTTCGTACTTTAAAAAATAGTTTAGTTGACAATATGAATAACTAACGCAATATAAATTAATTAATATGCTTTCCTCGTATTTTCTCTGATAGTGCTTATCCCATTTATACATAAACGGATTCTTAGAGCAACTGCTAAGATTCTTGCGGTCAAGCAAGAGGTTTCTTCAGTTGTCCTTGTAATCCTTCAACATTTCTTATTAAGTAATAAAGGGAATATTAAAGCCGACATTTTAGGTTGAAGGCAACATTAAACGGATTTTCCCTTTTCCCTGTGGTTGCCTCACTGTCTTGTACTAAACGTAATAAGCGGATGAGAGGCTTGAACTTTGCGGCCAGCATTTTCGCTTTTATTTCACACAGACTTCCCTGTAAAAGGTTTACGATGGTTAGGCTTTATGCAAATGATGCCCGCAGCTTACTATTGCTTCAATAAGGAATAATTTTATATAAAAGTTGTTTTCTTAACAGTACAGAACTTTGAATCATTATTAATTGATCAGTTAAAATTGAAAAACTGTACTATTTTAAGAAAATTTCTCTGTTATATCCGACTTAAAATTTAATATGTTAGCTTAAATAAGTTTGGTCCATTTAGTTTCATGGTACTTGCATATCAAGATTTTTACATATTTACGTATATTTTAATTTAAATACCTAAATAAAAAGATTTATGAAATATGTAATAATTAGAATAATAATCGTCTAATTTTATTAGAGAGCACATTAATAAAATTCGCTACATTAATTCCTTTTGACATCCTTTTAAAAGAGAGCACAATTTACTTAAGGTGAATTATTTAATTTTTTCCTGAACAAATTAACGTAATAATGCACAAACAGCGACCACCTCACTGGAGACAACACATTATAAAAATTAAAAATCGATATATATTGATGCATTTGATAAGACTATTCATATATTTGTGCTGTTTGAGCCATATTCTCCTCCTACCACCATCATGATGGAGAAGGAACAGAGATTCACCGGCCAAGCCATTTCCCCCCCATTCTTTAGGTGTCTAATATCAACGCTCTTGGCCCACAGAAAATAACTTTTCTGTTTTCCCCAGGATGGTCTTCTACTGTTGCAACCTATATGCATTGTGCATGATGGACCAAGACAGTATGCATTTTCCACGTAATAATGTCAGTAGCGTTAATGCATCAATTTCCATTTACTCAACATTATACCTATAGTGTTCAATTATTATTAATAAATGGTGGCAAGACAAAAGTTACAGTAAATGAAACGTGATCAAAGTGACTTAAGATAATTGAAAATTCTTCCATCTTATAGGTTGATTTAAATGCCAAATCTATCCGCCAGATTGCATCCCCTACGGTTTATGAATTTTATTCTAGTTTATTTACAAAAGTTAGTGAAGATGAAAGTTAAAGACTTGAAAGAAAAGCTTCAGTTAATAGGAGCGAAAACTGACGGAAATAAACAAGTATTGACTAACAGTAAGCAAAGTTTATAATGAATTACGATTTACGAACGTGACGATGCTAAATATTGGGCTAGGCTGCGACATCTCATTTAACCTCACAGAATTTTTCGTTCTGTAGGAAATCCATGAAACTTGAGATTTTTGTTTTTAACATTGTTGTTCGAACACTGTGGAACTGAACAATTTACATGCATGTTCTTATACAGTATTCTTAACATTGCCGAGATTTTCTCCTCATTTCGACCACAGCGTTATAGCCTCAGATACATAAAGCGTAGGCGCTGCCATCTATACTTAAATCAACCTATTCTTACAAGAGATGTTTATTATAAGGTTCTGGACAAGGTTCTTCGCATTGTGCATTGATATTATTTTTTGTATTGCTGGATATGTTTTTGGTATTGACGTGAGCCTTCTGTCGGATATGATATTTTGTATCGATCATTCGAGTCGTAGCCTTCCCGTTGCCATAAACAATGCGTCCGTCGCCTGTTACCTCTTTCATCCACAAGCCTCTTCCGATGACAGTTGCTCATATTGCTCGTACTTGCACCTACGATCATGCCCTCTTAGAACTCGTTCAAATACTCTTTCTTAGACAAGTTTAGGCTGACAACGTACAGGATGTTGCAGATAAATACAGGGCAGTATAATGGGTAGCCTACCCGCTCGATTGCAGGAGCCGGCTCGACATCAACTGAAAAATTGGGTAATTTTATTTTGTTAAACTTATTTGTTTGGCTAAGGGCATGACCAATTGAGCCAAGGAGGGGTGCGCGCTGTGCTACTACAGGGTAGGGGGTACATAAAAAGTAAACACACTTATGAATGTCCTCCTCAGTTAGAGGGGACCAACAAACAAATCAAAAATTCAACAGAGGAGAATAGTAAAAAATAGCGTTTCACACTTTTATTATTATTATGTTTGGTCGTCACGGGCTAATCCAGGTTGCGTCTCGTAGCGGACACAGGCAACACCTCCTATAGAGAAGGCCTGCGGACAAAAGGTGTATACATTGTTACATCATCATCAAGCGGCTATTGTTATCGTATTTCTACCAATAATAAGCCCTAAATTTGGCCGCTTAGGAGGTGTTGACACAGGGCCAAAGCCACGAGACGCAGCAGACCAGTTTCCTCTACTGCTGAGAAAGTGTCACCTAGGTGTTTTGTGAAGTTTCTTATAACAAATGTTCAAAGAAACTTCCATCTTACTCAGCACAGAGAACTACCCTCTTCACAAAGTCTTCTTTCACTCGCCCCAGCATTTCTGGGGTGATTGTTGCCATCGCCTGCCAATGGACCGAGCCGGCCCCCGCAATTGAGCGCTTATACTGCCCTGTAGTTATCTGAAACACCCTGTACATGCCTTTTATGAACTACACGTTATTGTTACGTCACCATGTCTTGCATACACTTCCAAATTAGAATGCTGATGTCTTTAATAACCTGGTATCTCATGTGTTTATATATTTTGTTTGTAAATTCTGTCCCGTTTTTAACAAAATACTAGATGGAACCCGCCAAAATTTTACGGCAAACAACTGTGTAATTTCATAAACAATCAAACACAATCCTCTCCACAAAGACGTCACAATCAGAAACTTTGTTAGCATTGATGATCAAATTAACAACAATTGAATACAACAATTAACGACAATAACAATGATCAATGCGCATGCGCAGAAGTGCCGATTTTGTTCTTAAAAAGTGCTTCAGTTACATTTTCAATTTCATCTGCCAAAATAATTTATAATAAAAATAGTGCACTAGATGCTTTAATTACGGGCGAATCATCTGTATTACTTCGGTTTCTAAATTATTTTACATTTCGAAAAGAGGCGGATTGCCCAGCAGTTTATTGTTTGAATAACCTATTAAAAATTTCGTTTATATTAGAAAAATGCTTTATTTGAAAAACTTAAGCTCTACCAATGAAATAAGGATTCCTATCATTTGCAACGAATTAAAGAAAAACGCTGTAATAGTTCATGCCATCCGGGACGATTCGGTATTAAAAAAAAGAATTATAAAAGACGCCGAACTCGATTTCTGGTCGAGATTTTCCTTTGACCTTACGAGAATAAAAGTAATAAATTGCATTTGAGTAACCGAAAGATAAATTCTACGAACCACGTGTCAGTTGTCTGATTATCTAAAACGATTTAATGCCATGATGGTCTTGCGTTTCTAATGCAAATTAAATTTCCCCGAGCGCAAATTTTCCCTTGATAAGTGTGAGTTGATGAATAATATTAATAATTGCTCATCAGCAGGAAGTATGGAGAAATAGTAACACGAAAGTTTCTCGTTTGTAATAACTGAACCTCGATCCATTAACACGTGATTTTTCATTGTGCACTTTTTTTTCTCCTCTTCTTCTCCTCTTTAAAAATCTGATCAATAGAGACATAAATCGGATTATAGTGCGGAAGTAAAATACTGAATAAATGAGAACCTTTTATTGAGTAGAGAATTTATGTTTCCCAATAGTCACAGCGTTATACAATTAATCTTAATGAGATTTGGAACAGTGTAGCACTGCCAAGGAGAGACAATCAGCGACCGTGAAGGGTTTCACAACCGTCATTCGAGACAAACAATTAATGTAAATAATTCACATTGCAGTGAATGAAACGAAAAATACAAAATATATATTATTAGATTATGACATCGTGGCTTATTGCGCATTATAAATTACGAATTCGGATTTTGAAACTGCGACAAAATAACGACGCAAGCTTAATATCAACCATATTAAGACCAGAGCAAACTTTATAAAATAATGAAATCCCATTTATTCTGTTTTAAGAATAAACTAGCAGAGGACCCGGCGTTGCCCGGGATAATTACACTTGTAGGTAAACAGAACAATCTCAAAAAGTTAAATTATAACTCCAAATAAGTTAAATAATAACTCAATCAATACAATACAGAGCGAAGGGACTCAATAGAGCCCTTGACGTAGAAGCTCGTATATCCTCTTGCTCTATTCGAAACTCCCGTTGTTCAGATGTTTACAATGCCCGTATAGTCTTTTCTTTTTTAGTTGCAGAGTTCTCTGACCAATACTCTTCTTTCTCTTTTCTTTCCAGACCCATACATTTTTGCCAGTCGTCTGAACGTTTGATAGGGAGCTCAAGGGAGACACGTGTGACCCCATTGCCTCCTCAATAGACGCTGCCGTGTTTATGTCCTGTCACTGCGTCATCATTTTATACGTTCAATCATCGCATTATCAGCATCTCAGTTTCCAAAATATTCGCATTCACACAGAATGTAGTCAAAATATATTTTTATTAAATGTTTGGATCTGCTATTCTACCAAATAAGCTAGGCGATAACCCCGCCGTGGCTCGGACTCTTTGTTTTTTGTTTTTTTTAGTAAATTTTGCAATATCTTAAAAATAATCACATGGAAACGCTTAGAATTAATACAGTAAAAATTCATAATGAGAATTCGAAATTTTTTTTTCAAATGCTCACAGTGGATGGACCTCTCCAAGCATGCCACTCCTAGCCTAAATAATTTCTTAGTCATGTAATCTTACATTAGATGTGCACTTCATGTTGTTGCAATTCCTACTCTGCTCTCGATGTCTTGAAGCAAAACTGGGCCATTCGTCACTTTGGGTAGTCTAGCGGTCGCTGATTCTTCTATTGACATGCTTACCACTTGCTCAATACAGCACGGAGCCAAAGGACTGCTTCTTCTGTCGTCTTTCCACTCTTTCTCATTAGTCTGCTAACTCTCCATTATCTCCAGTTATTGATCATTTTTAAAGATTTTCAAGAAATTGTTAAGTACTAAGAACTCTCAAATTAGCATACAAACAAACATTCTTCTTTATATATAAGAAGATTTCGAGTATACATTTAATAAAAGTTACTGATAAAATATGATATAAGCAATTGACAGATTTTAAGCTACAGCATTTCTTTTCCAATAAGTAACCTTTAAAATTTTGAAAAATTTGAACTAAATTAGGTAGAATTTAAAAGAATATAACAAAATATTTAAAACGTTCCTCACTGCAAGGAACAACAGCAGCTGTCTATTAAGTTGGAGTTGAAGTTCTCTTGATAAATGGGAAAGACTCTATGGAGAAAACGTATTTTGGAATATACCCTCATGCACGCCCATTTTTGCTATGCTTTCATAGTACTGAGTCTAGATAGGGGGGGGGGGGGCTCGGGTACAGTTGGTTGGTTGGTTTATTAGAATTTTGGCGTCGACTACTATGGTCATTTTGCGCCTTTTTACATAAGTTATATCTGTACGCAGCCCGGGACAAACACAAACATCCATGCCCACGGCGGGATTCGAACCCACTACCAGGCGGACTCGAGAACTAGAAAGCCTACGCCCTAGTCCTCTCGGCCACCTGGCCGGCGCTCGGGTACGGTCTGCAAAGAGGGCACAATACCCTGTTGTGTAAACTGGGCTGGATTTAGATATTTGTACGCCTTAGACCAAAGCACATAATTATATAATTACTCTCTAGCCCTTGTAATCATACTTCCTGAGCACATACATTTCAATGTAATATGACTGCTGCGCCCTAAGTCATGTTCTAGCCTTTGGAAAAAATCCAGTTTTGAGTGTAAAACTTATTTATATTTTACGTTCGAAGAATTTTTTCCAAATTAACTAAAATACATAGCGCACACATTTCAATGTTTTAATTTAGGACATATCATCCAAAGGATGTAGAGAGGTATTTATACTTGTATGTTTTAATTTAGGACATATCATCCAAAGGATGTAGAGAGGTATTTATACTTGTATTTATTGTAAGTGTGTTAATGTTTAACTGGGATTTTTAATGAAGAACAAAATATCGAGAAAAGAACATTTCACGCTAATTTTGCTTAAACCCATCAGTACTAATCACAGAATCCGTGGATTATCTATGGACTCTAACACTATTCGCTATCATGCGTCCTCTCTTATTAGCATTAAAACAGGTCTCGGTTATTGTGCAAAATGCACAGATCTATCGTTAGTGTTAACAATATAAATCTCGATTTCGTTATGGAATTCATAGATTAACTTATTTTCTTTAACAGATGTCGTAAAAGAAAAAATTTACTCTCTGCACATTTTAGAAAATTATCAGTGTCATAGATAACTGTCAACTACTTGCATTTTTGCCGGTTGAAAAAATTGTTTAATTGAAACAACAAAAATTACATAAAGCATACTCATAATAATCGTTTAAATTACACTTTTTTATTTAACCAAAACATTCCGATTAGTGGAAAATATAGAAAGCATGCATACCATCATTTCAAAAGTTTCGAAATGTCCCAATTCCATTTCAAAAGTTTAGAAAAGTATTTTCCAATATAGATAAAACGAATCAATTAACTTTCAAACAGAACAACTGCGCTTAATATCTTTTGGAATAACCCTTGGATCTAATTACCGCTCGAATTCTTCGCAGCATCGAATGAATTAAGTTTTTTCAGTCATCAGATGTAATTTGTTATCGTGCAACCTTGATATGATTCTTTAAGTCTTCTTTGGTAAGTTTTGGAACCTTTTCAAGTTACTTCTTCATCTTCCCCGAAACATTCTCAATGAGATTTAAATCAAGAGAATTTGTGGGCAAGTTTAACCAGTTCACTCTTTTTTCCTGCAACCAAGTCTTCGTCCTGCATGAGACGTGACATGATGCAGCATCCTATTGAAAAACAACATCTTCATCACCAAAGCAATCTTATAGAGTTGGTAGAAGGAAATTTCCCAAAACTGCAATGATAGTGCAAGGCTTCACTATCCACACTTCCATTGAGAATGCATATATTCCCAGGGCCTTTTGTTGTTATACTGCCCCATAGCCTTATATTGGTGGTAAACTTCACTAACGTTTTAACGCATTTGAGATGATTTTTTTTACGACGAAAAAGTCTCACTCCTCGATTTCCAGAGGTTAAGCAAAACATACTTTCATCGTTGAACACAATGTTTTCCTCCCTACCATTGTCCAATCTTTGCTTGCTAATGACCAGTGTAGACGGCGTTTACCTTGCTTGTTGTTCAGATATGGTTTTATGTAAGGTACACGAGAATTGTACCAGAGATCACCAAGTCTTCTCCACGTTGTAGTTGTTGACACATTTTTTTTTTATCAATTTCATGACTCCATTTCTTGCTCAGATCATTGGCTATTGCTTTCAACAATCTGGCGAAGTTTTCCGTTCTCACGTTGTGTCGTTTGTCTTGGTCTTCCACTTTTTCGTTGTGCCGGGAGGATCGGTCTATCATTTTCTCTAATAGTTTTCAGACACTTGCTAATAGATGATTCGGATCGCTTTAGTTGAACAGCAATAAATTTCAATGTTTTCTTACTCTCTCGGAAAGCTTTGGCAGTACGATTTTCAGATAAACTAAGTTGATATGCACGCCCCATGGTTTGTATATGAGGTTTTCTAATAGAAAAACTTTTATTTGTAATTTATATGCTTCAACCCCCTCAAAAAATTAATGGGTTTCACCAAAAAATCTATATCTTTCTAAACCTTTGAAATGGAATTGGCACATTTCTAAACTTTTGAAATGATAATAGAAATTTTTTATTTTTTCCACCATTCCGAATGTTTGGTTAAATAAAAAAAATAAAATTTAAACGATAATTATAAGTATGTTTTATGTATTTTTTGTTCTTTCAATTAATCAAGTTTTTAACCAGAAAAATTCAAGTTGCTGACAGTTACCTATGACACTGACAACTTTCTAAATTTATGAAAAGCACCTGTATGCGGTTACTGCTGGATATGAATTAAGTCCCGCATCGAGCGCCTATCCCCAAAACTAATGAACGTACATGCGCATAAATTGGAAGGATTACCTGACTATGCACTCTCAGTAGTCTCCATCTAATTTTCGTGGAGATACATTGCATAGAAACGAAGTTAATTAGACCATGTATTGCGAACAAACCTTGACGTTCAAAGTCATTTTTCTCATAATGTATGCTATCTATTAAAAACTTCCAAGAACATTTTAATCTTATTTTGTTCTTAGAAAACGATCCACCGTGTAGCGCACAACATTTAATTTACAGCTTGTTTAAAATAGTACATAGATATGTGTGCTGTATGTTCGACACCTTACGAACTTGTCACCCAGTTTCTGGCAGGCAAACTGGAAACATGGATGCTCGACGAAGCATTCTGGTTTCATCTACCAACTTTATTCACAAAACTGGTCTCCCTTGTTAAAGATGCGGCTTTTGCAATTGCTGATACAGTTCATCAACAAAATAGTAGTTGCAAGAGAATCATCTACTTCATCATCAATATTATCCAATAAGGTATTTTTAGATGGAACTGGCTTGAATTTTCTATCATTTTCTATCATTTCTATCAAACTTACAATCTGGATACTAAATTTTTGAGTTGTCGTTCTTTGAAAGTATGCAATTTTAATCATTCAAACGCAACAATCTGACGTCAAATTGCTCACGTCAAATTATAGCAGTAAAAAAAAGACCCATCTTTCCCAAGTAACCACTGAATTCCAGCTGCGAATTTAAAAGAAACACACCATTTGCAACCTTCTATATACACAAAAGTATGAATAAGCTCTTATACATTTTATGATAAAAATTTTTGATGCGCATATTATTAGTTGCGAATGTCAAATTAGACTGTTATTGTTTCGGTGATTTAATTACAATGTTTTAGGCTTAGTTATTAAAAAAAAGCATTGATTCCTTTAATTTATTATCCTTTTAAGATATCAGATTTCGGATAATAAGTGTTATTCTATTTCAGCGATCAATATTCTTGCTACAGCAATTATCTATTTAACAGGAGAAAATGAGATGATAAAAATTCACGCTTATCGACGTTTTTCTAAGCAAATAATCACTGATGATGAAAGGAGAAAAAAAAAAAACTCCCTCCTTTTTAGTAAGCTCTCTTTAATTAGATTGGAGTAAACTCAATTAACCACCAGATTTAAAAGAAAAACTACTTCTCCCTTTTCTCCAATCTCACAAACGTTGCTTGAATTTGTAGCCGAAGGAAACAATTACGCACGAATAGAACCAGAACCAAGACCCTAATAGAAATAGTGGACTTTGTGAGGCTTTAACGAAATAACTTCAACGGGAATTTCACGAAAGAAAGTAGTTGGGTGTCCGTTCTTTACCGGAAGTGAATAGGCCTTATCCGGTGATAGTCTTTTGGAATCGTTTCCGAGAAACATTCACGAAAGCGCAAAGAGCGTTGCTTTCAACTTCCAATTTCACATTCACACACTCGAAGCATCCCGCTAAGCTTCCTCGCCGAGATACTAAAACACAATAGAAAGATTTATAAAATATTAAAAAAAAGAATAAAGACGCGGATATACATTTAGAGAGAAAAAAAAACCAATCGAAACAATGATTATAATCAGTTAGGTACTTGAAAGAAAAATTGTAGAGAAAATTATATAGAAAACATTTCATTTTTTGACGTAGAGTGAAGTGTATTCCCAGTACAAGAGGGAGTTTTCTATTGCTTCTTTTATTTAGTTCCTTCCTCTCTGTCAAACGTAAGAAACATGACATTTGAAAATGTTCCATCATCTTTGACAGTCTTTATTCTCGATGGATTTCCCATTTTCTGACGCCGTAAGTCGCTCTTGTCGTCTGCTCTTTGGAGAATAGCTTAGAAAGGTTTCGACAGGTCAAGTTACATGGAAATACGTTCTGTCTAGGTTTAACCTAAAAAATAAATGCTGTCTCTCTTTAAAAAAAGAAACTTTCCTATGTTTCGACGTTTTGTTAAATTTAAAAATTATTTTTTATTTTTTTTTAATGTTCTGATGTAAAATGCTTTGAAAATTCAGGAACTGGAAAAAATCTTGAGAAGATCAATTTGACAAAGAGGATTTTAACCCTAGTAACAAAGAAGATTCAACTTCATTCATTAATCATACATTTCTAAAATGAAGTAGATCTTTAAAATACTTTATGACAAAAAGAAGTGCTTACAAAACTGTAGAAACAAGCTCGTTTTATCGTTTTTAGAAAGCGAGTGCTTTAAAACATAAACTCAAAAATGACTTCGTTCATACTGTTTTAGAATGGATATGTACGTATAAGCACCCCAAACACAGTTTTTTAAATTTTGGTTTTGTTACTTAACAGTTTTGATACTTGGTTCCTATTTTATTTAATAATTCCTGAAGGAATATTTCTCTATAATCTTGATGAAATAACTTCCTCCCATAATGGTTCTCCTAACATATTTGGATAGTTCGAAGCTACCACACTATTCAGGAACAACCTCCTCCCCCAGTTATTCATGTTCGAAATGTAACGTCAAATTTTAAATATTTCAGGTAAGAAGCATCTCGAACATTTAAAAATACTGCAGTAAGGAAAAGATATTCTTAGAGAAGATGGTGATAGAGGCAATAGACCATGCATATATCAGAAATGTCCGAAAACGGTGAATGTTAACATTCGCCGGCGGTTGTCAACAAACGCCAATTCGAGTGGTGAATGTCCAGAAAACATTTCCTTCGAAAGGATATCGGACTCAAACCAGTAAGGATGCAGTGAATGTTGTGGAATATCCATGGCGCAGTTCGTTTCAGTGAATGCGCCACCTTAAGGTTTATCACGAGTTTCTCAAACGGCTGAAAGGTTTATCACGCTTTGTTGTGACCGAGACAAATTGGGTGTGAGAAGACCCAAGGAGGACAAGGTCTTCATCAAAAAGCAGTCGCCAACACACTCATCGCCTAGGCTGCCCCTGTCTATCCAGTCCATATAGATAATGAACAAGAGGGACACCCTTAGCGGAGTCCAACACGCACACGGTAAACGGTCCAATTAGTTAAAAATATATTTCTGTTTCGGAATGCCATTTTATCCGCTAACCATGGAGTTAAACCTTCGTCATTCAGCGTTTAAGTTAAACTGCTACTTAACGTCTGGTTAAGTCCTAACTAACTTCCCTTAATGCAATGCAAAAAAATTTTAACCGGGACTTTAACGGCATTGTTGTAACCGGCCGTTAGCTGCAATTTATTATACAAAGAGTAGACATTCAAAAACTGTGAAGAAATAGTAGTAACAATCTAAACAATAACTGGCACCATAATTTCACAAATAAAACTTAATACACGGATGTACATTTGGGAGACACTTTCTCCTTCATCAGCGTGTAAATTGAGAATACAATGTGTAACAATTGTTCTTGACTTGGAACTATTGGTTTTTGTTTCTTGCCTTCTGTATAAGTTGCCACATATGGTATGCCTCATTTACAAGCTGATGAAGGGTACCGTGTCTCCGAAATATACAGTAGATCGTGGCTCTGTACGGTATTAAAAATTTCATTTGTGGAGTTGTGTTTTCTGTTCTTATTTAGATTGTTATTGAGCTGCATTTTAATTTCGTAAAATGCATTTTTTTATTTCGCAAGCTGAATTTTAAATCGTGTGAAATACAATTTTAAAAACTTTAATTCTGCAAGCTGCAGTTTTAATTTGGAAAGTGCATTTTAGCATTCGCAAAAAGCAGTTTCAGTTTTTTTTAGTAGATTACAGGAAAAAAACAAATATTGTTTGTAAGAATAACTCCAAAATAACAGGATTTTCAATATACGATACAAAAAAGTTAAAACTCCTGCAATTACTGGTATGATCATTTCATACCTCCCATTCCAAATTCTAGCAGTCAATGATGAATTATGTAAAACAGTGCAGAACTAATGAAATAGTGGGAGAGTTCCATCCTTGGCGGATTAATTGCTGATTATTGACAGAAACACATTTGACTAAACGTTTAGCTTTCAACTAATTTAATAATGGCCTCAGACAAAGTTTGAAAATTAGCCATCGGTAATTCTACGGTTCTATAGTGCTTCATTGTCCGTTAAATTATTCAACACAGACACTGTCAAATGATCAGAATAAAACCATTCCCACAAATATCGTAAGCGCTTGAATCGTTCATGACACACTATACACTCTTAAATGAACATAGAATGTGCTTCATAATTTTTTTTAGTCTCACTCGATTATTTTAATATTCAACGCTTGATATGTTTAATAAAGGCATTTAAAATGATGGACAAGTAATTAGCTTCCATGTTTTGCATGATTAGTGAACTATATACTATATTCTGTTAAGAAAGAAACTGAGTTAATAAACAGTATTTGGAAAACTATTGTTAGTTAGCTACCTATCAAAATATATCCTGCGAGTAGACTGCATTTAGGGGGTGGGAAGTAGAGGAATCAACTCGGTCATTACAGTCGGGGAGTCACGTAGGAGGGGAGGAGGGAATCGCGGCAGGTAAAGCAAGCCATAAGAATTATGAGCAGTCGGAGCATAAATTATATAGTAATTGCTACAATTTCTGAATGCTACTGATGTATTAATGCGTAAATGATTAAGACTTGATGGATTACATTAATACAGATATAATTAACTTGTTGAATGTCAATTTCCGTCCATTTTAATAACAATCGAAAATCATAATTGACGTTTATCACCGGAAAAAGTGCCGTCAGTTTCTACTGTATACGAGAATTATTATTCCTTCTAATGATTCCATTGTCCACATACTAATATTGACAGCGATAATTAAACATAATTAGCTGATCTATAATCGTGTTTTAGAGTGTTTAGTTGATTTTATGAATCGCAAGGTATCACTCGCGGTTGCGCTTCATTGGGACGTAATTCTCTTTAAAATGTTTCAGGAAGAAAAACGCTCGCGAATCAGAATTGAAAAATATAATTAACAATAATGCTTACAACTTCGTTTGACAAGTTTTATATGTCATATAAAGTTATAATTACATACAGCTGATATTTTTGGCTATCCTCTCTTTGTTAATAGTTCTCGATATGTTTAGAGTTTTAATCTTTGTCGAAAATCAATTCACACTATAAAAAAGTATACATAAAATGCAAGTTTAAAAGAAAATTGGTAGTAATTCTAGAGTCGTTCACCTGTGAAGTTTTATACTAAAAATCATAAATAAAAAGTTCCATTAAAACAAGCACATATGATATCGGCTGAATTTAAATTAATTTTTCCAAAATGAATATCAACTGAAAAATAAAACTTTCCTCCAATATAAAATTTGAGTGACTACGCTAAAAAAAAAGTTTGAATGCTTAATTTTGTCTACACTCTCATGCAAATATTGAAACAAAATAATGATTAATGGGCAAAGTTTCAATTTTAAGATAAAATGGTTTGCTCGACTTAAATAAATAATTTAAAAGATTTGAGATCGTAAAGAATTCGTGCAGCTTCTTAATTTATTTTTTTAATGAAATCATTTCTTAAGCTTTAATGAGAGTTTATCGCCACTGCCCTTAACTCAACATAAAGGAAGTCAGTGGCCAGTTGCCCTTCAGAAAACACACAAACGTACACCCACACGGAGAGGAGGCAATTAAAGGAGATCTCTTTCTCTCTTCGGCAGTTAGAGAACAAACTAAAAAATAAAAGAATGTATAAAAAAAAACTCTGCCAGGAGAACAGTTCACCTCCTCTTTTCTGATCGAGTCTGTTCATTCAGAAGCTCCCTTGTAAGGCAATTACTTCTGATTGTTGAGTTCGTTAAGGTCAACTGAGCGTTGGAGTGACATTAGCAATAAAGAGACTATCTAAGTAAATAGGAGCACCATAAAAGGCGCCCTTCCCCACCGACCCTTAGAACTGACTTGTACATCATGATGGAATCTCTGTTCTTTTTTTTTTATTTTGCTTTTATTTTATTTATTCCACTGTTGCTGAAAACCATTACATTGTCAATGGAAAATTGTATCAATGAAATCTGTACTTTTAAAAGTTGCATCTGATCTGAAAAAAATCTTTTTCGCAGTGATTTTAATCACGCTGCAAGGATACAGAATTGTTTAAAGCATAAAAAGAATATTAGTCAATAACTCCGTAGCTAAAAGTGCATTTGTCAATAAAGATGTTTAAATGGGTTTTTTTTAAACTGTCTCGATCGTATACTTTTAAGACGTTTCTTTAATTTTAGCGAAAAATTACCGAAATCTCCTCCCACTGAATTGTATAACATACCTCCAAATTTTACAACACAACTCATTTTCTTAGAGCAATTAATGATCATAATTTCGATTACATATCACGGCTAAATGATGTTTCATTTAGGTCATCTTATCTATTACACTGGGGAACAATGATTTTGGTGCCTAACAATTTTGACTTATTCCTAGGTATATGTGGGTCACTGATTCCAAAAATGCGTTCAGTTTTGCCCCATCAGCTCTAGTTTTTTAGCTTATTCACATTATATGTCAAACTAACCATACCTCCTGGCCCGCATATACAACTACATACAATTATAATTAAAAACATTTGCATATATCAAGCACTTTCTTTTTTATTTAGCAATCGTATCAATGAATCATCTTTATTTATTCATAAGTCGCATTTGGTTTATTAAGTTTCTTCCATTAGGTCACTGAATCCTCGTTTCTGTGATTTCCTCCGATGCACTGATCTTGGACATTCACGCTGGATGCTCCAACAGCAGTCCGCCATCATATGTATATCCCATCGTCCACGATACCGTTCTTCCATTGAACTTATTTCCTGGTGAAAACGTTCACCCTGTTCCTCGCTAACATCACCAAGACAATGTGGAAATCGGTCCAAATGACTGTGCAGATAGTGTAATTTTATGCTCATGTTACAACCAAGTGCACAAAAAGTAGTGAGCATATTCTCCACTAGTTCTTCATAATTAGGAGCCTTATAGTTTCCAAGAAAATTCTTTACTACCATACAGAATGACGACCACGCAGCTGCCTCAGTATCATTCATCGCGTCTTGAAATTTCTGGTCATTTATGAGTTTGCGGATTTGTGGTCCATCAAATATACCTGCTTTTATTTTCTCCATATTCAATGCAGGAAATTTTGTACATACTCGTATATAGCCAAAACATGTTCCATCTCTATTCAAAGCCTTGATTAACTGCTTCATTAATCCAAATTTAATATGCAGTGGTGGCAATATGATGTTGTTTCTGTCAACCAAAGGTTCTGTGATTATGTTTTTTTCTCCAACGATCATGCTTTCTGCGTACATAAGAGGCCACTGTCTTCTCACCCAATGTTGATCTTTAGCTCTAGAGTCCCATAGACATATAAAGCATGGGTATTTGGTGAACCCCCCTTGTTGTCCTAGAAGAAAATTCACCATCTTGAGATCGACACAGACAGCCCATTGATGGTTGCGATATGAGATCTTCTCGAGGACTGTGGCTATTGTAGCTTGATTTTCACGCATAGCAACTGAGTGACCAATTGGAATTGACTTGTATTTGTTCCCATTATGCAAAAGAACACATTTTAGGCTGCGTTTGGAGCTATCTATAAATAACCGCCATTCACTTGGTGTGTATTTTCTTATACCTAGTTTGATTAACAGTCCTTCAACATTGGTGCAAAAAGCAAATTGGTTTTCTTCTGTGAAGAATGGCAGGAAGCACGTTTCCCTTTTGCGATAGAATATGACTTTTGCTCTTGGTAATAGTGTGTCTCTGCCAGCCTGGAAGCTAAAAATTCCGACGACTTCTTTGGAAGACTTAGATCTCTAATGAGGTCGTTCAATTCCATTTGATTAAAGCCGTTTGCAACTGATGAAGATCCTTCAAAATCACTGTCAATTTGCTCAGCATAGATTTCGGCTGATTCGTCCTCTTCTTCTGATAACTCTGGAAAACTGGTAAATATAGGAACAGGTATCTCCTCTGAATGTGGAACGGGGCGTCTTGCGGAGGGTATATCGGTATATATCCACCTTTTCCGGTTTTTGCAATTGATGCCCTTTACATTCACTGAATAAAAGTAACAGTCATCACTGTGGTTTATTTGTTCTCGCCAAACCATTGGTATTCCAAATTTCAAGCACTTCCGTTTCCCATTTGTCCACTGTCGCAAATGCTCTGTGCACGTTTTACATACAATGTGAGATGCCCATACCTTATCTTGGTCTCCCAGTTTTACCATGAAATATGCCAAATAAGCTTGTTTTATAAAGTCAGTTATGGGTTTTCTTTATTGAATGAATGTGTAACCCCCACAAATGAATCAAAATACATCAGGATTATTTAAACATTTTCTTTTTGACGAAGCCTCGTTGCACTGAGTTATAACAAGTAGTAACCATGACTACGGATTTTGAGGATAGCGCTATTGTGGCATTCATGTGAAACTAGGGCATAAGGCAGTGCACCGAGTGTGTCAAATAGATGCGAAACTGATGACGGTTTGCAAATGGCGTGAACAGGCCTTGTATATATAGGGAGCTATGACCATACATATGCAGAAACAATAGATCTTGGATGTATTATGCATACAATCAATAGTATGTAACCACATATCGATGCAAAACTTATGATACTAATGGTTATAGCTCAGAATTCGGATTTCTTCGCCTTCAGCGAAATGCTCCAAACAGATTTCACACGTCTCGTCTTTATTCCCGTCTTGGAAGTAATAAACGATGGTGTTCTTGAACTTATCCGGAGTATTTGGAGGATCCGGAGGATCAACAAACCCGGGCTGGGATGGAAGAAACTTAATCAATATTATGTATTATGCAAACAATCAATTTACAAATTGTGGGATACAAACAAAGTAGCAATAAGAGCAAATTATAATGATTTCAACAATTCTCATAAACTAGAGCTGCTAGAACAAAATGAATGGCATTTTCGGAATCAGCAACCTCAAAATACCCAGAGTTAATTCAAAAATTTCAGGCACCACGAAAAAAAATTTTTTTTGTTCCCCAGTGTTATTATGCCTTTATACTAAATAAGGTCTTCGTCGAACAGTTACCCTTCTTGCTGTGCCCAAGTTATACATAAGTACATAATTAATTTTGTAAAATATATCTGTATAAAAATTATACTTCATTTTTAGAAACTGTAGTCTCTTAAATACAACCAGTGTAAAATAATTGATTGTACTTATATGATAGAAGATTAGATAGTAATAATTGAAATGTTGATGGCAGTAACATCAAATTATGTGCAGTTCAAATTTAATCCAACAGACAAGCCATGAGAATCGCTCCTCCTGCAAGAGATCACGTAGTCATGACATTGGCTAGTTTCATCATCCAATCAGCGGCTGCCTTAGCCTCGTTGGACAGGTCTTTTATTTATCGTTCATATACCGTGCTTAAAGTGCGTTCACCACACTGTAAAACAACGATCTTCTGAGGAAAATTAATCTCGCATTTATTGTAAAAAGGGCCTTTTAAGGGCGAACAATTTAACAGTAATTCATTTAACAGCAACCTTAGTATGAGGCTAAATTTTACTCCATGTGGTTTCCATGGTAACGCAGTGATTAACAGTTCTCACAAGTCGCTTGTTGGAGTATATGCAAGGATATCCCAATTTACTAAAAATTGACATAATACAAAATGATATATTTCTTTTCTAGCCACTCTTTAGTGCAGTCAATATCCCCCCCCCCCTTCCCTATAGCAATTATAAAAAAATTGAGATTTCAAGATAATTACAAAAATTAAAATGAGCTTAACCTTAGAAGGTTATTGAATCAATAAATAAATCTCCTTTTAATAACGAGTTAAGTTAAATAAATAAATAAATAAAATAAATAAAATAAATTAAACAAAATAAAAGTCACCTATTTTAGTCCTGCTGAAACTAGATGAATTTAAAGATTGCCGTAATTGGATAAACTTGAAAAAATAACGAAATCGATGAACTTGAAGAATTGACGAAACTGAAGAAATGACAAAATCACAGATGGTAATGTAGAAGTTGACTGGAAGATGGAGAATCGAATTCTTAGAAGGTCAATCAAAGTTATCAACCTATGAAAAATTTAAACATATAAATAATTTTGTTAATAATTTGTATTGTCCTCTATTTTTAATATGCATATTCCAAATGTAAATGACGAGATATCTTTTATTTTTTGACACGCTACAGTTGTAAATGAAGTGAGCGCTCACTTGAAGGCAGCTGCTGTAAAAGGTTCATCCTTGGCTTTTAGAAATTCTGCTCATCTAATAGCCAATGACAGACGTTTTTGGAGCGGGCGTCCTCAAACTATTCAGTGAGCGCTCGTTTTAACACCGCGATCAAGAATTAAACTTCTGTGCATAGCAGATAACAAGTCTGAGAAGCACCACTTCTTACCTACCGTAGAGTAGTCTAACTTGTCGATACCGATAATAAATATAGCTATATTGTACATAATTTGTCTCAACATTGAACTATCCGTTGCCCTATGTACCGGAAAAAGCTTCTTCCTGTGGGAAAATTTCATCTTAGAGACGATTAATTTGTAATTAAATTTGTAATTTTCTTACCAAAGAGATCTCAATTCTGTGGGACGTACAGGGGTTGGACAAAATAATATGAACACCTTTAATTTTAGACGCATTGTCGAATATCTATAAAAATACTTGACGAATTATCTGAAACTTCAGGGATTTAAAGAGTATGTTACACCTTATACAAGGTGATTCGAAAGTTACTGTGCACTAGTGCATGGAAACGTGTACAATTTGCCTGAGCTGAAGGAGGAAATCAACAATGAAGTTCAGCAATCTCACCAGCCATTTGACCAGAATGTTTTACAACATGCAACTGCGTGCTAAGCGATGTCGTGAGGCCAGTGGCGGGCATTTCCAGCATCTATTTCCATTAAACATCTTTTTCGGAATGTGCGCCATGTTATTCGAGACGAAAAACAAGCAAGTATCAGTAACAAAAGAAATAATGCATCATTTAACGGAATCGCCCCCTAAAGTCTGGCAACACTGCATAGGAAAAACTGTATGCACTCCCCTCCTGCATTTTGGACTATCTCCTTGGCTTTGCCCGTGAGCTTTGCCCGCGAGCTTTTTATATTGCACGCGGGCGACGTGCACGATTTGGACGGCCCTGCTGTAGAGCAAAACCACATTAGTCTAAAAACAAATTTTAATCACACCTTTCCCCTTGAAAGATTTTGAGAAAATGGGCGAGAGTCACTCAAGGTCACTTAATGAGCCTTCCTAATGGTGTGCTTCACCGCAATTCAAATGTGTTAGAAACCTCAGCCAACCTGGCCAGCCCAAGCTGACCTTGAGTGGCTCTTTCTCGCCCATTTTCTCAAAATCTTTCAAAGGGAAGGGTGTGATTAAAAATTGTTTTTCGACTAATGTGGTGTTGCTCTACAGGGTAGCAATCGGATTTTTTTTCTATCTTTAATAGTTTTCGAGTTAGCAAATGGATGACCTAAAATTTGGGGGTCAAAGTCAAATTTGAGTGCGGCAATGAATTCTCCACCTCCCTATTACTTATAAACCACACTGATCAAATTTCGCCTACCTGGCAGCTTTGAGATATCTGCCAGGTTACCAGACTTTTTGGACACCCTATATAGTGTAAACGATGGGGTACCTGGAAACTGGGACGACTGTAAATTCTAAGCGGTACAATGATACATTAAAATACTTAAAAAGATACGTGTGGTGTTCGAAATCCGGTGAGCCAATACGCTTGCAATCTGATAACGCTAGGCCTTTTTAAGTAACAGGCTTCGCAGTGCTGCTGCAACTTCAGCCGAATCCATAACCGCGGTCATTATCGAACAATCTTCCAATCGTCTTAAACGCTCTCTCTTGCCTTGTATCATTCACATGACTACATACCACCGAGGTTCTTGTTAAAGTTCAAACCCATTCCGCACGCGTCATATTCACCCGATTTAGCGATCCTTGAGTTTCACCTCAAGATGATTCATTACACCATCTTTGAGTTTCACCACGCCATGCGATCATGAATCAAGGAAAGACCGCCGGAAATTAACGGGATTAAAAAAATGGCCCACTTTTGGGAGAAAGGTATGCCTGTGGTGACACTACGCTGAGAAGTAAATGTGCACATTTGTAATCAACAAAATCTACTTTCATATATACCGTGAGTTTCAAAAGTTCCCGAACGTAGGAGATGGCTTTCCCTGCATAACGTACTGTTGTGCAGGTATGCTGAAGGGCTGGTAGACAGGAGCCACTGTCTCTCAATCTCTTTTTTTCAATTAATGGATGCTCTCAATCGTTACGAATCCCGCTATTTATTTTACATAACCTCTTTTTTTCAATTAATGGCAATTATTCCTCAGGCAAATCTAATCAATGCCTGCAGTGCGTTTGAGCACCGACTAGCGTATTGCCAAGAGGTGAAAGGTGAACACTTTGAGCAAATGGTGTAACCTACATGTACCGTTTCCTTCGGGAATGTAAAAATTAAATAAACACATTTGAGGAATTTTGCCACTATGTAAAACTGATTTTATGTAATTTATTTCAGCACATGGTTTATTTTAATGGTTGGCCGAACATTACTTCTGCTGTTATAGATTAGGATTTCCCTACTTACAGAAAGGGGCAGTTCGGGAACTTCTGAAACATACGGTATTTTTTTTGTTCCATTCGAATATCTCTTTTCATATGCGAGTTAAGAGCGACATGTGCATTATTTTTCAAGCTCTTCTCTTCCAGTAAGGAGGCAATTTTTAATTATTAACAATCTTTTCTTTTTGCATGCGAGAAGCCACAATAAAAATAGCCGCCATCTATTAAAGTTTACAGGAGTTCTTGGATTTTCGCAATGACGCCAACGAGACGTCACTCTAAATTACGAGGAATTTACTCTTTGCATTGCATAAAATCGCAAATGCGAGTCTCTTCCCTTTTTTAATTTATTTTATTCATTTTTTGCTTCCTGGGGATCGCAAATCATTTCCTGCACCAGTTCCTAAAATCTTTCACGTATAAATAAAGGAAATGAGTAAATTCTGTTTCATCACTATAATTATAAAGAATTTTAAATTTAAAAAGCCAATGGGTAATTATTTTTAAATCGATAAATTTTGAGCGTCCGCCGTGAGGCTGGAGTGCATTTGATAAATTTCTCTAGGTAGGAAATATAATTCTGTCATTCCTTCCGCAAGGCTTCATTTAGCAACGAAACCCGAGGCTATGGTTCAATTACACTCAAAAGGTATACAACTTCACTACCACTCTTAAATCTATTCATTCACTCGTAGATTCGCCGTTAATTCATAGCTCACTGCACAACACTAAGCCGACTCTCTGCGATAAATTCCTTTGCATTCAAAAATGGGAGTTGCAGATCACGTCTCTGCAGTGTTTATGAAGAGTAAGAGAAGCGACGCCTGCCTCCGGATAATGCCGACAGATGACGCGGTATGATATTTTAATATAGCAAAAGGACTCCTAACAATAATCCACTGCAAAATTTCAGCCGTATCATGTTTCTCATATCAAGCTTGCGGCATTCTTTTGAATGATTCACAAAATAATGTCAAGTTGTTCATCTTTATTTCACTAAACAATATACATAATAATTTTCACTGAGAATGTCGGGTCAAATTGATAACAGTAGGGCTTCCATCTTCACGGTGAGATAGTGATTAAGGCGCCGGAACGGTAATCCAGAGGTCCCCGTTTCGGGTCTACGCCACGGAATTTTTCTTTACTATTTTCTACGTTTAATTAAAAATTTACTATCATATTAGCTAATTTAAAATTTCTGCTTAAAAAACAAGATTGCATTTCAAATGCAGAGAATACGTTTTTTGCGTCAGACGATTTACCTTGTTAAATTAATTTTATAAATATACCACTTAACACCGAGTTACAATAATGTTTTGCAAATTATTGTCTTTGGTGAAAGAAAAATGGTTTTGCCTCATTTAAGAGAAATACATCATCAATGAAATTACTCTCCATCAAACAGAGGTACTTGCTTTTTTTTTTTTTTTTTTGCATAGTACGGATGACTTTTCTAGACTTATCTCTAGACTTGTCTCGAACGCCGATTGTCGATTTTAATTTTTTTCTTAAATCTTTACGATCTTTACAATCTTTAGGTTGTCTTCCTAAGCTCTGGAATAAAATTGTTATTACCTATTTGTCAAAAACATATCTAGGATTTTCGTATACCATAAGCAGAAATCCAGGTATTGCCTGAATTAAATGATACTTAGGGTTCCCTGATCCTTTTGGCATATATTAATTAGCGGCTTGTATTAACAATGAATAGTTTTTCAACTAGTTAAAGAATGGCACTAATTTTAATTTTAATATTGCTTTATTAAAAAATAGTATGTTTTACTCTTCTCAAAATCCAATTAGCAAATAGCGATAACTATATTTAAAACTCAAGTATAAATCATTTTTGAAAAGGTGACTTTAACCATTTTAGAAACTATGAAAATTTTAAAATTAAAAGATAAATAGGAAACAGGTTTCCATAAGATTTAACGTATTCTATTCGGATGCACATTTCAAAGACGAAGTCGTCATCTTCAGCATGTACAAATGAGAAGATTACAGAAGTTTAATAATTACGGGGATTCCTTATAATAAAGTTTTACAAATTATTGATTTAAGGAGTTTAAATGATTAATTTAAATTTAAAATGAA
Organism: Rhysida immarginata; assembly: GCA_023313115.1. Classification (NCBI taxonomy): domain Eukaryota; kingdom Metazoa; phylum Arthropoda; class Chilopoda; order Scolopendromorpha; family Scolopendridae; genus Rhysida; species Rhysida immarginata. The sequence continues at coordinate 3,412,626 of JAHWFO010003124.1, forward strand.
TTTAGTCTCCTTATAATGGGGAAAAT
>JAHWFO010003124.1:3417651-3448711 GCA_023313115.1 Rhysida immarginata
AGGTCTATGCGTATTTATGCATATAAAGGAGTGAAATTCGGTATGCAGGTTCCTCTAAGCAAGATCAACATTACTATATATGAAGTACGGGCCAAATTGTCTAAATGAGGTCGGAATTGTGGGGGTGGCAGTTACTTGATCTTTAGAGCTATGGCAACATATGGCATGTGATATATCATTTGATCGGAAATGATGAGAAACGAAAGAAGATAGAGTTCTTTTACACTTTCTAAATACTACGTTCGAGAAAATCAATTTTTCGATTTAAAAAAATTGGGGAGGGGGGTAAAAGTGAGATAAAAGAGTAAAAATAGATGATCTCAGGGCTTCCGCTGCTTTGCTATACCTTCCTCGGGAGGATTAACTTCTTGTTTTATTCCTCATCACCAATTTGAAACGAATTTTCTTTGCACTCCAAAACACATCAGAATATTTTCTTCTTCCTCTTTATCGCTGTGGGTGTCCCACATTTGCTTATTTAACTGACAATTCATATGATTTTGAGAAAATAATATTCCAAAAGAAGCGATCAGCGAGTTTACATTCTCAATATTGGATTACTGGTCGAATCACCGAGAATTCACTGAGGCGTTCGAGACGTACGTAAATTCTCGAATTCTCGCGTGTTTCACGGAGAATTATCTGTCTGATTCTCGAGAACTTCATCAGTGGCTGTTATCCGAAAACACCCAATGGGGAATATTATTAAGCATTTCTCACAGAAGACACCAGATGGCAAATTGAACTATCCACCCTAGCAAGATCTACAGCACCCTAGAGATCCTGTATATAAAAGGGGGGGGGGTTCTAGAAATTTTGGCGTCGACTACAAAGGTCATTTTGCGCCTTTTACACAAGTTATAACAGTACGCAGCCCGGGACAAAACCAAACATCCATGCCCATGGCGGGATTCGAACCCGCGGCCAGGCGGACTCGAGAACTAGAAAGCCTACGCCCTAGCCCTCTCGGCCACCTGGCCGGCCTGTATATAAGAGATGCGACAACTGCGTGGTCGAAACCGCCATTATGTGCTAACCGTGCTAGCACAAATTCATTATTTCAAGGAAATAACTATTTAAAGAAAGTATTATTGAAAAAATTTTAGGATGTAAAGAAAGTAGAAATATAAATTTGCCTCAATTGACCAAACGACCAAGCCGTTATAAAAAGGAATTCATTACTGTGATTAGCACAAAATGGCACCCACATGATTAGTTGTCGTACGTGTTGTTACGTATGCAGTACCTCTAATCCATCCTATGGCAACCATTTTTAATGTTAACATATGGGGAAAACGGCAGATTTAATTGAATTTTTTTAATACGAAGGAAAAATCGGTTTTTAAAAGATTTATAAAAATTCAATACCAAATGGAGATTGCTAAAAAAAATAGTTTAAGTGCCAACTGGATTTTCTTAGAAAAATTCGCTTAAGATATACCATTTTGGTCAGCTACATAATTTAATAATTCCATACGAATGTTTAGCCGCCATTTTTAATTTTAGAAAGCAATAAAAATAAACTTGTGAAAAAGTGATATATAGGGCGATTCAAAAAGACAGGTCAAGAACAAGGTTGTTAAAAAGAAGGTGGCCTCTATCGGCCGATTTCGCTCAAAAGCACTCGCACAGCCTTCTGGGATTATGACGTCACCTAGAAGGTTGGCAGCAGGCGATTTTGCTAATAATAAACGCAATTATTTATTATTTTAGTCCAATATAATAATATAGAGTGAGTTTATTATATTTCCATGCATTTATTCTTCTCATGGCAATAGATACGAGCAAAATTTCATTAAATGAGCAACCCTCCCCCCTTTCTTATAATTAAAAAGAGCACCTCGTAACAAGCAGGAGAATTCCTGAGCAGGAGATCTGCTCTTGATACGAGTGTTAAAACGCAAAAATCCAACAGACTGTACTACGAGAAAATCGAAAGTTAAGAGAAAATTTGAAACCTGAGAGAGAAGTTTAGAAATAAAATATACACAAAAGTCTTCGCTTTCATCTTCACCTCCTTCGCTCGTACCAAGTAATTAAAACTGTTCAGTGGCTTCAGATTTATTTGAAGACTCTATAAACGACGTTGAGAAAAACGACGAGGTGGGATACGCTTTCTCTCTCAAATTGTAATTTGAGCAAAACGAAAATGTTCAGTCAGACTCAAACAGAAAGTGATTGGGTATGTAGGCATTACTTTTTTTTTTACTTCCTATCATATTTTTACAACCATACAAGCAGTGGCAGATGTTTTAATGGTGTACTAGCACTTAATGCTAAATGATTGAATACTGTAACAGGTTAGAATTAATCGTTAAAGAATTGCTTTGACGAGGTGGCCTCGCTGTTGCAGTATTTGCTTTTGTATTTCAGTGCTAAATGTATATAAATATTTGCAATCTCTGAATTTTAAACACATATTATTCCAATAAAATATTTATATAAAACCTTGGCACATTTTTCTTCATTTATTTAAAGGTCACTGCGCTATTCCCTATAGTTTTCTATGCGTTCGTCTGCTCCAAACTTTCCAGCTGACGTCACACGTCAGTAGCCAATGACCATCGATCACTCCGATAGAGGCCACCTTCTCTTTAACAACCTTGGGTCAAGAATGAAATACCATGTATATTTTGTAGCGGGGAACAAATACAGGGCTATTGGGATTGATGTGAATGCCCAATAGCCCTGTATTTATACAGGCTAACCTTCCTGCCCCCCCCCCCTCCGACAGATTTTGGACCACACTGTACACTCATTTGCATATTTTCTATCACTTCCTTTTATGGCAACATAAAAACGGCAAGAACTTTTGCGGTTACCTTTTCCTATAAACATGGGTCCGGAAATGCATCCTTACAGAGATAATGCAACTTGTACGAGGTAGGAAAGACATTACAGTAGGTGTTCAAAATGCCGACCCTGAGCCTCGATGCAGGTGTTTAGTCAACATGTGTCTCGAAGTCGTTGGTCTAGTGTTTGAAACGCCCGGCGATGTGGGTGATCACGGTCTGGAAAACGCTGTTGGTAAATCCTTTCCGCTTCAGTAGCATTACCCTGTGCCTCGCCGTAGACGAGATGCATGTTCGCCAGCTCCGAATTAGTCAAGCAATCCACTGTACGACAATGGAGTTACATGTTTCGTTTCCTTTCTTTTAAAGGAGAGAACACGAACAATTTACATGTTTAGATCCTAATTTACATGGACCCTACCATTGCCGTTCGGGTAACGCACATGCATTCCTGCCTCGTACAAGTTGCATTATCTCTGTAAGGATGCATTTCTGAACCCATATTTGTAGGAAAAATCTTGTTCCTCGCTACAAACTGTACATGGTATTTCATTCTTGGCCTACCTTTCTGAATCACCCTGTATATAAATAATATGAGAAAGTTAATATTTTAACTTTACCACTTTTATTTATTCAGAACAAAAAAGTGCAGTTCCCGCCAAAAATGGTTGCCTCAGGGTGCATAGTACAGTCCGCCATCTGGTGTCTTCTTGTGTATAAAATTTTCCCCATTAAAAGAGAACTAATTGCAATGATGGTTATTTTAAATATTCGTAAAATTTACACCATTTAGAAAAACCCATGGGCCAAGGATCGCTATTAAATAATTTGCCGGGTGGGTGTTTTTTTTCCTTCTTTTTTTATTTTTAGCAAGGTGTACACAAATGATTGCCCCTGATTTCATGATGATTTTATTGTAGGTGTATTATTGAACACATCATCACGAAACTTTGCAAATATACCGAGCTACTCGCCAAGTTTTTTTTTGAAAATGTCCGGCAGATCTATGTTTCCGTTTGCGGCCGCTAGAGGGCTACAGCTGCAAAATTGATGGAGCGGTCGTGCCGAAAATGATGATCAAGAAAGCTCCCATGGCCTCCACGCTCCCCTGACTTAATCACTTGTGACTTGTTTGTATGGGGGCATTTGATGGACTTAGTGTTTGTGCTGCTATTACCGGCTGATATCCCATGATCTGGCTCGTATCACCGATCTTTTGCTCAAATTGACAGCCATGCTTCATTGATTACAGATTTTATATCTGTAGAGTCACTAAAGGGGCACATTATCGAACATCTGTAATATGGCAAAAAAAAACTTGGTGAGTTGCTCTATGTACTTGTAAAGCTTCGTGATGATATTTTAAATAATACACCTACAATAAAACCATGAAACCGGGGCAATCATTTGTGTATAACCTGTATTTTGAGAAAGTTTCGCATTTTCGGGTTATGGGTAAAGTGTAAAATTTTGAACTTAATTGGATCATCGCTATGACCTGATTTTAATATATAATCTGCAAATCTGGAGCGATTAAATTGCCATTTTTAATGTAGGCCAGGTGTTCTTTAATCTTAGCATTTTCTTTTACTTTGGCCAAAGTAGGAACTTTTACAAGAGTCGCAGATTAATTCATATATACCGCGTTTGTCTTTACATACTATTTTGTAATCTTATTTGTACACGCTGAAGATGATGACCTTGTAGTTGAAATGTACATCGCATCCGTGCAGAATACATTAAATCTTGTGGGAATGTGTGTCCTATTTATCTTTTAATTTTAATTGAATAATAACTAAAATTTACGTTGACTTTTACAAGTATGAAAATTGTCCTTAAGTGGTCGCTGGCTGTTTCCGTTGACAGTTTGATATAAACAAGGCTATAATATACAAAATGAAACACCAATTCATATAAATAGAAAGAACCAAATGAATAACTTTATTTTGTTCACGGCTCGAACTATACAATACACTAACACACAAACGCATACGCATACAAATACCTTTATATTAAATAATTATAAGCTATTTTGAGAAAATCTCGTGCCTTTTAACTCCATTAAATTGTTTAAATGTTTCATATATTATAGCATTTTCTACTTTTAAATTCCACGTGATGCTAATACATGTATTTTCAAGAATTTTCCCCCCTGAAAGTTCATGATGACAGATCGATATATTTTTCCTGCCGTCGCATTTCGCAGAATAACTGATGAGTTTTAATTATCAAGTGATGAGCATTATTTTGCCATTTGAATAATTTATCTGGCGTTGCCAGCATTTCAATGTCATCCGCTTATTGTTAACGCGTATTTATAGAAAATCCATTGGAAATGAAGCACGTGCTTGCAATGTCTAATGGAAGGGAGAGTACTCGGCGTAGAGGGGGGATTAGGAAAAGGAAGGAGAGAGAGAGAGAGAAAGAGAGAGAGAGAGAGAGAGAGAAAAGGGGGGAAAAGGTCGTTCATTAATATCCAGAGGCTTTGCAGACAAGTGGTTAAAGCTGTCGTAGTCACTCTGGTCTCTCTACAGCAAGGCCTATGTGATTGTGCATCCTTAATTGAATCTGAAATATATAAATTATTACTTAAAAATGATTACGGTGGGGCAAAAGAAGTGAGTGCTCTGGTTGTGATTTAACAGATGGTTTGAAAGAGGAGACAAATGGCTAGAATTTGATTCTGGAGACTCTCCAAAAAGAATAAAACTCGCATTACTAACAAGTTTAAAACGAGAATTTAAATCGTTCCAGGAGCCGCTTTAATAACTTATCTGTTGAAATATTTAAGCTATATAAAATTGACATTACTTTGATGGACAAGAACGTGAATAATTAATCATGAGACACCATCCTTGGAGGGAAAACATACAAAAGCACATTTCAAACAAAAGCATCATGAAAGTTAGGATTCAACACTGCAGCATTTTAATGGTTAGGTTAGGTCATATATGTCAATGCTTCTTCGATCTTTGAATTTCTTATGAGATAAAAAAGACAAGTATGAATCAGGCCATCTACAGTAAGGTGATTGGCAGCGAAGTCATAAGGTGAGTGTCTATGACTGTAATATTTACGTTATCCACAGAGCGGCGTATATCAGGGTTCCAAGTAAAAGGAAGGTGCCATCATAGCCATACGAATTTAGAAGTATCGGACACCAAGCAGAATATAACTGGTATCAAATTCAATAGGCACGTCTCTAAACTGATCGATTCAAACTTTTCTGTGAAGTATATTTATTATACAGTATATTTTTCTTTCATGATTAAACAAAGCTATGTCAACAAAAGAAAACTAAATCCTTCACCTTTGTTCATCAGACGTTTTCTTCTATTTATTCAAAAGGCACGAGGGATTGACATGCGGGATTCCACTAAAACGTAGAGATATTGCCGCAGGGAAAGATGTACTAAAGATGGAAGTGGGTTAGAGTTAGTTAAGTCATTCATTGGGTGCTTTTATCTAGAGTTTTCAGCATCTCTCCTCTCTGACTATGACAAGCAACTTAAAATACGAGATAACAGTCAGTGATTGGAACTTGGAGATCACAATTTATTTACTTAGATACCATGTAAGTTACCTTATCTTTCGTTTATCTTTTCTGAGGGTTGAAGATAATTTTGCTGTGTTTCGATGAAGTCATAAACCATGTTAAAGATTTCAGCATCTCGAACCAAATATTGAATTATGAAATAATGGCTACTTTTAGCAGGAAATATTTATTATGACAGCAGCTAATATTATCAAACATAATCTACAGTAATAAAAGGTTAAATACAAATGCAGTACATTGCCGTTATTTACATGCTTAGCTCTTTACTTTTGCACATTTTTAGAATGTCTCGATAGGCAAATACTTGCTGTCGGGCAGAGCTGTTTTGCAATACTTCCAAAAGTCGGAATACTTGACGCAAAAACTTCTTTCAACAACGGGTTATCACAGGTGCTCCCAGTAATGGCCGACCAGCTATGATGGTAGGTGTAAATTTTCGTCCATTCAAAATTATTATTATTTTTTACTGGTGTCCACCTAAAAACTCACGACTTGCAAAGATATATTGAAATTTTGCGAAAAAGTTCAATGTCCATATGCGTGTGACCAATTTTTATCAGTTCTCTCCTCCGAAACGGTAAGCAGAAAAACAAATTTTAATGAACCATTAAATGATTTGCAAATATGCTGAAAATCATAAGAATTTTGAGTATACTTTTTTCGGCTCTGTAAACGAAGGTTTTCTTAACTTACCAGCTGCAAAGGAACAGTATCCCCGTCCCGTATTGCTTATTTAATACGTCTTTTACCTCTTAATGTTTGAGACAGTAACACTAGGCCCTATCAAAGAATTTAATAAGAATTATGATTTTAATTTTACGAGGCTAATCGAAAAAGTCGTTTCTCTCTTATGTATTGATTGGAAAATCGAAAAAATGCTATTTTCTTTCATTGCTCGTCATTTCCAATCGAATGGCGTATCATATGTTACCAATTGTAAAAATAATGGATTTTTAAAGCTCACGTGATCGTTAAACCATTTATTAAACTCAAGAAAATTTGAATCGATTGGCGAAATCAGAATTTGAAAAAATTACATTGTTTTCGAGAAATCGTACAATATACAGAAAGATAGACAATAAAATGAATACATTATGGTTTTCGGCATATAAATAAATTTTATACGTTTTCATCAGCATCTTCATTTCCATCGATTTCATGTCTCTTTTCCAATTCTTCCTCTTAATTCGTCTAATTCATTTGCTTTCGTTTACATCGCTTTATTCATTTCGCTTTATCCATCTTATTCAATCGACTTATGCTTCTGCAACCCTTCAACAAGTGCGTATCACGCGAATATTCCCTAGCACGAAAAATAAAATGCCAGTGCTTATAAATGTTTTAACTAACTGATAAGTGAGTGTGTTTTCATCCGATTGCTTCCTTCTATAGGCTATAGAAAAAGTAGGTAAAACATTAAAAGAGGTAAAGCAATCGCAAAACCATTATTGTAGCTAAAAACCACTGTTTGCTGACCCAAACAAACAAATTAGAAATTAATTACAGAAGGTTGATTACGATCTGTGGTAACTATTTGAAACAGAAGTTTACGATTAAAAAACCCCTTTCTCCATCAACGTTCCTGTTCTATTTGGTGACCTTGGTTGTGGACTATTACCCTGCACCGTATCTTCCACTGTAGAAGAGATTCTGCAGAACGCTGAGGCTGATGTTGTTCCATTCCTGCTTATCGGTTTTCCAGAGACCCTCAATATTTGTTGCACGGCGTCGTTTCAATTATCCAAATCCACAGAAATCCATCGGGGATGCATCTTGTGGCTTGATAGGGATATCATGAAAGGGTATAACGTAAATTCCAGTTTCATCTTCCAAATCCAACATAAATTGAACGTAATAGAAGCATGATGCAGCCAAATTCCATACAATGCGGGGATTTCCTCGTGGATAATTGGACTGACAAAATGCTGCTTAGCCTTTCTGTCCACTTTTCTGATTGTGAGCTTGCCGTTGTACATGTATTCCGCAATGACCATAAATCCTTTTGACTAATTTTCCTTATATATCTTGATACGAGTCTCTCCATGTTACAATCGTTGACGTAGACGTACATTTCATCCAAAGTGACAACGTACTTCCATCGTTCTGCTGCGAGGTACCTCTTATAGAGCCTCCGACCGTTCCTTTTCCTTTCTGTGAGGGGTCCTGGCAGCAGCTTATGAACACGGCTCTTATGATGCTTTTCCATTGCAAATCTTTATATATTATTTTATTTACGGTACCTGTGAAGTTCCTTTAATGTTTGCGATCCCTCTTTGGGTTCCTGGATTTTCACACTGGACAAGCTGCTTGACCTTTCGAATGACCTGTGGTGTTCATCTTGTGGGAACTCGAGAATTTTGCTGTATCTGGACAGTTGGAATTAACCCTTCCCGGAATTTTCCTTTTCCATTCAGTACTGCCGATAGACCTTTCAGTAATGTCTGATTTTCGGATACATTTTTTCATGACATTTACTGCTAATAAAAGACAACAATGCGGATATAATAGCACATGACCCTCAACATTCACGCAATACATCGTTACCAAAGATCTTTATCGACCTTCTGTATAAAAATTAATTATAAGAACGTTACATTCAGTGGTACCTGTGTTAATGAAACCATTATTGTACCATTCTAAACTTTCAATGCTTAGATATGGCATATTATATATCAAACAATTTCAAAGGACATATCATGAACGAATATATAAGAGTAATTAAAAAGTTCGAAAATGATTGATTTTGATTCATTGTTATACAGGGTCGGGACACAATAATATGACTACCAGCTAGTATCCGGAATATCCACCTTTAGCGGCAAGCACAGCAGCTAGTCGACGTGGCAGAGAGACTCGGAAGGTGGTTGCAGATATCTAGGACCATTCGGCGATCAGTACATCCCGTAATTCCATCACCGTGCATGGTGAAGGGTCCAGCTTGCGGACATGGCGATCGAGATGGTCCCACAAATGTTCAATGGGGTTGAGGTCCGGGGAGTTTTGGTGGCCATGGGAGTAGCTTGAATTCATCCTCATGCTCCTCGAACCAGTTGTGGACAATTTTGGCAGTATGGCAGGGAGCATTGTCCTGTTGAAAGGTGTCATCACCCTGAGGAAACACTTCGACATGAAGGGGTGTACCTGGTCTGCGACGATCGTCAGGTAACGGACAGCATTCAGTGTACCCTCCAGCGGTATCACTGGACTCAGATCATACCACGAAAACATCCCCCAAACTGTCACACTTCCCCCACCAGCCTGTCGTCTGCCAACGATGGTGTCGGGATGCCTGTTCTCAGATGCTTCCCGGCGAATTCTCCATCGTCCGTCCACTCTGTTCACCAGAAACCGCGACTCGTCAGAGAAAGCAACCCTTTGCCACTCGGCCGAGATCCAACGGCGATAGTCCATTGCGAATTGGAGGCGTTTTCGGTGATGCACAGGCGTCAACATGGGTGCTGTTACCATACGCCTGCTCCGGAGCCCCAACCTCAAGAGGGATCGTTGCACTGTCTTGGTGCTGACACGCCTAGTGGCCCTACTGTTCATTTGCTGTGTCAGTTGCTCAACGTGGCATGCCGATTGGTCTTGGCCAGGCGTCGTAACCGACGCTCGCCTCTAGGATCGATGGCCCGTGGGGCCCCACAGTTACCTCTTCGGTTGCTCGAAACCGTCTGGTTCGTCCACTCGCGGTACACCTTCACAACGGCAGCCCTAGAGCAGTTCACAAAGATGGCCGTTTCTGAAATGCTGCCCCCCTTGGCCCGATAGCCAATGATCATCTCCTTTTGGAGGTCCGACAGGACACTTGCTCTGCCCATGACGGCGACAATTGCTGTATTAACGGATGCTACTACATGTCTGCTGTTGTCAGCTTTTAATGATATGCAATGATTTTTCATCTGTATACCATGGAACGTTCCAGGAGAGGTGGTCATATTAATGTGGTCATATTAATGTGTCCCGACCCTGTATGTTTTAATGATATCATTATGGTATCTTTGGAAATTTTCAATGCTAAGTTATGGCTTGTAATATGTCAAACAACTCGAAGCGACGTGTTAAGAACGAATATACAGGAGTAGCTAATAATTTCGAAGATGGTCGAATTTGAATCAGTGGAACATGTTTTAATGTTTTCAAAAACGATTCAATTATTTTGAAAATATGTTTCAAACGATTTATGTAACGCCGACTAATTTGGCCTTTCGGTACTTAGTTATGACATTACTTAACAGTTTATTCATAATAATTTATCTTGTGTAAAATTAAATCTACATTTGTCGGCATGAGACTAAATTTAAATTAAATTAAACTACTTTTAAAAACTAAATTATAACCAACTTAATTTAAAAGTCAAGTAAACAACTTTATTAAATATGTAATTTAATTAATTAAACTAAATTAAGTTAATTAAAAATTTTAAAAAGTGCTGAAATGATTTAATGTGAAATGTTTACATTGACTTTAAAAGTTAGCTTAAATATTTCTGACATGTGGAAATTAAAGAAATTCAGTTTAACATGTACAGGTCTTAAACTTAAATTGAATAAATGAAAAATTCAATAAAAATTAAATGAATTTGTTTAATGATTGCTAGTGTATAAAATGTTTAAAGCAAAATTTGAAAAAAAAAATTGCTTTAAACTTATTAAAGCATTAACTTACTTTCATGTGAATGGCTTAAAGCTCATTGTGATTAAAATTTTCAAGCAATAATTTATTGTGAATTTAATTAACCTCTATTTAATTTTAATTTACGTTTCTTTTTACTGTGTACACAGGCATGTATTATCTGCAAGTTATTTGTTGTTATAATTTTTGCAGAGGTGCTGAGCAGGTAACGCAACTCATGCTTTCAGACACGGAATGAAGGTTGACAATGTTGTTGCTAGAGCGCACGTGCAAAATGACAATTATCTGTTTGCTAATTCTGGGAACGAACCCAAACACCCATGCCCACGGCGGGATTTGAACCCACGACTCGACGGACTCGAAAACTGGAAAGCCTACGACCCAGCGCTTTTGGCTTCCAGGCCGGCAGATGGCAATCTGAATCATATATCTATGAGAGCAAATACATTTATACCCTGTAACATGTATTATTAACCGGTGGACCAAGCTTCTTTTACTTTCTTGGAATGCTAACGCAACAATTAAGTATCGAAGCATTTCCGGAGAGCGTTAAGATTGAGTGCACATCAGAGGAGTAGATGGCCTGGATGAAGTTATTCCATCTCTGACACGCGTTTTAAATTTCTCGATAAAGAAATCTTCCATCGGCTATTTATTGAGCTAGGAGACATCTTAGTGATCGATTAACGGTTGAATTTGTCACAAGATGGTTATCCAGGTTAAGGAGAATTCTTGTTTGTTGGTTGATAGAGCATGGTCACTTTCGTATAGTGAAATGCAAGCTGGTAGGCCCAACATTACAGGAAAGTTGAACGAGGATATTGCGCTAAAGTAGGTTCTTCATGAAATCAGTTCACGTCACCACAATTTAACGTTCTCTGGAAAAAATGCGGATTGGAAGTTGTACTTTTGGAAGTTAACACTGTTGCGGCCGATTTTTGCCCGCGGACGAATCGTGCAGGTCTTACTGACTACCACACACTTTTTTTCTGGAATTTACTGAGCATCGTCTCAAATCCAAGTTCTTAATAGCGAAATTATACGCTGTCCAACGAAAGAAAAACTGGGCGTGTCTAATTAAATTCCCAATTTCAATTGTTAGACATTGTTGCTAAATAAAATTAACAATGTTTAACAATTGAAATTGGAAATTTAACTGGATACGCCCAGTTTTTCTTTCGTTGGACAGAGTATAAACTAAGTCAGCAAGATGAAATTGAGATAAAGTTCATAACTTCAGACGGATGCCTGTCCGTCGTGAATAATAATACGGATCCTGTTTCATGTCAAAAAGATCAGTTTGGAAACAGCGAGTCAAATATATCAGAAACCAGTCTAAAAGTGGAGGCATGGAACTGTGTATTGACAGTGTAACCCGTCGGTGAAAGATTAGGAGAATAAGGAGGATGCGATGTTAATATACATGGTGTCCGGAAATAAATGGTAAATATTCATACACGTGAGAGAGCATGTATAAAGAAGCACTTTTATTCCTATGAACATGGTGTCGCAAGCCAACCCCCACAGAGATACAGGGGGATTAAAGTAATGTTGCGCTGCCTGATTGTTGGCTTCCCGCGAGCGATTAGGCAATGTGGTGTAGCCCACATTGGAGCTTACAGACCTCAGTACTCACAGGCTCTTAATAACTGCATCAACGATCCCATTTGTGAGGGTTCAGGTAGTAAGCTTATTTGTGAAATGGTCCTGATTGTGTAAATGTATGCAAATCAATACGTGTGCCACGACCTCCAGTGACATTAAAGGTATTAAAGGTTTGTGGAGTAACCTGACAGGGGCAGCCATTCGAGCATACATTGACATCTCTAGTCGCTCGCGGGGAGCCAACAATCAGGCAGCGCAACATTACTTTAATCCCCCTGTATCTCTGTGGGGGTTGGCTTGCGACACCATGTTCATAGGAATAAAAATGCTTCTTTATACATGTTCTCTCACGTGTATGAATATTTACCATTTATTTCCGGACACCCTGTATACAGGGTTATAGGAAAAGTCGACCTAGATATTTAAGGACGTTATTGTTTAGGTCGTTGCCGATAGATTTGACCCTATAACCTACTATCCAAAAGTTAACCGTTTTCTACATATGTGACTTATAAAGTAAAAGAAATAAATATCATTTTTTTTGTTCTAATTTCAACTTTTTTTTAATTTCCAGACTCTAAATCCAATTTTTTGCTGTTTTTACGTAGGGAGTATGCTAGTTTATAAAAATAAATAATAAAACTTGAAACAACTTGCTATCGGTTTAAAGTAGCTGCTAATAGGCGTTATCAGCATGTTGTTTCAAGTTTTATTATTTATGTTTATAAACTGGCATACCCCCTACGTAAAAACAGCAAAAAATTTGACCCTACAGTCTGGAAATAAAAAAATAAGTTGAAATTAGAGCAAAAATGATATTTTTTTCTTTTAATTTAAAAGTCACATATCTAGAAAACGGTTAACTTTTGGATAGTAGGTTATAGGGTCAAATCTACCGGCAACGACCTAAATAATAACGTCCTTAAATATCTAGGCCGACTATCCCTGTATACAAACATAATAGCAATGGGAGGTGTAAAACGTTTTGGATGTGTGTATTTTAACTTTTGAAACAATTAATATTTACAAAGTAAGTAAGCCCTTACCGATCTTCAAACTTAGCTTCAGGGTTTTTCAGTAGTAATCTCGAATGAGAAATTATGAATCAGTTTTTATGGTTTTATGTACTCAATGTAAATGATATTGATATTTAATTATTTAGATAGTAAAATTACTAGGTAATCAATATACAGCGAAAGGTAATTATGAAATGAAAATAAAGGAAAATTAATTTTGCTATATTCCCCTCCCGGAATTTTTCGTTAAACAAAAGCTCACCGGATTTAAGCGTTGATCGCTAATGATATTTTTAGTAAGTAACTGAAGTGAATATGATTTTATGAATATTAAAATTAGCAGAAACTTGAATTTAATTATACCAAAAACCGAATTCGAAAAACGACAAAATATAATTTTAGACAAGAATTTGAAAGATAAGCATGAATATCCCTATTCCTAAATTAAGCATGCATAAAGTAATCGACTCTTTTCGAATAACGTTATTACAAAGGTCTTTCAAGGTTGACCAGACTTTTAATTTAATGTCAGAAAAGCACTCCAAACTATGTCAGTTTTTCAAAGTATTCCCATGTGCGTCTAGGCAATGTTGGTTTCTTTATGGCAATTGCCCGATTCCCTTTGGGCTGAAGTCGTGGCCAATGCAGGACATCTTTCTGCAGCGTTTCATCTGTCTTGAATTTCTGTCCTCTTCCCTCGATGCTCTTTAAGGGTTCCAAACAAATGATAATCACTGGGAGCCACGTCTTGCTGCGTCAAATTTGTCGTGTGAGGGCGGGCAATGTCATGAAGAAGAATGATATTTCCCGGAAACATCTCGGGTCTTTTCTTACGATGGGGTTGAATAGGTACTTTTGCGTGCGATGTTATCTGGGGTGGCTGCAGTCGGACGAATGTATCCGTGTCTTGAATTTTCACCTGCTTATCGCCAAACTGTTTACACCAACCGTACACTCTTGTACGTGATTATACACCGCTGTCTCAAAGCAACAGAGACAATGCATACCGCTATGTTTGATGCACGTGCATCAAATATATCATGCTGTACACGGGGTATTAAAAAAAAAGAATTTAAGCGTAATGTGCTAGTCATCTATTTTATATTCTCAAAAATCTCGGTCAGCCTTGAACGACCTTTATAACTATTATATAAGATGCTTTTAGAAGTTTTTTTCATCAAATTCAGGAGGCATAGCAATTTGTATACAGCAATGACCAAATCCTTCGAAATCCTAAATTGAAATGAATTTTTTGAGTTTTAACAATGGTTGCGATTTAATGGGCCAAATGCACTTCAAAATCACGTTGAATGGAAAAAATTTGTTACACTCAATAAAGTGAAATGTCAGTATTCATGTAACGTAATACGGAGACAAGTCCGGTAACGCCTATTTAAAAAAAAAGTAAAAATCTATTATTGAAGAGTAAATACATTGAACTAGCGCAAAACACCTTTCAATACTTTATACAAAAATCAACATTTCCTACACAAAAGCATAAATTTAGAGCAGCTTCATTTAGCCAGACGTTCGTCTCTCCGCAAGGAGACGTTCGGTTTTCTCGGCGACTCTCTCCTGACGTCCGTCCCGTTTGCCCACGCTGGCGAATGGATAACGGGCTCTCATTCGAATCGAATCTCGCTCTTCACTGAACAAATCACGATAAAATCGTCACACTGTTCAGCGGTGCATTCACTTACTGATGCCGGCGAATGTACCAAGGAGATTTTCCCCTCTCGTATCGTCTCTACTCTTCTTTTATAATAAGAAACCAATCAAAAGCCGGAAAGCCGACTTGCATACAAAATGTTCCTCAACAAGATGACGATTGGAAAGATTTCGTGTTCCTATTTTGCATTTGGAAAGCCTGGCAAAAATAAAATTGACCGATGCGTAGGATCGAAGAAATTGGAGACTAAAGGGAAGGACGACATGTAGCAAAGAAAGGAACAGAAACATTTGCCTGTGTTTTAAAATCCAGTGTTTTAAAATACACTTGTTCTACGGATCAAATTGTATACTTCCAACGATTGGTTAGTAAAGCTAATGATTAATTTTATGGTTTATTTTAGACTTATCTAGAAATGTTAAAAGTAATTTTCCTTTTTTACTGAACAGGACTTCAACGTCAATTTAAACCCCCCCCCCCCGGTTTTGGGCATTGTCATCGGGGAAAAAATTCTCAAATTTAAACCGACTTCTATTATTTCAATGTCCTGAAGATTATTTAAATCCGCATGATTTTTTTTCTTTTCAATAAATAGACATAGCTACGCCAATGTACGAGTGTACAGAGTAAGTGTAATCAAATGACACATTCCACATACATTTCGAAACAAAATTTATTTACAAAACTAAATACCATAGATTAAAAATATTAATAAAAATATAAAATGTATCTTTGCTATTCACGTTCTTCATCACTTGAAGATTTTTCCTCCTCTTCTTCCTCCCATAAAATATCGTCTTCAGAGCCATCCATAGTATTAGAAACAACATTTTGTGAACCCTTTAACAGTAGATTCATTGGAAATACCGTACAATGCGATTTTGAGCCGTTCACTTAATCGTGTAACAGACGGTCAAAACATAGTACATAGGTCTAACGCATCGACATTTCCTACCCAGTGAAGAACAATATAACGAAGAACTCATCGGTACATAATTTGAGTCTGTTTTGTAGAACGCCAGTGAAGACCTTATAATCTGTATTGAGAAGGGTTATAGGCTTCTACTGGGTCACACACTCAGACACTGAAGTCTTTGGAAGCAGGATAATTTTGCCCATGGTGAATTCCGGCGTGATGGAGGAGTCAAAGAAAAGGCCCAAGAAGATTTTCCATATTTGGATGTAGAAAGCATACGGAAGGCCGTCCACGCCTTGGCTGAATTGAAGACGACCGCCCGTTCATAGGAACTTCGGAGACGGGTCTTGTGATGAAATACCTCCACCTATTCCTTCGTAGCATCCGTTGGGAAGACTGGGTTTTCAAAGAAGTTGGAGAAATGAGCAAGGAATGCTGACACGATGTCAAGGTCATATTCCACGGTCCCACTGTCTGTCACCAGGCGAAGGCTTTGCTTGGCGGTGGCTCCATGTCGTTCCTCCGCAAAAGCTGCTGACGACATATTGTCCAGGATCTTCTGTGTTCCTTAAATCAGGTTACGAAGGAACGTTTCATGCATCCGATGTAAAACGCATCGCAGTCGGGGCAAACGAATTTGTAGACTCCAGATACATGTAGTTGGTAGAGGTTTGTTTCTTCGTTCCTCTTTTTCGGGTTTGACATAAACTTAGCCTACTGTTGTTTCCTGTTTTGAATGCAATTCCGAGTCCTTGTTCCTAGAATACTTTAGTTATTCTCCTAATTCTGGTGTTGAGATACGTGAAGGTTGCGTATCTTTTGTCATTCTTATCTTCTGTGGGCTGTTGGGTTTGAATCTTTCTTACTGTATTCCTGACTATGGCGTCGATGATTTTCTTTGGGAATTCGTTTGTCCTAGCTAGGTCGTACGCTGTGGCGATCTCTTTCTATCAGGCTTTGTTCGTAATTGGGTACATTAAGGCTCTGTGGATACCGTGTCTTATTGCGGCCGCCTTGGGTTGCATTGGATGGTTCGAGGTGTATGGAATGATATTCGCTGTGGTTGTCGCCTTTTTTATTTTATTTATTCCGCTCTCAATGTCTAATTTTGGTTTGAGAAAAACGAAGACGAGGATTAACATCTTCCCTGACCAGGACAGTCACGAGATCATCATCTACTCTGGTCTGGAAAACATAGTTAAGAGCCGATACCACCTCATTTCACTTGAACATTTCGAGTAACTTGAACAGCATCTACATGGCATAAGGTATAAAATGTCGTTAATCACCATTGACGCCTTCATAAGGCTGTGCAGGATACTACAGCAGTCCAACACTGAACTAATAAAGATTGTCCCTATGGTGGCATTTCCATTATTTGATTACCCTTTTAGTTCCTGCCATTAAAGATTGTGTAGTGTATCCTTCATTTGTCCTGAATATTTTGCAAGGGGAAAATTTAATAACTCGTATTATTATTCTACTAGGATGAATTTCAATATCTCGAATAATATATATTTGATATGAATATACACCTTTCCACATCGGTTTGTACAATATGGATAAGTGACTGAACAATTTAGTTAATAAATTTTCTATTCAACTAAGCATAATACACTAGGTTTGCCTTTGAAGTGTGTTAAGTCCATCAGAAATGCTAGACGCGACAAATCGATCGAATACGTCAAACTAGACAGTGAAAACAAATATAGGTATGGACTTGATTATAAATTTATGCTTATCGATTTTGAAATTTTCGTCTTTGAAACAGATATTTCTTATACGTGACATGAGAATATTTTTGAAAAGTGGAAATATTTGCTTTTTCGAAGAATGGTTAGACCAATCCAAAATTTATTGAAAAATAAATGAAGGGTAATTGTTTTCTTTTAAATGTTTTAATATTATTTTTTTCAAGAAATGAAACTTATTTTCAATAATAAACCACTAAGTTCCATTCAGTAATCGAAAAAAATTCCAGTCACCTTTTAAATGTAAAAAGAAACAAGCTCAATCACGATAATGACAACCATTCAACTAATATATGCGTGACGTACGTTCCCAACGTACGTTCTTATGAAATTTTAAATTTTAGAGCCAATAAATAGGTACCACATGGTATACTGTACTTCTTTTATGCAGAAAGTAAATAAATTATTCACAACTTTTAACTATAAAAAATCAACGAAACTTTCAACAATTGTTTTCTTTTCTTTAAAAAATATTAATAATATAGCATTTTTATAACCTTTTAGTGTTTATTTTAAGTAATAGGTGAATATTAGATAGTGTATGTTACTCTTAGCTTGAAAAAAGCACATTATCAAACAACTGAGTTTTGTATAGCTGTGGCTGGTAGATAGCACTACTGCGGCGTCACTGTGGGAAAACAAACGAGGAGGCGTTTTCCGACAAAATATCAGAGATCCTTTGGCCAGAAACAGCATCCTTGAACGGGGAAAAAAATTTAGAAATTGAAAGTGTGCACAAACAATAAAACGTGCCAAGCATTTCAGTGCAGCTCTGGGAAATCCATTCGAAATGCGGCGAGAGAAGTCGGTATGTCAAGGATGGCGATACAAAAAGTATTAGCAACGAAGCTATAAGCTGAACATTAATGAAATCCAAATCAATAGTGGATGCTGCCATGCTAATCATGACGAATAGAATTAATAAGTGTGATTATTGTTGACGCAAAATAAGTTGGCACATCGGCTATTCCATACAGAAACTGCATGGGGTTCTCATTATTTGAAAAGGGGGCGATAGGTTTGCAATGCAATGAATTCATGTTATTTTTTCGAGTTGGAAAGCAAAATAGAAGCTGCATTTTTCAACCCTGATAGAATCTTTTTCCGAGAAGGTGTGCTTATTTGCCCCACTGGCTAAGTCCTTAGCGGTTTTTATTAAAATCGGTACACCAAGTTGGCGTAATGGCTACTTGTCAGTTTATTTTTTGTAATTTTTCTCTCGGCTAATACGACTTTCATATTTTCTTTCCTACTTCTGGCAATGGACTGACAGCCAGAGTAGCAAAACATGCGGTGGCACTCTTACTTAATAATGCTATCACCCCCATTACCATAGAATAATTCTCAGAATGAAATATCCGGTGCCAACTTATTTTGCGTCGACAGTACCTGCGTCGTTTTCTGGCGCATCCATAAGATGTCACTGCGTGCATTATCGACCAGCGAGTCGCAGATTGTTAGCACTTGCTTACAAGGAAACAGATGAAACGTTAAACTGTAATTTTAAAAATTAATTTTCAAACACGATTTCTAATTTCTTCTTACTGTTTCTTAAAGTTACACTCCACGGAAGAATTCGACTTTATTTATTTATTTACATCCAGGGCAATTTTTCGTTTTATCCTAAAATTTTATTAAGAAAAATGCCTCGGAAGATTGAAAATTGGCCCTCACATCCCCTCAGGAGAATCAGCGAAACAAGAAGTCATTTCCTGCCGCGAGAACCGCTTTCGATTCTAGCCTCGTTTCGATTCTACATAACGCAAGAGTTTGCTTGTCTTTCTTCTAACAGAATCCTGTAAATCGTTCTCTGTTTGGATGTGTAAATAGACTATCGGATAGAAATTTCACGTTTCATTGATTTCCACAACCAGAATCGATTAAGAAGCAGTGGAAGAAATCGATTAGCTATTGCCAGCGAAGAAATGGTATCCAAAAAAGAACAGCAGTGTGCTCAGTTCATTTTGAAGTGTCGTACTTTTTCTGCGATCCTGCCGCTTTAAATTCACTGTCAATTAAAACGAAATTCACTGTTTCAACTTTAAACGGTCCTAATTCTGGTGATCTTCAAGAACAAAACAGTCAGACATTTGTTAACTGCCGAATGAATGAAGCAGGCCTATCCGCACGAATAAATACAACAAGTAAATTTTAAAATACAAATAAAATCCTGTTTCAAACTTAACAAACAATATAAAATTACACTAATAACACTTTATAACACGCTCTTCGCTTATAAATAGTGAAACAATAAAATATACGACAGACACTAAGTCTTAACACGAAACGTGAAATTGCCATTTGCAGTAAGCAGGATTCGCTACGAAGTTGGACGATAGCGACAACAGCGCTATTATTTCACACATCCGCCACCTCGCCTGATTTTAGCATTGGTTACTACAAAGTAATTACTAGTAATTACACTTATTAATTCTATTCGTTATGCTTGCAATAATATACAAAAAGGCGATATCATTTTGAAATCCTCCGCGCACACGTTGAAATTACTGAGGTGACTGAATAAACCTCTTGAATTGTTAATTCGAATTAAAAAACAGTTTGTTTTTCTCGTATAAACGTTTTCGCGATATTAATGTTTGAAATGTGTCAGGTACTTCTTGTACAAACAAATGACCATTTTAATTCCATCAATGCTAATATCGTTTATTTTTTACTCGATGGTATAGGAATATCAACTTTAAATTATCAAAATGAAAAACAGGACACTTTGACAGATAGTTTCATTCTTTCATGATTTCATTAAGCAAGATATCTAACCAAATATATTAAAAGTTAAGTGAATTTAAAAACCTAAAACCATAAACGATTAACGGAATGTCTAAAAGCTTATTTCAGAGGCTACGCTTCCATCATCAATGGAAGCATTGTTCTTACTCTAGGAATATTTTATAAAAAAGTTCATGGCTAAAGTAATTCGATCTATATAAATCAAACTTAGTAATAATTGCGCCGAGTATAAAAAATTTCGAGGACCAATTCTCTACTTTGGAATTGCGGCTTATTAGCAAATACTTGCTTGATGCAAAATGTAATCAGGTAACGTCGTTTATCTTTAGTCACTCTTAATTAACACGCGGTGATCTCAGGACAAAACCAGCCGGAAAAGTGGCCTTCTGGGAAGTGGCACTCCGCATCCCCCGACAACTTCCCAGAATGCTAGCGTTTTACATCCAAGGATTTCTAGAGGATCGTTCCATCACTGTCGTTCTATTTACCAAGGATGTCGAAGGGGACCCGAGAACAAAGTGGATGGACTCTGATAGCAAATTCCTTGGCCTGTTCTCGAGGTAACTTTTTTTTTATCATCATTCATCTCATCTTAAAGAATGAGATAATGTATTTAAAGCAAAGATTGCTGATTCCAATTATGAAAATGCTTTAATACATTCTCTTTCTCGTTAATTCTTAATAATGACTGGGTCACCCTACGAGGCGCGGTTTATCTTCACTTTTAATTAACTCACCAGCAAAATTATCTGTTTAGCTAAATTTGCTATTTCTGTTTATCTGTATGATACAAATCTTACAATTAATATTAAGCCAACTTTCCGACAAGTTAAAGAACTGAAAATTGGTATACATATTCGGTGTAGATGACAATTCATGTTAACGGATTTTTTTTTCAAATGGTTCATATTCTACTGGTATTGATACGAATAGCATAATTGTGAAACAAACAATTCATTTAGGCATCGTTACCCATGGCTTGAAGCAAGCGCGCGATACGATCGCATCCGCAGCCGACGAAAAAGACAGGTCGCGAAGCTGAAAATTTTTGAGCAACAATTTTATTTGAAATTTTTATTACAGGTGATATTATAAAACATATTGAAAGTATGTTTTGAAAGAACGCTTTTTCTCCTAAATATTACTTTTATATTTCTTCATACATTTTATTAAGAAAATTTTTTCGGAATTTAAATCTGCATCCTTTAAAATTTAGGCATGATCCTAAATTAAATATTCGTATTACGTGCATTTAGGAAATTAGGAGACATGTGTACATTGTCCCAAAATGATACCACCTTTATATAAAATTATATCATGTCATAAATAAATAAATTAAATTTTTTAAATAAAAGGCAATTTTAAAATGGTTGAATAAAGTAATTTAAATAGTTAAATTCTTGTTTTATATTATTTCATATGAGAAAAAGGGAGAAAATCAAAACTGACCCTGTCCCAAAATCTTAGAACAGAAACTTACATCCTTGAATTTTTTTTTTCCACCTGTCTATTTTTCCACCTTTCGCTTGGAACAGTTTAATATCTATTCAACAAATATAGAATAGAATTCAACAAATCATATAGAGTTTCAGTTGGGAATTTTTTCCCACGAACCCATGATTGCTTTGATCAACTTTGCGTCCATTATGGTACACGCCTATCACCGTCTTTCCCATACATTTTCAACTGCGTTTATATCCGAGGATGGGGCTGGCCACTTCATCAGTTCTATGTCATGGCTCTTAAACCATTCTTTTGAAATATCATATTCATTGTCTTGCTGAAATATCGGATAATCGCCATAAATAACACACAATGCAGAGAGTAATGCACTTTGTAGGAAGTTCTGTTTTCCCCAAATCTCCTAATGCACCGCATGTCATTACCCGTTGGACACCTGATTGTCGATTCTAGAAAAACTTTTTTCGTTTTTCAAATCATGCCAATGTGAATGCGATCCATCTTGTCCATCGAGATTCCACTTTATCTCATCCGGGAAAATAACATTGTAAAATTGATGGGTCCAGGAAAAGTGCTTAATAGCAAATTCCTTTCTCTTTCCGATAAGTAAGATGAAGAGGTTTCTAGTTGGGGAGTGGTTGATCTGTTTCATTAAATATGGATTTTTATATACACGATTTCATAAAATTTAAATTAATGACAAAAGGGTAATGGTGCGTGCTTTTTTATTTTAAAATTTAATTTTATAAGCGCGCTGCCAAACTTTTGCTTTTTTTTATTTTATGAGATTCTGTTTTAATGAGAGGTACAAAAAATTGTTTTTTACATTTTCTTAAATGTATGTTTGATCATTATGGATTATTATTGTTAATGATATTTTTAGTACATTCTATAGTAGCACACTGATTTGTTCCCTCCAAATTATCATTCTTGATGGGTGTGATAGGAGGGAGGCTGCGAGTCTCCTCACTATTGTATTAGAAGATCTTATATTTCGAGCTAATATTCTTTTGTCTCTGTCACTGAGAACACACTGACGTCCAGGGGATTTTTGGTGCCATAAACTTGAGGTTTTTTTAAATAATTTATTATAACTTTCTCAGAACGCCCTAGTTTCTTAGACATTTTTGTTTCACAAAGGTGTTTGTACAGTTTAAGGCAATTATATGCTCCTTTTTTCTTAATCACTTAATTGCGATTTGCCACCTATATTCAAAATCTTCAATTTATGAGAATAACTTAAATTATGAAATGGGAAATAGATTAATGTCTAATGTTGTATTTTCATGATTTCCGTGTAGGTAAAAATAAAACTAAATATTGAATGTAAAAAGATGGGATGCACAGTTTTGTTGATGTATTCAGCATTAGTAAAATTTAGAAATAATCACTTGTTGAAGCCAAAAGATGATGTGGTCTAATATTGCCGTTAATCACTGAGATGGGCTGGTATGATGTATTGCAATTTTTGAAGTATCATCTTTTGGCTTCAAGAAGTGACTATTTCTAAATTTTACTAACGCTGAATACATCAATAGAACTGTGCACCCCATCCTTTTACATTTAATGTTTAGTTTTAATTTATGAGAATGTTTATGCAAATGTTCTAAAGTTCTATCATTTTGGGACAGGCTGATTTTAATTTTTTCCCGTTTTTTTCATGGGAAATAATATAAATCTGTTTGAAAAAAAATTTAATTTCTTTATTTATGACATATCATGATTTTCC
Organism: Rhysida immarginata; assembly: GCA_023313115.1. Classification (NCBI taxonomy): domain Eukaryota; kingdom Metazoa; phylum Arthropoda; class Chilopoda; order Scolopendromorpha; family Scolopendridae; genus Rhysida; species Rhysida immarginata. Next base: position 3,441,530 of record JAHWFO010003124.1, read on the forward strand.
ATAAAAGTACAGGGTGAGTCAAAAGTCGCCAGTACACCCTGGTTTTTTTCGAAAACCTTGCAGGAATTGGTAAATCTGAATATTCCAGTAAGGTATGGGTGAGACGGTCTATCTTTTACGGTATGTACCGAACATGGCCGCCATCTTGAAATCGGCCAATTTGAATCTAAGCCAATTTTTTTAAATGGAAAGAGGGTCGTGTGATATATCAAATAACATCAGCATTTTCTGACAATTTCATTCCTGTAAACAGATTTGAAGTAGTAGTTATGGTTCAAAAGTTACAACACAATTTGTTTGGAATTACAGGCTGGACTGTTCTCCATAAAGGACAGTCATTTAATGTGTTCAACATGGTGTCCGTCTTGGTCAAGGCACATTTGAAGGCGCTGAATCCAATCGTCATGAACTCGCAGAAAGATTTTCGCAGAAATGCTGGCACACGCTTCTTCAATGCGTTGCTGGAGATGGTATCTGTTTCTGATTTTCTCTGCATATACGAGTTGCTTTAAATGACCCCACAGATAAAAGTCAAGTGGTGTGAGATCAGGTGATCTCGGTGGCCATTCCCTAGAACCAAGTCGGCCAATCCATTGACATAAAAGTTTGCCTCATCACTGAACAAGATACCTTGTGCAAAAGAGGGATCTTGTCGATGTTGCTCTAGGGCCCACGTGCAAAACTGCATACCTCTGTCTGGTTCATCCTCTGCTAGGTGCTGGAGTATCTGAATCTTGAATGGATGCCATTGATGAGCATGAAGGATTCGTACGATCGATGACTGGCTTATTCCACATTCTGCTGACAAACAATGTGTGCTGGGTTGTGGGCTCTTGACGAAGGACGCTAAAACCATTGTTGAGGTTGTCTCGTCAGTAGCACTTATTGGACGGCCACTCCGTGCCTTGTCAACCTCAGTCCCAGTTTCTAGGAATTTCTTAATTAAGCACCTGACAGTGTTGTGTGAAATTGAAGGTCTTTCTGGGTGCCGGTTGTTTAAATCTGCAGCTATGACACGGAAACTTCGTTCTCCAGACATCAAAATGACCTCAATTCTCTCCTCCGTGGTCAAAGCCATCTTCAGTTATCTGCTACAAAATGATTTAAAATGTGTTGTAACTTTTGAACCATAACTGTTACTTTAAATCTGTTTACAGGAATGAAATTGTCAGAAAATGCTGATGTTTTTTGATATATCACACGACCCCCTTTCCATTTAAAAAAAATGACTTAGATTCAAGATGGCCGATTTCAACATGGCGGCCATGTTCGATACATACCGTAAAAGATAGACTACCTCAACCATACCTTACTGGAATATTCAGATTTCCCAATTCCTGCAAAGTTTTCGAAAAAAAAAAGTGTACTCCGACTTTTGACTCACCCTGTACTATCGTTTTGGGATGGGATATAAGAAATCAATTAAAATATGCGCGCTTCGAAATATTCATGTAACAGGAGTAGAAAAATAATTATTTTCGTTGTGCAGGAGTAGAAATAACACAAAAAAGGGACATTTTCGTTGTCATAGGGCAATTGAGAGGGAATTCCATAAGTTCTTTTTGCTAATTTCAAAATAGAACCATAATTTTCTATCATCTGCAGTTTTGAAGTTATGCATTCTTTAATGTAGTAAGAAGATTTTAGGGTGGTGCTTTTTCCATCAAGCAAAATTACATTGGTGCTTTAATACCGTATACGTATTTCGGGTACCAGATAACAGTCTTCATTGGCGAAAAACAAAAGAAAAAAAACCTTAAAACTAAAGAATAAATAGACTAAGGGCAGTTGGCAAATTGCTAAGAATATCTCCCATTGACTGAGCAATAGGGAAATTCCACATTGAAAATAAGTGTTTATATTTGTGTATTACTCGTATATTGTGTAAATTTTATTGTTTAGAATAACAGTTAGCAAAATGCCTAAACTTTTTACAGCTAATAAATTATTTTATGTCACTCCCAATTTCGAAAATATAACATGTTACTAAATATCTCTCACTTTCAAACATGCTTATTCTCAAATAATTGTTATAATAATAGCATAATATTTAAACAATTAATAATAATAATAATATTTAAAAAAGGGAATATTATATTGAGTAAATATTAAAAGCTGAAGAATCTGTGTGCTTCCTTAAAATATTTTTTTTATAAACAAAAAAAAAAAGAATGTAAAGAGCAACAAGTCTTGTGTTCACAGTAACTGAATTACATTCGGCGTTTCTTATCTATCCTTTTTTCTCCTGCAACTTCAAAAGGAAGAGTCTCTCTTGCCTGTTTTTGGTTAAAATCATGAGTTATGGACAGGATTGTTTCTTGTTTTTCTAGCACTGTCACGGAATCGCATTTCCTTTTGATGCATCGGCGCTCTTAGTATTGATTTAAATTCAACTCAACATTCTTCAACTAGTATTCTTATACAAGAATATCACAAAAAAGAAACACTTTTGAAAGACTATATTCATGTAACTTTTCATTAATCATTTTCATGTTTGGCAATGCCTGATATCTGGGCATTTCATAGGAAAGTTGCTTCATCTTAATCATACTTTTATACTTCCAGCCTTATTAATTAACGTCAACTGAAATCATTCAAGATAAATGATAATCGCACTGTAAAGGGAGGGAACTTTGGTTTACATTATCTTGGAAAAAAGGACTTTTCTCTTCTTAATTTCATATTGAAATTTATTCATTTCATTTCAATGCAATAATATTATAAAAACCAATTAGCTTAGTGCCTCTTCTATACTTGAACCGCATTTGTAGAAAACTTATCTGCCTTAGAAAGTTTTGCGTTCGTACTTGAATGCTTTTTATACAATTCGACAACTTAAAGTTATAGAAGAGAATTCGACAACTTGACGTCAGCATGATGTCACAAGGACAAGTCCAGCCCTTTGCCCTTCCAGTTCTCGACAAAAGATAGCTGCCGACAAACGGCTCGCATATTAGATCATGTGAGCACTAGATCGGAGTTACAGATGAAGACCGATCTGATATTTGGAATGAAGACAAAGTTTGCCATTTAGAGGTTGCTTTCATATTAGACCAGACCGGACAATTATAATTTAAAAAGATTTGGGTTTAGTCTGATAAAACATCACATTATTTTAAGAGAACTTCGTTCCAAGTGGGAACGGTGAAATCAGAGTTCTAGAACTTTGTCCACGTGTAAACTAGTTTTAGGTCTCAAAAATGAAACATCTGAATAATTATAAAATAAATAAATAAATAATAAAATATTATAAAAAATCTCAAACGTTCAATAAGGAGCTATGACCCAGTAGCAGTTTCAAATTTTGATGAATAAAAAATTTTAATTTTTTTTTCTTTTTGAGAACTCTTATTCCGTTCATACACAATAAAAAGAAACTAATATCAACTTAATAAATTGAAATGGTGTAATGTTATATTGCTCCCACTTTGATTTGATATTAATAGTTATTGCACATACCTATTATGTAGTTGGTAATAAAAGAAAAAATATCAAATAAAAATCTAATCATGACAAAGATTTATTTATTCATCATTTAAACTACATTTTAATTATCTCATCTTACAAGTTTATGAATTAAATAAAAGAAATATAAAGATGATTTGAAATATAAAGATTTGCGAAAACATTATTTGTTGGTTAATAATTACTTCATTATATTGTGTATGTTTGCGAATGTAAGACTTAAATTAATTACTGTTCGGATAATAATAACGTTAGGTTAGATTCGGTAAAGTAACGTTCGGATAATAATAGACATATTGCTATTGTTGTTCTTCTTCTTATTCGCTTTTGTTCATCTAGTGACCACGTGAATTAATACTCAATGTATATACCGATTCAAATTTGAAACTGGAATTCTTAGTTCCAGATATGGATAAGAATGATGAAAGGATGATATTGAAAAAGGACAAGCACAAACATCCATGCCCTCGGCGGATTCTAACCCGCGACTCGCGGCAAGACATACAACATGTTAAATAAAGTTGAGAAATTGGTTTCTCAAGAATGCTGAACGCAGTTATATGATCTAAATAAATGATAAAAAGCTACATGAAATAATTTGACCTCAGTATTTGATCCGAAGTAGTCAACGAAATTTGCTTGAAAATTTTATCTACAGTCAAGCTAACAGTAAGACCTTCATAATTATGCTGTTGAAAAGAGATTTTAAATAGGTTTAAACGCTTTAAGTTATCGTGTAAATGGATGGATGGGCGGATAAATATACAAATTTATAAATGTCCCGCAGCAGTATAATTAATAGTTTTATTCTGAATAATTTATGACGCACTTAATATTATGAGGCAGAGTTAATCGTTCCCAATTAAGTAAAGTTTTAATTTCCAGAGTTTGTTTAGAAACAAATGATATTGATATACATTATAATTACTTAAAAATTTATATTCTTTTAAAGTGGTTTAAATATTAGTTATGTTTGTTTTTCTCCCTTCTTCAATATAAAACTTCCTTAAAATTTATCGGTTTAAAAGAAAATAGGTATTAAATTCTTTCATTTTAAGTAGATTTACTTCCATTTAAGCAATAAAACTCCTTTCAATTTCAACTCCATTTTCCTTTCCTCTTTTCCCACTCTCCTTTCTTTAAAAGCAATGGATGTTCTCCATTTCTTCTGGTCCATTATTCTTGCGGGAAGAGCAAAGGTTAAGCAGTGCAAACACGTCCAGTCACCCTGTGATGTCAGTGGATCTGGAGGCGGAACTCCTCTTCCAAGATGGACGACGCTGGAAAGGAAAGGTTTTTGAGTCGTTCCAGAAGAAGACTGGTCTTCTTACTCCATCATTTCCGATTCGACGACTTCATTTCTGGTGACGGAAGCTTAGCATCGGATTTGGTAAATGTGGTTCCTTCAACGAACCAAAGAGAAGAGTTTTTAGACGAAATGGCACGCCCGTATTAAAAATTGCTCGAATTTAAAGCTCTATTAAAATTCCCTGAATTAAATTAGCCAATTCAGACTTTTATTACCAAAATTCCTATTTTTGATTCCTTTCAAGATCAAAGAAGTCCGATAAACGGAAAGGGGTGAAAGTAGATATCGAAAATCCCAAAGTAAACAGGTAAAATTGCCTTGAGAAAGATAATTGTGGGTTTCGAATATATAATTAGCTGGTTGAGCTAGACGTCAATAAATGGTGGGTGAACAAATAACTCTTCGCAATCTTCTCTTTGCTATAAAGATCGCAATTTAAGCTTCTTACGACCGTTATGTTTTCCGTAGGAAAGGCACAATTTTGTATTTAAGCTAAGCCATCAAAGAACTCACATTTCCTTGGAGCGTTCTTTTTGATCTAGTAGCGTTTCTCTTATGCTTTGTGAGTCTCGCTGTCGTTTCCGGTCCTAACTCACATCCGCTCTCGTCGATATTTCGTTCTTTTTCATTCTTCGTCGCCATCCCACCCACGCGCTTCTTCCGTTGTAAATCATTTCCGGAGTCGCAGTTTCTCTTTTGAGACAAGCGAACACCATAATCAAAGCCATTTTCTAAGTGATTTATTTGACTTAATTTGAAAATAAATTCAGAGATTACGGCGAGAATTGAAATCGTACAGATCGTAAGGTGAACGTTAGACAGAACTTGCTGAGTCATATAGCAACTGAACTCAGCTCCAGCTCATAAAGAGAAGAAACTCATACACATAGCAAAAGAGGAGCATAGAGAAAAACAAATGGTATAAAGTCATAGCAATAGAAACCGTGGAATGAATATAAGGAAAGAAAAATAACTCGTCCAACTATACGATGAATTTTTAAAGCGAATTTAATAAGAGAGCATAAGCAATCGCTCAATCTGATCAGAATGCTAATGGCTTTCTTAAGAAAACAATATTAATTAAAGTGAATTCTAATAGGAAGAATCGTGGATTTTTTTAAGTCGCTCAAAAGCAGAGATCTTTTACGTTTTTTGTTACCCTAAAACGAGATAAAAAGAGCTGAGGTAATTTTTCATGAGTTTTAATTCCTTTCCTTCCCCTTTCCGTTAATCAACCATCAATGTGGAAAATTGTTTTAATTAGGACGAATCAGGGAGCGAATGAATTTATGAGTTCAACTGGGTGGCCCACGTCTACACATGCCGATGGAAAAGACACCATCCATAAATAATTCCTCTTAGTCACAAAGTCGTCTCCCCAAATCGTTTCATGAAGGAAAAAAAATCCTGAACGAAATTTTATTGGATCTTTAAGTGTTCCTCCCACTTTTACGCAATGAAACTCATCGTAATGAAAAAAAAAAGATAGCTCTTCAAAATCGCGAATTGAAGATCTGTATCTGCATTTTGAATTTTTCTATCGATATCGAAAAATCTTAAAAAAATAGAAAGTTAAAGCACACGGTTCACAGCAGTGATACAAACAAAATACATTCATTTACTAGCTTAATCAAACCTTCCTTGTATTTTTTTCGTGATATCGAAAAGTTATTTAGAAAATTCAAACATTAAAATTTCATCCGTGAACTTAAAAAATCAGATATTCGAATTTGAGCTTGAAAACCATTTTTTTTGTGATTCATGGGAAAAAATAAAAGAAAAAATATGTTTTCTTCTGCGTTGTTATTGGAAACTCTGAGATTGGAATTAGTAAAACTCGTGATTTTATTTTTTCAGAAAGAATTTTTTTATATGAATATCTCGGGAATTACCATTTTGCGCTGTTGAAATTTTCATTTTATTAGGATTTTAGGAAATTCCTGAAAGGCTTCTTCTAAATAATGTAGTTTAAGTTTTCTATTCTTCGCCCTCTCTTATGAAACGAAGTTAATCCGAGTGATTTGGCTGCTGTCCCAATGGCAGTGGGTCGGCTCCGCTGAATAGCCTTCAGTGAGGGTGGTCACACAAAAAATTTTTTTGAAATAGCCAAGTTCCTTTCTATTGTGTTCAAAGTTGAGGATTTTTTGGCAATAGTTTAATTTCGTGGAAATAGGGTTAAGCATTTTGACCTTTGATATTTTCGAAGCAAATACTGAGTCTACGTTAACACAAACAGGCAAAAATCGTGTTAAATACAGACGAACGTGTAATCAAGGATATGAAAATTCTAATTAAATGAAAATATTAATATGAATTCATCTGATTCTAACGTGAGAAGGTGAAGATTTCTAAAATAGGGTTATTTTTATATAGGAGGGCTTAAATATGATTGATATTTGATTTTTAAG
>JAHWFO010003124.1:3452132-3466936 GCA_023313115.1 Rhysida immarginata
AATTCAGAAACCGTTATTACAATGTTACATTGAACAATTACAGCAACTGTTCGAAGTGGCGAACCTGGACTGTGATGTAGGACGTGCATCTCCGTTGCATATTCTGTCGCACTCTCTGAAAAACTTCTGGTCTTTGCTGAACCTCTCTGCAGGCGTCAAAGATTCTTGCTCTGAGCTCGTCAACATAGGCTACTGGAGTAACATAAACCAGGCTTATCATTCACAGGGGTTGGTCGGGATCTTTACACCTTTTTAAATCGTTTACAACGTTTTTGTGGGAAAAATGGTATTCGGAATAATTGTTAGTTTTGACCTTCCCTACCACCTTTCCAAGTCTGGCAATGGAATTCATAAACACCCTGTACAGTGGATAGTACATCGAAGGCATCGGCCTTCTGTTTTGTTGTTTATATTGAAACATTTTACTGATAAAATGTCGAACTGGTATTTAAGTACTAACAAGAATTCATGTGTTATTAAATTCATGAACAGTATTGGTTAAAAATTCCAACTGCTTATCCTATCTGTCATCATAGTGAATTACGACTATAATAAGCCTTCTCTAATATAATAGTATCGAAAAAAAATACCATAAAAGAATGAATCTCACATTAAATCAATTTAATCTGTACGAATATCGTACCAACAAATTTTCTCGAACAATTTGCAACTTCAACGATCTTGTTTTTATACGTATGAACGTATTAACAGACAACTGTTTTTATTTAATTAAAAATAGATTGATAACATAAATTTATACAACTTCTTACTTCATAGAACTACTTCAATCAATTACAGCCCATAAAATATGCGCTGGATAACTGAAGATATTACACTCTTGTTCGTCCTGAATGCAAATCAAAATAAGACAAATTCATTAATCCGTAATATTGTTGACAATGAAAAGAAGAATTCCTACTGGCGCGAAAAGATTATGATGCTGCAGTTGATGATGATGATGATGATGATGATGATGATGATATATGTGCGCGAAAACACATAAATAAAATATCTTGATAACTAAGAAGATTAAAATATCTGATAAGATTCTTCGTTGTCCTTTTGCTTGTTAAATTCGTCAATAATTAAAGTGGCCATCAGTTGTCTTGTCTACGAAGCAAAGTTCCTCGGTCAGCATTTTTAGGACGTACTGTTCGCAAATCTTTCTCAAGTTGAGGTCTTTAAAGATTCATGGTTGCTGGTTTTTCCGATACCAATTAAGTTACACAATTCAGGTGTTGTGATGCGGCGGTCCTCCTTTATAGCGCATCGATCCGGCTCTTGTTGCTCGTCACCACAGACCGTCGCTGACCTGCCGTTTCGGGCTCGTCTCCACCTTCTGTTTCACCGCTCATAAACTTTCTGTCCTAACGCTTACCTGTTCAGACGTTAACCGTAAAACCACCACTCGAGTTTTCAAGTCACTGATTACATTCGAGAGGCTTCGCATCCTCTTCAGAAAATTCCAATCAGTACATCTCATCTTCTTCCTGTATCATTTATAATATGCTCATAACCGAAAAGTATACCTACTTGGGACGCAAGAGGTATTCTGAAACTGATAAATGCATCGTCCCCTCACATTATTGCTTCGTGTATTGAAAAAAATAGGAATTTATCGTACCCGTTGTTTTTACGCAAATGTACGAAGGTGGTTCAATAAGAAAGGTAAAAAGATCTCATTATTTCGTTGGAATTACCCACGAGGCCGGAGCAGGGTCACCACAAATTTTCTGCATGACTATTCATTAATGTCTCAAGTCAGTCAAAATCTTCCAAAATCACTTGTTATCAGATTTTTAAGATTGAAAAGCACATCATCTCCAGCTTTTATCGAGCATATAAACAATTTGGATTTCGATGTGCAAAACAGACGTGCAAGAAGTGCAGATATGTAACCGGCCAAGTACGTCCATCACAATTTACAAGTGTATGCCCCAACCTGAACCCATGACTTTTATCTACTCAGTTCATTGAAGAAGCACCTACCTAGCAGACGGTCCATAACCGATGAGGCATTCTACAAACCATGTCACGGGTTCAGTTAATAGACTTCTTCAAAGCTGGCACATAGGGGTTCCATTGGAAAAAATGTTTAGACTAGCATGGAGTAAATGTGGAAAAATAATCTATAAACCTCATTTCCATAAAAGTTGGGACAGGGTGAAAACATGTGACACAGCAAAAATATTGATACACTGACGTATTAATTCATTGGGTAGGTATTAAACATTTCGGAACTGACGTATTAAAATTTAACTAATAGTAATAAATATTAGGTTTTTGCGAAATGGGGGTTGAAACACTCCAAAATGTTGGGAAAGTGGGCGAATTATACAAGACACTTTGCTTTTATTTTTAGTTCAATGGAGTTGGAATTGAATGGAGCCAGAATTTGATGACAGTACTGCGAAGTTAGTGAATTCTGCAAAAATTTTTAATAAATAATTGGTAAACCAATAAGAATGCATTACAGAACTCACTCTTAACATTGGGCACCAACTATATAAATAAATAACTGTACAAGTCAGGGAATTCAGATCACGCTACGTACTAGTGTAATCTGAATTCCCTAGCTTCTCAAAACAATGGAAAATGGCGGAAGATCAATGACCATTTACTTCTACAGTCATCATAAAAACCACTGTACGTATACGAATGGATGATAATAATAATTTAAAATAAAAAACAACAAAAAAAAGAAAAACCAACAAAAAACAGAAGGTAGATTAGCTTAATTTTATCTTTACATATCTCCAATGGGATGAAAAATCTCTCTCTATATATATAAAGAAGAATGTTTGTGAGTTTCTGGGCATGTTTCTTATACAAATCTACAGTTTTATTCCGATCTTGATAAAATTTTGCTTACTTGACCTTCAAAGCAAGAGGAAGGTCACTGTCTATCTCAGATTTCGAAAAAATAATAATTATCAATAAAAAATCGATATTCATGGTTATGGCAAGGCATATTAATAAGAAATATCTCATGACCAACAATGCAAGGCAAAGTTTGTGCAATATAAATAAGGTTCAATTTGTAACAATGCTTAGAATTCCTGTTATTCACGCTTTTCTTAGAAGTGAGAGTTCTTAGTACTTAACAATTTCCTGAAAATCTTTAAAAATGATCAGTAATTGGAGATAATGGAGAGTTAGCAGACTATTGAGAAAGAGTGTAAAGACGACAGAGGAAGCAGCTCTTTAGCTTCGTGCTGTATTGAGCAAATGGTAAGCATATCAATAGAAGAATCGGCGACCGCTAGACTACACAAAGTGATGAATGGCCAAGTTTTGCTTTAAGACATCGAAAGCAGAGTGAGAATTGCAACAACATCAAATGTATATCTAAAGCAGGATTACGTGACTAAGAAATTATTTAGGTTAGCTGTGGCATGCTTGGAGAGGTCCATCCATTGTAAGCATTTAATTTTTTATTTTTTTTTAGAATTTTCATTATGAATCTTTACTGTATTAATTCTAAGCGTTTTCATGTGTTTATTTTTAACATATTGCAAAATTTAATCAAAAAAAAGTCTGAACCACGCAGGGGTTATCACTTAGCTTATTTGGTAGCACAGCAGATCCAAACATTTCATAAAAATACATTTTGACTATATTCTGTGTGAATGTGAATATTTTGGAAACTGAGATGGTGTTAACGCGATGATTGAACATTCGTTTCCAAGAATTATTAATTATGAGCATAAAATCATGTTGCAGTGACAGGACATATGTAAGGCAGCGTTTTTCGAGGAGGCAAAGGAGTCACACGTGTCTCCCTTGAGCTCCCTATCAAACGTCCAGACGACTGGCAAAAATTAATGCGTCTAGAAAGGAAAGAGAAAGAACGAGTATTGGTCAGAGAAACTGTGCAGCTAAAACAGAAAAAGCTATACGGGCATTGGAAACATCAAAGGCAGTTTCGAATAGAGCAAGAGCTTCTACGTCAAGGGCAAGCTCTAAAGTATCCAGTGATGCTCCCCGGTGGTGAAAATGGGTATCATTTTAATCTGAGGCAGGTCAACAAGAGGTTATACAAAGTCCCGGTATATAAGCTAGAATTACTGTTTTTCGGATTTTTCTTAGAATGGTTAGTCCCTTCGCTCTGTGTTGTATTGATTGAGTTACTATTTAACCAATTTGGAGTTATAATTTAACTTCTTCAGATTGTTCTGTTTACCTACAAGTGTAATTATCCCAGGCGACGCCGGGTCCTGTGCTACTGTTCTATAAATAAATAAATAATTACTCAATTGCTTTAAACAACATTTATAATTGAAAGAAAAAATTGATTTTAAGAAGAGGCTGATAATTACTAGCTTATCAATAAAATAAATAAATAGCAATAAAATAAATCCAAATTGTGATTCATGGAATAAATAAGAAAAAGAACTGTAATTTTTGCAGTAAAAACGTAAAATATCATCAATTTTTACAAACATTCTCGTTTCTCGACTGTTTATTCAGCTTTTCGTAATGTCAGTGTTGCTGAGTTTTTGTTCTGCGCTTGAATTTAGTACTCACTCGAAAGTTTTACATAAACTAGCTACAGTCAAAGGTTTGAATGAGCAAGGAATTTATTATTTTTTGCTCGCATTTTCTTAAAATTCAGAATCTGTGTGGATTTTTTTCCTCTCGCTTTTTGTAGGATCGACCTTATGTCAGCAAAGAAATGCACTGTCAATCACTTGTCATCGATTTGCCGGATGTCAACTTTCTTTACAAAGTTTCGCCTTTGCTGGCGTTGCATGATATTAACTGAGCCTCCGAACATTTCGCCCTCGTGACTCGTTTTACGTTCACAGTATATCTTTTGGTTATTTAGTGAAAATTCGATTAGCTTCTGTATGGAGTCGAGAAGAAGAGCGCTAAAGGCATTCGTGACATTGTGATGTTAAATAAACTTGTTGATTTAGCTGAAACGAATGAACATTGATAATACTTAGAAAAAACTTCAATCAATAATTTACATATCGTATAAACGGAACTGTTTTATGTGTTTTATGCCAAAATGAAATTTTGATTATTTCAGATTACGTTCTTAAAAACATCACTTTCATTAGAAAAAAACGCTACAATTTTAATACATGCCTTACGCCAAAGTCGTCTTTCTTTCTACTCAAATTATATTAAGCTGATTGCAATAGTATAATTTAAACGATCGTTTAATTTTAATATCAGGAAATTACCTTACTAGATTCATAAACATTCACTAATGCCATTTCAAGTAAATAGAAATTCAAAAAGAATCTCAAACCATTCGAATGGATGAACAATTGTTATGAGACACTGTAATTTTTCAGGAAAAATAAAAAAAATTAAATAATAATTCTAAAGTAAATTAAAATAAGAGGGTTGGACACAAGTCATGGCAATACTTTTTTCTCAGAGCTAAGAGATGGTATTACAAAATGCCATACACTGAACGACCAATTTATTAGAGACACCCCGCTAATAGCGTGTTGCGCCTCCTTTAGCGACGAGAACTACCTGAATATCTGCTGGCTTGGATTCAACAAGGTGTTGAAACCGTTGCGGAGGAATAGCAGCCCAGGCTGACATCACAGCGTCCCGTAATTGATGCAGGTTGGACGATAGTGTGGGAAGGCGTCGGTTGGTTCTTTCCACTTCATCGCATAAATGCTCGATCGGGTTGAGATCGGACGACCGACCTGGCCACTGAAGCAGGTGGAAGTCCGCATCATGTTCCTCGAACCAGTCCAAGACCATTCGATCACGGTGACAGGGAGCATTGTCCTGCTGAAACTGTCCGCCACCACCAGGGAACACAGTCATCATGAACGGGTGCACCTGGTTGGCAACAATGTTCAGGTAGTGTGTCGCATTCAGGGATGTGTCTACGGATATCAGAGGACCCATTGTGTCCCAAGAGAAGACACCCCAGACCAGCACTCCTCCTCCAGCCGCCCGCATGATAAAGTAGGAACCGCGATCCGTCGGACCAGGCGACCTTCTTCCACTCATCCAATGTCCAGTGGCGATGCCTATGTGCCCATAGCAGGCGCGCTTTCCTATTCTACGGTGACAGCGACGGTACCCGTACTGGCCGCCTGTTGTTAAACCCAGCTCGGTGCAAGGTGCGCAGCACCGTGTGCTCCGAAATGGGTTGGGATGCTCCCTCATTGAACTGCGCTGTAATTTGTTGGGCTGTTCCCGTCCTGTTGCTGTGGATGATTCGTGCCAGTCGCCGTTAGCTTCGATCGGCCTCGGTGGATCAGGGGTTGCGTGGTCACCTCTGATGCCCCAGGACGCGCGTTCGACCCCGGCCGAGGACGACGAGGATTTTTTCAGGGGGAAAATCCTGAGATCACGCACTTCCTTCGGAAGGGAAGTAAAGCCGTTGGTCCCGTGTAGTCGTTTGCCGGCTGCACGTTAAAGAACCCTTGCGAGGCAAAATTTGCGGCCCCTATAACGCCGTCCTGAAATGACCATGGCAGTTGAAAAGGACGTTAATACCAAACAAACCAAACCAAACCGTTAGCTTCGTTCATGCACGGCCCTGTTTCGTCCGGAGTTGTGTTTGTTGGAGGTTGTTTTTTTGGCATAACTGCCATTCACGTAATACCCTTGACACTGTTGCACGGGAAAACCCGAGGAGGTTCGCGGTTTGCGAAATGCTCAACTGCGCCCGTCGAGCTCCAACGATCATGCCTCGTTCAAAGTCAGTCAAATCCTTAGATTTACCCATTTCAGTCCACTTCTGCTGCTGACTGCAACTTATGATCCAATGCATTCCTTTTATACACCGCTTCGGCCTGTTCCATTGTTTGGGTGTCCCCGGGAGGCCGATCCATTTTCCGTAAGAGGTGCCTCTAATAAATTGGTTCTTCAGTGTATGTCTCAAGGAAGCCGTGCATTCGATGTATGTTTCCACAACACCAGATGGTTCTGTGGTTTCCTGTTGTTGCATAGAGAGCAGTGTTAAATCAGTTCTTAGTCAATCACCGTGCAGCATAGATGTAACAGCATAGAACATGTAACAACGCATGAACAACGCATGAACCGAGTTGAACAACGCATGAAACCTACTCCTGGACATGAAAACCTGTAATATTATGTCAACTACCTTAATAAATATGAGGAGCAAAATGTTGTTAAATGTCCGTACTTTCGTCCATTCCTTGTCCTTTCATCTGTATATTTCACATTTTCCACCCACGCTCGAATTATCACTAAAATAGTTGCCATGACTTATGCCCCAACCCTCGAATATATCAAGTTAAACAGTAATAATAATTTTATAGCACCAAATCATCCCGACAGAACCATCAAAAATGAAGAACTCCCTAGATTAAAGCTTAATGAAATGAATTAATCGTAAGCAATGAATTTATTACACTAGATTTAGTAAACGTCCGCTCTTTGGCATGGAAAATCACAAAGTAAAGAACTGAATGTTATTTCTTTACTCTGTGTGGAAAACACATATCGTGCGGAGTCGGGGTGCAACTTTAAGGCGAACTTTACGTAATTATGACACTTAACGATTTTAGTAAAAATTAAATTACATGGATATAGTTGAATTGAACAGATCGATTTACATTTTATTTTTATAATTAAAAATCAATTTTAAAAGGAACGATATCAAAGAAGAAATGACGCTTATAATGACGCCTAATTAAATGATTGATGAAAGATTACCAACCTAGATCTCGGAGAAGCAAGTTTTATCGTTATAAGCTAAGTAATGCAATATCAATTAGTAACATATGCTTGGATTGTAAATAAAAAATATAAACACCTGAAAAATATATGAAATGTTTTTATTAGTAATGTCGGACTAATTTGCTTTTGATGTAAGTTGCACTCAAACGAAAAAGGGTCAGAAGCCAAACATGTCATTAAAAATTGAATCCTCAAAAGTATTCTTCATAACTGTTTATACGTATATGTATCCTTCCTGAAGAAGCTTGTTGGCTGCCGGCGAAACCATAGCTTTACCCAGCCAGACACGTTTGATCCGATGCAGACCGACGTCCACGAACGTCTCTCTTCAGTTATCCAAAAAATGTAAAACTTGGATGGGGAGAGATCTGGTCTGTAGGGAGAATGTTGAAGAATTTCCAACCAAATCCCTGAAGTGTATTCCTCAACGAATTTGCTATGTGTGGGCGGGCGTTATGATGAAGGCTAATGCCGTTCAATAGCATTCCAGGGCGTTTTAACTTTATAGCGTGCCTAACTTTCTTCAAAGCGCTTTGCATTGATTGCGGCCTTATGCTCGAGGAAATCGATAAGGAGAAAATCCTTATAATGGAAGAAGAACGTCAGTATGGTTTTGGATATTTTTTCTTCGGCGGACAGACCTTGTGTTTTGCCTGTTGGCTCTACCTTTTATTCTCGAGTTCAAAATGGCGGCACAAAGTTTCTGAGTCGTTTCTTCCTCGCTCAGTTGATGTTGGAAGCCACTGCGCGCAAATTTTTCGGTATCGCAGGTGGTTTGTGATAACGGCATTGTAACTTATTCCCACCACAAGACGAACTTATTCCACACAATCAGGCATGAAGGGTTCTTGGGGATGATGCACCAGACCCAATTCGACCATCAGATTACTAAGATTTGTCGTTCCATAACACATTTTTTGTTTGTTTTCGGTGAGTTGTACACTGTTCTAAAGGTCGCCTCGCACACATTCTGTTGATATGGGGCTTATGAGCAACACCGCAGAAATGTAAAACAAGGTCTTCAGTACAATGATGATTGTTCTGAGTATAATTGAAGTGGCCTTTCAGAACTATGTAAACAATTGTTCCTGCTGAAGATTTCCGATAGCATCGTGCACACGAGCTAGCATTCGACGATATCCATCTATTAATGGCCAACCACTTAGTACCTTCACTGACGTTGCTCGTCGAAATTTCCACCTAACAACGATGTTTACTTACAGAATGATAGAAATCTCGTGTAGTTGTCATCCCACCACTTTGGAACCCTGTTGAGCGAACCATACTGCACAAATGAATTCAGTAAGGCGTAATCCTGTTTATATTTCCTTAGATCTGTTAAATAGATAACGTAGCATTGTTTTGGAGAGGTGTCCAATAGATATTCATGAAGGATCTTTTCGGTAACAGGTAGATTAAGGACAGAATTAAAGTATCATGAAGTCAAATAGAGAATGCTCGTTACAACCAGTGGTTCGTAAGAATAAATTGCTTCAAGCTAAATTGAGAATTACAGATCTTAATTATTTCATTATGCTTAAATAAGCAAACAGAGTGTTCAAGCAATTAAGTAGGTAATTTCATGTTTATAAATTGAACACGTTAAACACCTTTCATTTAGAAACAAGAATACTGACTAATGGTCTATCAGAAATATTTATTAGTTAAAAAATTAGTTAAAATAAAAATATTTTTAATAGCAAAAATACGGAGAGTTGTTTCATGTTTATGATGACGAATGTTTAAACATCGTAGCACGGGTTTGAAATCCACGGAGCTCGTGAAATTTTACACGTGAGTTAAGTAATAATCGAACTTACCATTCCTCTCTTCATTTTCAAGTTTACTTCAAAAATGCCCTCAAAATTAGCCGTAGCCCTTGCTGACGCTGGTTACTCTTATTCCAGAATAACAGAACAGTGTAAGGGTTTCATAATTTCCAAGAATGGTATAACAAAAGTTATCAAACGTAGAAGACGAATGGATTCAAACAATTAACAGTGAGCCCCGCTGAACGAAAAATGCACCCCTGTTCTTCCCGTACTAAGGCTATCATTCGAATAGAAGAAAGGCTAGTCCTTACGGAAAATCCGCCAATACAAGCAAGATTGGAACCTCTCTTGCATCGGTAAACCGTTTTATTCGTCAAGATTTGAAATTAGAACGCCGTCAAAAGGCCCGAGTTTACGTTTTGTTGCCAAGAGACAGTGCAGAGAGGCGAAACGACAGCAGCAAACTGTATGAACGCTATTTGCCATGCGATAAATGGAAGAACACAGTCATCTTGGATGAGGCCTTGGGTCTATTTATGGATCGACATCAGGGTGATATAACTCGATCTGACTGGGTGCTTACTGCAGGGAGAAGATTCCTGGTGGTTGTTGGGTACAGCTACAATGGACGTCTGACCATCAAAATAGTGGGATCTAAAACAAAGATAAGTACTGCCTACTGTCAGGAACATTTCTTGAAACACATATATCGTAACGATGTCACGTAGTGATATAGCCTTAGGGCAAAGAACGTGTCCATCCACCAAGACAAAGCATCCAGTCATACTGTTAAATCATTTTCAGTACTGTGCTCGAATGAAACAGGAAACTCGGAATAAGGTTACCCCATTCGCTCTTTTAACCGATGCCTCTCCCATGGATTTTTATGGATTCGGTCTCCTTAAAAGTGCTCTTCATGTAAGACTCTGAGAACACTTTCTGGATTATGGGATGCCTGTCAAGAGGAATAGAACAGAATCGACCTCACTGTTCTCTGTAGAAGGCTCTTAGAGTATAAATTAAGATGTCGAGCAATTGCTAGACGAAAGGGCCATCACATAGATCATAATACGTGGTGGAGAAATAGGTCCCAGTAGACCAATAGTAAGTGTATTCTCGTCACCATGAACATGAAATAACCTTCTGTATTATAATTATATAAATGTATGATAAAAAAAATTCTAAAAAATTGCCTCTACATACACACGCTTAAGCAAGAACATGATAATTTGTGGACTACCTTTTGTCAATGAGCTAGCCGAATATTTTTGAAATAATATATCGTATATACTCAGTTACAGGTAATTTTTTATATATTTTGTTTGCAAATACCTTATTTTGAATAATTTTTGTGGATGGAAGAAAAGATATTCACCAGCCACGAACACGTATAATGGAGATTTATCTGGCGCTGAATTACGAGGAGCTCCCACCTCCGTATCTTCCTCCTTCTGCCCGTGGTTACCATGACAACCGTGGCAGGTATTAATGGACCCCGATAGATAAAGAAATCACAAAATGCACACGAGAAAAGTGATTTATCTGCGAGAATTTAGATGAATTATTAACGGATCCTTTAGCAAATGCATTCGGCCAAACAATCTTTGTCGAAATTTAACTATTTTTTTGCCCTGTTTTATTTATTTTTTTATTTTGCTTTGTGTTTTTTCATCCAACACAAAACATTTAATAATTAAAAGCTTATAATTTCCGTGGACAGAATATCTGTTCAAGAAATGATTGCTTTCAAAGACAAAATAAATGTATGTGAAAAAAATAATTTGAGGAAAAAACTTTTATATTACAGTATTTATAACAAGAGAATTCATTAAAATCTTTTTTATTTATTTATTTTTTTTTTTAGAAAACAATAATTATTTTAATTATTACTGTTATTTTTGAAATAGTGTAATTGAAGAAATTTTGCTTTATTGTCAACATTTTTTTTCTTTATTTGACTTACGAAAGGTAAAAATTTCAAAGATTAGTTTCATTGATTAATAAACTATATCCGCCAAAGTAGCTCAGATAACCAAAGACAAATTTTCCTAATACGATTTTTAAGGCATATTTACAGCTTTTTTTTGATCGTATATTATTAAAATACCAAAATAAATCTAGTAAAATTTTATAACTTGTGTACACTATTGTACAAAATTCGGATTAAAACTAAGAAAGGATCTGATAATATGGTAATATTACTATCATGTTAAACACTGTAACGTAAGTATTTAGTTTCATTAATGACATTTCAATTATGCACAGAAATGTTCATTAACCGGCTTATTACCAAAATCCCACCGATGAAATTCCATTCAGACATTCCTATAATTCTTGGGCAAGTTGTCAAAATTTGTTATCATTAATAAAATTAAGGCAAACTACAAATTTAAATAGACTCGTTTGTAAATTTTCGCTCAGGAGGAGACAGTTTTCTTGGTAAAACATGTGTTTGGCCTTTTACACTTATTATTCGCCAGATAATCATTCTTTGCATATTCATTAAAAATTCTCTTATGAATGTTTAAAAAATTCTTCATTTGTGTTTTAACTTAAATAGTGAGGGTGCAATACTTATTTTCCTGGCATTAAAAAAAAGGAAATCTAGCTGAATAGTGCTGCTATCTAATTCGGACTAAATTTTTGAATTCGCGCAGAATACCCACATTGCTTAATGAATTACACAATGATAAATTAAACATTGTATTATGTCTAAAAAAAAAAAAAAAATGCTATTTTACTATCAATAAATAAATATTTTTAAAATCCTTTAGTTCCTTCTATGCTAATTTTCCCGTGAAGAAGGAAAGAAGATGAATGTGCAAATCAAAGATGGCAAAAGATGACAAAAGTTCACTTTTTTGATCACTTATTACAAAAATACTCTTCTGTTCGTTATTTAAATTCTTTTAATTCTTTTCATCCAAACTCTTGAAATTAAGAATCCTTAAGAATTTATCCAGAAATTTTGTCTACATCCGTCCCTCAAGTAAATCAGTCATTTGGCCGCTATCTTTTATTCGTTTATTTTTTGTCAACAACTCATTTTAATTCTTTGTCATGTTCTGAATTACTTGTAAACATCTAAAACTAAACTGGAGACAGTTATTTCGATAAATTTAATTCCATAAAAAAATACTACAAATAAAACTGAGAAAAATGCAGGAAATACAAATTTTAATTATTTTTTATAATATATTTTATACGAAGAAATTGAATTCCAATAATTCTCCAAATAATTTTGTCTCCGTTGATGTAGTCATCAAAATTCAGCGAAGAGCATCCGTTCTTGTCGCTGTCGTAGACTAATGCAATCGTTGATCGCCTTGAATGGTGGAGAGGTGAAACGCGTGTTTCTAATGTTGCCGTCTTATCTCCAGTAGCATTGTAAGCATTCCTGAGACGCAATGATGATCATCATTATCTACATGAGGAATTTAATTGGTAAGCGCCAAATGAGATTCCTGATGAACATTGGTTAATTGCTTTCCACTTCCTATTAAGAACTTGTAATAAATTGCCAGCACGGTGGAGGTTTCCGCTGTGGGAAAACTAAATATTTCAAGCGATAAACGCAATGTTTCTCTCCTTCACAAACCTAAAGGAGAGAAGATATACATTTTCCTCCTCAAGGTACTTCATTCATTTTTTTTTTTTGGCTAATTGCTGAGTTCCTACTTAAACGGAAGAAGCCTCGGCTACAGTTATAAATTAGAAGGAAATCTTAGAGCGCTTGAGTAGAGATGAAAGAGGTAGATATTAATTCATAATAATGGATTAAAGAGAAAAAGCGACGAGGAGAAAAAGTGTCAAAATAAAGAAAACGGCCTCGTAATTGATGACTGATTTAATTGATGAAGATGTTATGGAGATTGTAATTTATTTGGCAGATGATACAGAGTTCAAGAGGAAGAAAATAAATTTGAAGGCGTTTATTTTTGAAAGAGGGATGGGGAGGGGGTTGCTTATTAAGGAGCTGTGTACTCATTAAGAAATGAAGAATTTAAAACAAAGCAGACCACGAACGAAAGAATTATTAGGCATTATCGCTAATTGCATATACGGGATTGCAGTTTTTATGATATATTCCATAACGTGTTTTTGAAAAAATTAAAGTCGCTTAAATTGCAATCTATTATGTTTTCGATCCTAAAATTAAAAAAATAAAAAAAGAAAGTTAAAAAAGTTGCCAAAGCAATTCGACAGGGTATGTGGATGCTAATTACTAATATGATAGGATAACGAGCAATTAATAAATCACATAAATGATAATAAAAATGCATCTTAAAAACCGTTATTATTTTTTAAAGTTTTAATAGCAGACAATTAATAAAATATTAGCAATTAAAATCTTAAAGGTGAATGTACAAAGTGATATACAAGGTATAAAGCGGTATTAAAGGAACAAAACATCAATTAAACACTATATTTGCATACACAGTAGCACCAAATTTCAAATTGGACAGAAGCAAAAATAAAAAGCCTTTATTGCTTTGAAGATATTTATATTAATTTCAAAGGCACGTATATTTTTTAATCCTTCACAAATTCTGGGAAAACTACCAATTATAATGAGAATGAAATTTGAATCTACGTAAAGTTAGTCACGCTTTGAAGGAACACAACCGCAGAAACGAGAATATCCCAGAGTACAGTAATTGCATATGGCAATTTCAACCGCCTTACTTAGAATATACAGTAGAAGCAATTTATTCATCTCTGGCAGTGTTTGATAATCAATTTGAACACCAACTCTGGAACAATCCTCGTGTTGAAATTTTTACCGAATCCGAAATAAATAGATTATGAGTGTAGGGTTACTTATGTAAGTGGAAACTGCTGGAATGTTCGAAATATCTGTTAAAGATTTTTTAATTTATTCTGTTCAAAAATACTGATGGAACATCAAGTTATGATGGAATTCCATCTTCGAATCAGTTTTTCTAGACCAAATTATGCATTCCAGGAAGTGCCTGTCAGGAATGCTGTACTGTCGGGAGTGAAAAATTAATAAAAGAAATAGCAATACGTAAAGGAGATTAGCTATGATGAAATTCCCAAGATACTTGTAGCTTACGCTGCGGAAAAGAAAATTAACAGACGAAATATTTAAAACAATTTTCGAAGGAAAATGGTAATGTCATATTTGTAGAAAAAGTTGATAAGCCTAAGACAGCGTTAGAGTTTCAATTCATGAAATCTACTTTGCTAGCGGAAAAGGAATTGCTGCCATAGAAAAAAAATTAGCTTCTACCAAGCATCGAATAGGTTAGTATGTATAATTTTCGTCATTATGGCAGCCCAAATATTAAGCTTATCATTCACCAATGTGGTGATGGTCAT
>JAHWFO010003124.1:3471936-3487680 GCA_023313115.1 Rhysida immarginata
CGAATAGCTGTTCTCACTGGCACGTCATGCGCCGGAGAGATCCCCTTTCGAGTTGTTCCTACATGGCGGCACTAGACTCTCTCGCATTGCACATAAAATTTGTTGTGAAAGCATGGCTATAAAATCAAAATACAAGCGCTTAATATTTTTATCCTATTATATTCACGTTTCCATAGTTTTCTGCCTATAAAGTTTGGTAAAGCTATAGGAAAAACATTTTGAACTATCGCTATCACGACGTTGTCGAAACCATTACACAGGTCTACAAAGAGTTTTTTGTTTGATGCCTGGAATGTTAGAACTGTTTTGATTATATTTGATGTGTTGATTCCAAATATGAAAACAGTTTCTCTCTATCAGCTATAGTTTTTGAGATACAGCGTTACTAACTTAATGGGCTTTTACTCTATTTGTTATGGTACAGAGGTGCGACGTTGATATAAAAGGTTTGGGAAAAAGTTCGTGGCGGTTTTTCCCAATAGATGCCCACGAATTTTACTAAAAAAACGCCAAGATTATCACCGCCATAATTATCTAAAAAGAGCGTATCTTGAGATTCTTTGGCGTTATCCTTGGTGATCAAGTGTCACATGGCAGTGGAAATGCGTTGAAGGTATACAGAAGTAAGGGTACTAAATTTAGTATAAATAACGTAATTTATTCAAAACTTATTAGAAAAATTACACACTTCGTATCGAAGCGATTCCAGTCAAACAAAACACAAGAGTTCAGTTCAAATGGGTAATGTCGGTTAAGTGACCAAAATATCTCTGTGGCGATAATACACAAGATTAGCAGTCCACTGATTCGTTCAATTACGGGCGGTAAAACACGTCGGTTTATATCGTACTCACAAAATAATTGACGCAATTTCAGTTAAGGGCATGTTGAGCACCGATGGCTGCACTAAACAACAGAATGTTGTAAAAGGAAGAATATTTTAGAATGTAAGTCCAAAAGGTAATTTAAACACACATCATTTCATGGAACACACACACACTAACACAATCACTTAAATGGCTTCGAATTTCGTACACGAGCGTTGATGATTAGACGTGCTCAGTAGGACGAGACGCAATGCTTAATCATCGAAACAATTTTCCCGTAGGTAAGAAAAATTATTACAGTACGCACTAAGGTTGCTATGTATAAGCTGCACACACGCTTATATCACTGTATAACAGAGAAGCCACACACTAAAACTTATAGGCACAGATAGAGCCAGTTAGAGTACAAGCACATAGAACAGCGGCGTAAATAATTGCCAGTCGAACTGTGTTGCATATGGTAGAAATTGAGAGGGCACACAAAAAATTAATAGGGCACCTCATATGGATAGGTCACCTAAAGTCACTAGCTAGCTTTGCGATACGGCTAGTAGAAGAAGAAAATAAAGGCTTAGGCCTCAACGACGAAAGTCAAAAGTTCCGTGGCATAATTGACCTAATGGCGTGCCATAGAAGAACATAATTGGGTTTAAGCGCAGCTTATTTGGCTTACCCTGAGAGTCCATTGATATTGATGATAATCCAAAATATTTCATGCAGAATTAAAGACCTCGATGCAGCCCAAGTCGTCGTTTATAAAACCTCGGAATCCAAAAGGAAATATCCCGTGGCATGACGCAATAGCCATTGAAATCCTCTCTTCAGTCGTTTGTTGAACGCTGTTTCCGTTTCGAGAGATACTGAAGAACACTAAATGTTCGTTGTACAAATATACGCTTCGTATTCGGGAACTGAGAAATATGCATCTGTAATTCTCCTTCCTCGCTCAAACCCGTCGTTTTCTATCACTGGATTATTATTATTATTATTGTATAGCACTCTCCAGGAGTAAAAAACTAGCTCAGGGGGAAAATTACTTCCATTTCGTCAAAACAGATACAACTAGAACATAAACAACTCTCAATAAAAATATAAAACCTAAGATAGAAAATAAAAAACAAGCCTACTCATGAATAGCAATGAAGTGTTTCCGTAAAAGCTGCTTAAAATGATAACAAGATGAAGCACATTTTGGGGTTTTACACTGAAAAACCACTGATCTTATTTCATATGGCAAATCATTTCAAAGGGAGATTGCGTTATATGGAAAACATCTAGATTTAAAAGAAGTCATCTTACAGGGTATCACAAAAAGAAATCTCCGAGTTTGTCGAATATTAGTATTGGACGCGAACCAGGCCCTAACAAACGCTGCAGGATGGGTGTCATTGCGTAACGCCTCCATCAACTCGGATGTAAGGGCCACTTTATTAATAACGGTTAGGGTGGGTAAGTTGTACTGTATACAAACATTCATCACTGAATCTAATCTTTTCAATTTAAAGGCAGTCCTAATCAGGCGATTATAGGCAAACTTAAGTCTCTTCAAATTGGCTGTAGAGGTCGATGACCAAAATATTGCCCCATAAGCGATTTTTGGTACTATAATAGCGTTTATATGTCGACATACGACATATTGACGTATTATCATTTCTAATCTTTCCTTTAACAAGTTCGGAACACTGTCCATCTCTTGTAGAGCTGGTAATTTGTCTTGATTCTTTGGAAGCCGGAACCGTAATCTTTTTCTTCACTTCCGCTACGCTTTTCCGCTTCCTTGTGCGGGCGTTACCATTTTGTTTTGCCGGGTTGATCGCTCATCTCTCTCTCGCGTCGGCGCTCCTCACTTCTCCCTCAAGAGCCCGAGCATCCTTGTTTGACGTCACGGCCGTTTTGGTCGGATAGACGTATCTCGTCTTGTAACGCCTAGAAACGGACCGCGACACCAAGAAAAAATGTGGGCACCACACGTGGTGTGTAAAATTTGTTCGGAACACTTACGGCAATGGACTAATGGACAAAGGAGAAGTCTGAAATTTGTTGTGCCGATGATTTGGAGGGAACCCAGAAATAACATTGATGACTGCTATTTCTGTATTGTGCGACGTTGCGACGTTGATATCTCGAAAACTCTACCTGATAGAACAAATATGAAGTTATTCTTTAATTCTACATCCTGAAATTACCTTAGAATACTTGAAAATCGCCGGCACCAAAATGTGTATTACCTGTGTTATCGAAGCTATCGAAGTGCCGAACGTTTTTATTTCTCCGATCTAACTTCTCAAAAGAAATTAATATCTTCAGAATCGTTCCTATAAATTTAACGAATCCTCTTAATTAAAAGAGCATATAATCCGAATATTTCTGCATTTACAAAGCAGTCTTTTTAATAATAATCTACAGCTAGGCCAGCAGTGGCCATTTTATCGTCAGCCATTTTCCTTTTTCTCACATGCTCCGATGCTCGACTGTGATTGGATGAAGGTCGTCCATCCATTGGCAAAAGTTGAACATTTTTCAATGCTCTGCGGCAAAGACGTTTTTCAGTGCGTTCACGGAAGTAAAGAGACTGCGCATGCGCTGTAGCCTCTAAAACTTGCCGCGCCTGTGTGAACAAACCCTAATATGTTCCAAGGCATGCGCCGTAACTCAAAAGAATGACGTAAAGGAAAAATAAAATTTAAAAAATTCATTAAAATTTATTAAAAGAAAAAAGTTATCAATAAGAGGGCCATACAATAATAAATGATTTTAAGTATATAGACAAATAAACCACATCATTTTACTTGACCGTCGTCGTTAAGGATACCGTCGTAGTCCTCAGCTCTTCATCTCACGGCAATACATGTGAATTTTTTCAAATAATATTAGTTTATCTATATGAGGGTTGTTCAATGCATATGTTGAGACCGGGAGATACACAAGTTACGTGCAAAAAGTTTACGGGGACGCCTGTCTGGTACGCGGCACATTCTCGTGCCCGTGGCATTATCATTAACTTTTGAGATACCGGTCAGTTGTACGGTCCTGGAAATCGTAGCTCCAGCTAGACGGGTTCCCACAATAACTCCTTTTTGGAACTCAGACAGGTCTGCTGTTTTCCCTATTTTGCTCAAATTGAGCAGCTGCAGCTTGTTCCTATCCTGTACCTGCAGCTTGGAATGAGCATGTACCTCACATGATTTCATTCATTTGCATATCACAATCGTTTCTGACCTGTGACCCCGCTTTACATATCAGTAGAGTAATTCATCACAGGTTTCTAATTCATTGGCTAGTGTGTGTATAACACTTATAATTGTAATGATTTAGATCTTTATCTAGGCCTATTATTTTTTAAAATCGACTTTATTACTATCTGGTGGATACAATTTCATATGTCTTATAGCTATTTACAAACAATTGAAACTGCAATATGAAAAAATTTGAGATGCTCCATGATATCGAAATATTATTCCAGAAATATAATGTTGGAAACAACACTAAATAGTTGTTTGTCTACTTGCTGGAATCGAGACTGCAGGCAATATAAACCAAAGAAAAGAATCTGTATTTGATATAAAAATTTTATGTCAAGGAGTTGCTCCTCCCCACTTTTCAATTTTTCTTTTCATTGAGTGTCAAAAAAGTTTTTTCTTTTCAACTTCCAGGAAAAAAGAAGCAAACACCTGATAAAACTTTAATGAAGTGACTGAGTGACAGACTCTCACCTCCTGCTCTCCAATGTCAATTTACTATCGTCGAAAACAAGTTTTATTTTCAAATTTGATTTTTCTTCACAATATTTAATGGAATTTCCACTTTCTCTGTTGTACATTCTAACTTTTAAGGCGCTTTTTTTCAAACAAAAAAGACAAAATTTTATTTTATTATAAGGAGGGAACAATACGTTTTGATGACAAAGTAGATTAAAAATGAAAACCCAATTTCTTAATTAAGTTTCCCAGAAAATGCTTCCTTTACGCTTAGGGTGGATGAGGAAGAATCTTTGCCTCTCTTCTCTGTCCATTATGAGACTTCTGACAGGTCAGGGAGAAGAGAAGAATTTTTTTTTTTTCATGAACAATTTTTTTGTGTCTTCTTCCTTCTCCCTCTGCTACTTTTTATCTCTCTGTGTGTGCTGTTTGTCCCGGTCGAGCAACCGTATCAGTTTAACACAATTTGAAGTTTCATTTTCTGTTGGTTTGAAAAGTTGATTAGATTTTTTACTGTGAAGGTGACTTTCACTCTTCGGCATGACAAAGGCGACGAAACACTTGCCCTCCTCCCCCTCCACCTTCAAAGTGTGTAAGAAAACGATCGTTCCTTTCACTCTTGTATTATGCTTTAGGTTCATCAGTTCATTAACTAACTCCTTGAAGTTACTAGAGTCACCGTCTTACTTCCTAATATCACTGAAAAATATTTGGACTTCCCTAACTTTTTGATGAAAGAAGAATATAGCTCGGAAGATTTTATAACAAACTGATTATTTAATATATTGACCATTTAAAAATTAGTGCAATTCAATATTTTGAAATTGAAGAAACATCAAGTGTAGGCTATAAATTCAAAACCAAAGAAATAAAAAACAGGAGTATATTTGCAAATCGAAATCATCACTTTTAAAGCGTTTATAAACCAGCTTTTATCTTTTATGTTCACCCGAAGTATACGATAACTTTCAGCAGCACTTTTCTTCAAGATAAAGCAATGAATTTACACTTCGCGCAAATGTATTTTTTTTGGGACGAACTTTGACATGTTTTAGCGAAAAAATATCTACAGAGTGCATTATGAAAGTAATGCGCATAATTTTATTGTGATGCGACTATCCATCGAAGCGCGCTCGGACTAGTCGAATAATGTGGTGGGGGGGTCTGCCCTTCCAAACGCGCCCGGTCTCAGTTCGCTCCGAGCAGTAGGAGCGATAGGACGTGTCTTCGCACGAAGTCTGTCTTTCGAATGCGTCACAGCACTATGGAGCGTTCGCTGGAACAGCGGTACGCGATCAAGTTTTGGGTGCGGCTTGGGAAGAATGCAACAGAAACTGACATCAAAGAAGTCTTCAAGCTCCACCAGGACAATGCCCCCAGCCACACGGCTTCGTCGTCACCAACTTCCTGACCCGGAGCAAGACCCCCGTTGTGCCCCAGCCTCCTTACAGCCCTGACTTGGCTCCGTGTGACTTTTTTTGTTCCCTCGACTGAAGAGAGAGCTGAAGGGAAAGCACTGGGAGTCGGTGGAGAACATCCAAGCTCATGTTACAAGATTCCTGAAAAACATTCCAGTCGATGAATTCCAGGGTGCCTTCTAGACGTGACAGAATCGTCTCCGCAAGTGTATTGATGCAGGAGGAGACTATTTTGAAGAATTTTAACCATTTGTACCAAGCGGATCAATAAACCTATTTTTCCCAGAAAATGCGCATTACTTTCATAATGCACCGTGTATGATGTTAACACCTGCAAATAATTTGAGATAAGAAGTTTTGAAGCTTGTTGTCAATACAACAAAAAGCATACATACATACATCGCAAATATATCAACATATACTGTATTTAACTATATCGATTGAAAAAAAAATCCGCATTATTAACCGGTACATATAACAAGTGTTCGCGCACACGTTTCATTCTATGAGGGGCTACTCCTCGTGCTGAAAATACATTCGTGTACCCAGCGGAATATCTCCAGTTGTTTCGGAGGCGAAGTTTGTAAAAATTCGAGGTAAATCTGCCCTCTCATAAATCTGCCCTCTCTTCACGATTTCCTAAATTCTGTGAAGTTAAGCAACATCAGGCACGGCTAGTCACTGGATGGGTGACCATCCATGATTCACGATCTTCACCCCCCCGGCTGCTGTGACCATCATACAGCAGTCGTTAATCCAGGTTCATCCAGGGACCCAACTCGTCGGCTTCTAGCCATACAGGCCCTGGATGGACGTATTGGATTAACAGTACTAATAATAATAATAATAATAATAATAATAATAATAATAATAATAAAATTACTTACTTTAAACTATTCAATACTTAACCAATAGCTGTATCTCAGAAATCATTAATGAAAGATTACATGTTTATATACTTTTTTTGGCTTACAATAACTCATTTTATACCCACCTTCCCTCGCGGGACACACCGTATATGTCATAAATGAAATAAGCTAGGAAGCAGTACTTTTATAATAATCAAAGTTAGTTCTAAATAAACATATGTCCTCACAACATAGAATTTTAAACAAAAACAAAAAAAAAGAAAGTAAAGCGCTCAAGGTAAATTAGATTCTATCTCCTTTGAAATTCATAAAAATATTATGATAAAGTCTGTTAAATGCCCTCATTGCATTAAATGATTTGAATATTATATTAAAATTTTATTAGACAAAATAATTAAATTTTCAATACAGGAAAAATTAGTTTCTGAGAAACTTTACCGTTTAGCTCGAGGATCTATTAAGGCAGGGATAAACAAAAGTTTACGCACCAACATTTCGACAATAGCAGTTAACGGAGAAAGAAGATTTATGGGGAGTGAGAGAAAAATAATCAGATATAAAA
Source organism: Rhysida immarginata (assembly GCA_023313115.1). Taxonomy (NCBI): domain Eukaryota; kingdom Metazoa; phylum Arthropoda; class Chilopoda; order Scolopendromorpha; family Scolopendridae; genus Rhysida; species Rhysida immarginata. Next base: position 3,479,311 of record JAHWFO010003124.1, read on the forward strand.
ATTTATCAATAATCTTGAATCTTAAATATTTAAAGTGCTTCTTTTAGGTTTATGAAAAAGTTTTCAAAAAAAATTTCTCTTAAAATTTCATTTTGCGAATTGCAAATAAAAGTCTCTAAATAAATCAAATGATCAAAAGTAATTTCTTATTTCGTCTGCGAATTCGATTTTTTTTGCAGCGAAATTTTTTCAAAACTGTTGAGAAAAAAAATTATCTCAACTTGAATTTTCTATTTCGCTTTCTCTTTTTTCCCCGTTTTTATTTTTTTTACCCGTTTTCATCCTTTAACCCCCTAATCCCGTTTTCTTTCTCCCTCTTTTTCCACCTTCTTCTTCTTATTCCCTTTGTCGAAAGAATTTCGAGTTTTTCTTTTTGTTTCGCAAACACGTATGTAGGTGATCAGAAGGATTTTCTTCCCTCGGAATTCTTTCGAAAGCCTCTTTAGCACGTGCTGTCCTTTATTTTTCCCCGCAAAAACCCCTTGCAAATCTCTCTGAGAAATGGGTTGAGAGCAGGGGAGATTGAAACCTTCGCTCTCTCTTCCTTTATTGTCCTACTCACTTAGGCCTTCAACGTACGGCGGGAAAAAAAGGACAAAGGCCCAATTACAACGTCACCTACCTTCCGATATGTTGTTTTCAAGTAAAGCCATAATATTGGCAAAACTATACTTGAATATAAATGGACCTAGATAGTGAAACTAAAATTGCCAGCCTCTTCCTCTCCTTCATTCTCGTTCACATGAATCAATTTTTTTTTATCCCTCGAGTATTTTCGACACATTGATGCTACTAAGTAATAAATTATCTTACAAAAATTATGAGAGGCAATTAATTTATAGGATTCTTTCCTATTTACACAAATATTTGAGAGATGTTTCTCGATGTAATTTCGTTTTCATTTCGTATCATCGATGATTTCTGAAAAGAAAAGTATATTTTCATGGATTATAGTTTTACAAATGACGCATCAATCAACTTCAATATCTAAATATTTTTCATTAGATACGAGACTCTAAAATACATTATTCGTAAAAAAAATCTCTGGACATTCCTCAGAAAAAGGCAGTACCAAATGAGAAACCTGTATAAATGCTTGATACATAGTCCTCCCAAGTCAAGGGGAATCGTATCATCAACTGGGCCCGGACCATCAAGCAGCGTCGATTTCAGTGGTGCAAACAGCGGGCACAGAGGGATCTGCAGGACTGAAGTGGGAAGTCTCGGTGGCATATGCTATGGAGTGAGGAGAACGCTTCTTACCAGAGAGCATAACCCCAACAGTCAAATTCGGAGGAGGTAATGGTGTGATGGTATAATTCCTGCTTTGCATGGTTTGGCCTCAGACTCCTGGTTGTCGTGCCATATACATTGAGCGCAGGCAGATTTCTGAACATTCTAAACAATGAAATGCTGCCTACCTTATGGCGTTTTATGGAACGGACCTTTCAACAGGACAATGCATCGGGCCCAAAATTATTCCATTATAGTTTTACACGTTTATTTATTGTGGTATGTGGATAATAACATCTCCATATTTGACTGGTCTTCACAGAACTCCGACCTGAATTTTTTTGAACACATTTGGGATGAACTGGAGCCCGATTAAGGTCCACGAACATCCATCCCACAGCAATTCAGAAACTGATTACATTTCTCAAGGAGGAATGATCCAATATTCCGGCAAACTGCTATCATAATCTTGTAGAAAGTATTTGCAGCTAAATGTGATCATACGAGGGGTGTTCAAGAATTTTTGCCTCCTGGTCCGTAACTGTTTTATTTGTTAACCGATTTTCAAAACTCTTTCTATATCTGATACTTATATTTGTCCTCTATGTAATGCACTATTCACTTTTAGTTCCCATCCCTTTCCACGCATTGCGCTAACGCGTGACTAGTTGGGTTAACCCGTCAGAGAGGAATTCCGTGGTTGTTGTCGACACGAGGATTGAATGACATCTTTCACCTCGTCGTCAGAACGCAACTGACGTCCCTTAAGGTGCTCTTTCTTCTTTGGGAAATGGTGAAAGTCGCAAGGTGCAAAGTCTTTTATTTTTGAACTGCAGTTTTTAATCTTTGATCTGTAGGCACTGCAAGGCCGCTTATATGTGGCGATCACGTGTGGGCAGGCGTCATCGTGCCATTCAAACCTGGTGTTGACAACAACCCCGGAATTCCTCTCCGACGGGTTCACACGACTAGTCACGCGTTGGCGCAATGCGTGGAAAGGGATGGAGACTATCTCGCAAAGTGAATAGTGTATTACGAGAAGTTTCTGACTTACACAGTTAAAATTGTAGCAAGTGCTAGTTAGTACTCACAAGTGAGCACGTGTTATGATGTTGAATGAGTAACTCGGAAATTTCTTGTTGGAATTCGATCAAATTTTAACGGTACACACAGTCTTATGTACTCTGTTATTCCCCCAAATATCATTAATCTAGGCTTTACAGAACCTGAGTTATTAACTTGTTGATCTTGGTGGCGGCACTTTTATTTCTGTTCATATCTCAGCTATCGTTCAAATTCGGACCGATGTTCATATGAACTTTTTTGCTTAGAATCACCCATACTAACTCCCCTAGAAGTTTGTACAATGAATTCTGAGACACCCTGTATACAGTAGGCTTTATAAAAGTTGCACTGTGATTGATATTTTTAGCTTTTAATAAAAAAATTGGTTGGTTTTCAAAAACCAATGAATGTTTTGGATTTTGGAAAGTGAAATTTCAAAGATCTATTTCAAAATGGATTGAGTGAGTTGGGTTTTCGGTACGTGATTACAGTTGCCTCGATTAATCAGGCTCCATAGCGAGCTTTCCCTTGTGCCAACTGTTTCTGGGGAAAAATCATGTTTCAAAAATAATTCTGGAGAAGAAGCAATCCAAGAGGGGCTCTTATTTCGGATTCCATGATTAAAGTTTTATGATGAAAAAATTCAACTCCCTAAACAAGGCCGCGTTCTACAAAGTAAATCCATCTTACAGTTTGATTGTTTTTCTGCGTTTTTCTGTGCTTAAATAAGTTTCACATTTTTCATTTGCAGATTTTATATTTTCTGTCTAAAATTGTATAAAGTCTTTCTGATCCACGTCTATTATCAAACTGCAAGCTCAAACAAAAAATGTTCAAAACTCAATATTTAACAAATAAGCGAATGGAAAGTAGATATTCTTTAAACCAAGCTAATTTATTGGTATATCATCTTAATATAGTGATAGACCTCTTTTAGCCGCTATGAATGCTTGAATTTGCTGGGGCATAGGCTCCACAGTTTTCCGAATTGGTTTTCAGGTATTTTATCCTCGATTATAGCAGCTCGCATCTTGAACAGACTGGCGGATTACCCTCTCGACCCCCTCCCACAGACGCTAAATCGGATTCAAATCTGGAGATGCGATAACAGTTCAACAATCGTGCCTTAAAGTATGAGGGCATGATCCTATCGAAAATGTCCTTCTCTTGGAGGAAAGACAAGAATCTAAGTGGCAACAAAGTTTAGAAGCGGTATGACATTTAATGTTTGATCTATGAAGATCAATTTACTAAGGTTTTCCACGAAAATAATCCTCCCACCAAGATCGACCCTCCACTTGCGTGTTAGGTTGTTACTGCATAAGAGGAGTACGTCGTTTTGTGTTGTTGGTTCCATACTCTAACTTTGCCAACCTAATATTTCAATAGGCCACTCAAAAGATTAGTCATTCAATGTATATCAAGCGTCTTTCAGGCGGTTCTTATTTCATAACTAATACGCTTCTGAAATAAGATAAGCTTATACAATTCCATGCCCAAATTTTTCAGTGAGGTAGAGAAGACAAAGATAAATAGTTTTCGTCAATAGACTCATAGTCGAAAATGACTCCGAAGTCAGCTACGGCACACTGTTGTTAAGGAGACACTGATTGAGAAACTACAATTATACAAATTTTATAAAATGAATCATTATTTGCACAATTTAAAAACGTTTTTTGAACGTATCATACTTAGACGGTATACTAAAGACAACTACAGTCTAATCAATGTTGCCAGATTGTCATTCTATACGCAAAAAATTAATTATTTTTACTATTGTGAAAAAAGGATAAAAGAACAGATTTAATCTAAATGAGCGTTCAATAAGTAATGCACCACAATTTATTTCGACACACGAACTAAGTTACGCGGATGACATTTTGAGGCGTTCTAGTTTGAACCATCCGCCTTGTTGTGCAAAGTTGGAAGCTCCTCCGCCAAGTGGCAGTGCAGTAGAGAGTGTTAAAATTGCGGAGGTCCCTGATGCACGCTAAAAGTATTGTGTAAAAATGGTTGCATGACTTGGACCAAGAATTGTATCGCGGGGGAATACACGCTCTTCTGGAACGCTGGCATAAAGCTAAAGAACGGACGGAGACTACTTTGAAGCTAGTCAGTAGAACTGACGATTGTAGCTATGCGATACCCGAGTTGTATGCTTTACACTTTCAAATAAAAAAAATTGTAGTACGTTACTTTTTAAACGCTCTTTGTATTTAATTCAGAAAAATTAAGTAAAAGCGTATACACTCACATGCCAAAAATCATGGGATAGCATCTAATAACGTGTGGGACTTCCTCTAACCCGGCGAAGTGCCACAGTGCGATGTGGCATTGATTCCGCAAATCGGTGGAAGATATCTGAAGACATTGCCAACCATTCCGACTGAAGAGCTTCCTATAATTGCCTATTACGGAGCCACCACCGACTTGCACAGTGCATGCTTGACAACTTGGGTCCATGGCGCCACACTCGAGCCCTACCGTCAGTTCGTATCAGCTGGAATCGAAACTCATCAGACCAGGTCGCACGTTTCCAGTTGTCAAGTGTCCAGTCGATGTGTTCATGGATCCAGGAGAGACGTTTCTGACGATGTCTTGTTGTTAGCAAGGCCCGTGGGTCTGACCCTCGTGGGTCTTCTGCTTCCATATCCCGTGGACACCAGATTTCGTTGCACAGTTCGCATCGATACAGCTCTAGTATCACCCTGGCTAAAATCGGATGTCATCTGGCGTAGTGTCAGTTATCTGTTAGCTGTGACCATCCTACTCAGACGCCGTTGGTCCCGTTCATTGAGAACGTGTGGTCGAACACTGCCTTGTCCATGGTGGGAGGTAATGCCGTCAAATTGGTACTCTTGGTAGACTCTTGAAACTGTGAACCATAGGATGTTGAATTCTTGAGCCACCTCCGATACTGAATGACCCATACGTTGTGCTCCACATACCAGGCCATGTTCGAACTCGGATAGCCATTGTCACATTGAAGATCTCATCCCTTACTCATGACAGTGTAACTAAACCCACTGACACTGATTTGCATATTTATACTGTTTGCACATAATGCTACTGCCACTTGAAAAATAGTCCACTGCTCTCCCATGACTTTTGGCATGTGAGTGTATATTGTATCAATATTGGCATATATCGTTTTCTTTTTTCACTTACGAATTTTCATTGTTGTCTGTGCAGACGCAGTTATGTTATATTTAGACCTATGTCATCAATGAACCACCTTTCTGGTCTATTTCCTGGAGCTGGCCCGAAAATGAGGATAATTATAAATTGGGCTAGTTTTGGGCTCTTTTTGGCGGAGTGTTGGGCTGGAAAAATTTAAACCATCTGGTAACACTGACTCTAATAAAGAGCTGACCGATATTCAACTAGTGTAATGTATGGAGCAGCTAACAGCAAAGGGAGGGGGTCATTCGCAGCTGGACTGAATCGTAAAAGATACCTCCCAACAGGCGTTTGCCACATTATTAATCATTCGCAAATGTGCATCTCGTGAAACAAGATCGTTCTCCGTGAACGTGTGCGACAATGGCCGACAACGTGATGTGCGCCTGCCGGCTGTAGACAGGGGCGTAACTATAAGGTGGCTAGACCGGAAAATGTCCAGGGGCCCACGCCAGTTGTGTATATACGAGGGGGTCCATCGAATATATAAACCGAAGAAAGTGGGCCCCCTAAAAGTTTCTAGCCAGGGGCCTCCATGCTTGGCTGTAGAAGACGAGATACTGCCAATAGGTTACTGCAGAACAGCAAGCATACTTGCTATCGTACACTTACTAAGTCCCTTGTTGTACACCGCAATTGTGAAAGTTGTGCATGAAAGGAAATTTGATCAAAAATGATACGGTAGTGTATTAAGGCGCAATAAACTTACACTACCGTATCATTTTTGACCATATTTCCTTTATTTAAAACTTGATATATCGCTTCCGCCGGCAAAAGATCCATGCGATGACGATTGCTGACTACCCTCTTCGGGAAACATTCGAACGATGGATTTGCGACTGAAGTAAAGCCGACCCAACATTCCACATTTTCTAATATAAGCCCAAGATTCTCTGATGTTAAAGCTACCTGCGAAAAATAAAAATCAGGAAACAAATAACATGTCCATTCATTTGTGGTATCGACGTCCACTTACAAAAATATGCCATAGCTGGCCTAGAGCATTTTCGACTACGAGCTGATGAAACGTGTTCATCTGTATCCTCTCTATTTCCCCGAGAAGTTTGGGAGTTCTGCGACACTCCGTATATAAATTAAAGGAATATTTTTATTTTGTTCTAAATAAATCAACTGTTTTAGTTATCTTTGGTAGAAAACATAGGATCAGTGTCACGTGGATTCCGTCAACGCAAGCGGCTCTCGAGAGAGGAGAAGGCGGATGACGTAGCGAGAGCGCTTGACGTCGACCGTGTCATCTCGAAGGAATCACGTGCTCAGGTGAAAAAGAGAGGACAGAAAAGAACATGGAGGCGACGAGGTGAGAACAGAGAATCGTCTCGCAAAAAGTTTCCAACGTGGGAAAAGCCTGTCGAATGGTCTCACAAGGGGAGGACCAGGTTTGTTAGCATAGTAACCCCTATCATGACCTCCTTTATTACTCCAGACCCGTTTTAACAGCGCGTGAACTGGGGACAAGTGGGTTTCTAAAATCTGTCACCAGGGCGCTGCCTAACCTCCCTAATATACATTTTTTTTTCCAGAAGTCATCTGGAAGGTTAGGGCAAATAACTGGTATTGTTAAAAAATTTTCTCGTTGGTTCCATGCAAAATTAAATCTGTGTCTTGGTTTCGTGTGGATGTATGGTGAACGACATGCTAGTAGACATTTTGATACCCCCGTTAATTAAAATTTTTGTTGTCAATTTTACTCAACTGATAAACGATAAGGAGGATAAAAAATCAAAATTAAACAGACAGCTACTGAGCAGAAAAATGCTAAAAATATTACGAGTCATGTTAATAACAAACTGAATAAAAATTTTGTTCTTTTTATTCACAATTAACTCCGCGTTTTAAGTAAAAATTTGTATGCAAAGCTATTTTAATAATATTAAAACACTTTTTTTCATTTTTTTGGGAATTTTTGAAATTTGATATTTGATTTGTGGAGAATCCTGATATTAAGAATACTTCTTGCCCAAATAAATGCCTTGTATTTGGTGATTTGTAAATCTTCAAATATTGATATTTTTTGGAAGTGAAAGAGAGAGAGGGTGGGGTGTTATTATATTAATTTTATTTTTTTATGTTTTATTTTTTCATATTGTTGGGAATTTTTCAAATTTGTTATTTCATTTGTGGAGAATCCTGATATTAAGAAATATTAAAACACATTCATGTGGTTATATCATACAAATCCAATATAATGATAATTTAACTATAACGAATTATTTTAAATGTTATAAAACAAGAATATTAAGTTTGAAATTTAACACTTCAACAAGATAAATCAAAAATTCATAAAATGACAAGTTTAATATAATTAATTTTAAATTCATTAAGTAGGCCAATTTAATAATTTTGAAACATGAAGCCAAAAAATTAAAATTTTTTTAACAGCTTGCAAACCTTATAAGAATTTACATATACAATTTATGTTGGGGAAAATTTCTAGACTTATATTTATTTTCCACACTCAATTTATTCATAAAAATTGAGAAAAACCCAACGAAAATATGTAAATTGATTTGATAATTTTCGCCACTTTTTATGTGGCTAGTTCCAATATAAATAGGGAAGGGGTAGGGTGTTTTTTAATATTCTTTTATCATTTTTTCTGTTTTTGTTTTTCGTTGGGGTTTTTCTCAATTTTTATGAATAAATTGAGTGTGGAAAATAAATATAAGTCTTATAAGAATTTATTTTGTTGATCATGAATAATTTTATATATTTGAAAATTGAATGATTTTACGTTTTGGAGCTGAAAAACATTAAATCATTTAGTGTTCAAAAATATAAAATTATACATGCTCAACAAAATATATTGTTAGCTTATAAGTTTGCAAATTGTTAAAAAAAATTCTAATTTTTGGTTTCATGTTTCAAAATTAA
>JAHWFO010003124.1:3488080-3579997 GCA_023313115.1 Rhysida immarginata
GGGGGGGGGGGCTCATTTTTGTATCAACTCTGTATAATAATATTATAATAATAACTTATTAAAAATAAATAATTTGTTACCTTCCTCAAATGAAATACGGAAAATATGCAAAAAATTATGAAAATATGTTTTTAATAATCAAAGTTAGTTTCATATATAATTTGTTCAAAAACATGTTTAAAAAAGTTAAATTAAACGGAAGTGAGAAAGGAAGTACTTGAAGAAGGGATCTTTAGCATTGGAATCTATCGACTTACCCACATGACCACGTTGGCTACTTGAAAGTCATACTTTCTGAATTTGTAAATATATATCAATAACCTACATAACTAACTTTAAATGATTATATCTCGTAAATTAATGCCCATTAGGATGAGTTACTATGCCATATAATAGTGGGAGGGGTGCGTAACAACATATTTAAGTTTCAGTTAAATCCAAGCTTAACTGGCGAGTGAGATTTCAGCGATTGTTAAGTGACCTAACGAGCCCGCAGCAGCGAATTTCACGGGTACCTTCAGAAAGTGTACGATAGTGTTTTGTGATGTTTCTAATATCGACTGTTACCATGTTTAAAGTATAAGCAGGTGTTTTACCCCGCCAGGAGGAAGTGCTTAAAGATAAAGGCAGGCGATTCTATTATAGGCATTAAGAAGTGGATCTCCTGTTTAAGTGTGCTTCAGTGGTGTTCCTTCAAATGTGCAAGCTAATGTCCTATCGATTATTTTAATGGCAAAATTCAAAGAGAGTGGTGATTTATATTTTTATCTTTGTGGCAATTTACAGTGCTTGTGTAATTAGTGTGCTTAGCCCTGTTTTAAAGTACCCGGCTGTAATAATTTAGATTTAGTGTATGTTGTTTAGTGAATCGTAGTGTCGACGGAGTGGCCCATCGGGCGTTAGCTAATTGCTTACAACATTGGTGTCTTTCAGTGTGTGTGTGCGACGTCACGACGTTTACTTAAAATTTTACAACGCTAAAAATAGCGGCCACCTGTTGTGTCTCGACAATTTTTGTGTGAGTGCGTTTGCTTTTTCGAGTGCTTCGATCACATGTTATCGCAGCAAATCTACGCAAGTTACGGAAAATCTTCCGTTTTATTCAAGTGATCCTGCAAATGAGCGACAAAGTTCGACGCTCAGCTTTCTATTCTTCGAAGTACGACAATCGATCTGCTTCGTGCAGTTTTCGTAACGCCGTCTGCTACAACTTGAGCAGCTGGGTTCGAGTAATTCAAGTTTCCGACAGTGACGACGACCTCTTCGGTTGGCAAAGCCAGCCCCGAAATTGTGTACTCCAAAGTGACTGTTTCGTGCTTGGGTGTGGTTCATCTATGCAAGCAATTTTGACTTTTGTTTCCGTTTTTAACGTCACTAGTTATTGAGTGTCGTTATTTATTTCACAGGTCTTCCACTGTGTAAACTTTATTTTTTGCAAAATAAAAATTCTTCTTAAATTATTTATCGCACGTTCTGTTCTCTTGTCTGTCTCTGCTTTTCCGCGTGACAATTAGTAAGATAGAATTTGACTAATTGTGTGGACTATTTTATTAATATAATGCATTTATTTTCCAAGTCAATATGTAGGTTTGCTTTCTAAGAGCAAATGCGGGAAACAACCCACATAAGGTCTGTCCCAAAATGATAGGACAGGCAATGTTTGAAAGTTTAAGAAAACGCTATAACATGAGAACTTTAATTATAAAATTTGAATAAGACTTTCTAATAATATTTCCAATATAAAGCATATTTATTACAATGCTGCAAAAGAAAGGACACCTTAACGAAAAGCATCAGACTTTAATGAAAAAAGTCGCGTTTCCATCTTTTGTTTTCGCTATTTAAATGAATTGTCAGAAAAGTCAAGATTCGCTTTCATATTTAAAAAAGAAATTCAATTCAAATTTATTTAAATAGTTCTGCATCAGTTACTTAACCGCAATGAAATATACGTGCAGCAGATAAAACAAGTTAGCGGACGGAAGCGAGAGCTAATTAACGAAAGCTAATTAAATAAACTTTCCCCCTCAAAATAAGCAAAAAAAAACCTAACTGTTTTGCAAAGAATGTTTTTCTAGCATTGCATGTGGAGAAAAAATGCGAAAACGTCCTTGTGGACTTACCTTTTAAGTTTTTTAAATATTTAATTATTGTCCTTTATTAATTATTTAATAAATAAGGCAGGCAGAAATTCAACTACACAGAAATCTTTAATTTTGTATATTACGGTGAAGCTGGTATTAAAATGTTACAGTTAGGAAAAAAAGGACTTGATTCTTCATAGAACATTATTCCTAATAGGTTCAATTTCTTATGGAAGCATGAAAAAGCTTCCCTTGATACAAGAAAGAAAATGAGACGTCCTTGGCATTTTCAGCAACCTTTTCCTTCAACATTTTCATCGTTAATTAGGCCTAATTTAAGAACGACGTTATTTATTACCGACATTTATTTCTAAGCATCTTTTTTCGGGAAGCAAAGACTATTGTAGTCAAGTATGCAATGCTAATTTATTAGCTTCATATTTATGTTATGGGAGCTATGAGAAACTTCGAGAAAATTCCATAAACACGTTTTAAAAGTAATCGATAATTATGCATTTTGCGATGATATTTATATAAATGAAAGAAATTATTAATAATAAGTGTTACATTACATATTCGGGAAAAAAAAAAAAAGTCAATGACACTTTAAAAATGGATTTTAATTATACATAGCATTTATCATGAGAACGGAACACTTAAAGGTTAACTCCACGGAAAAAATCGACTTTATTTTTTTTGCATCATAACATTAATCCAGGTAAATAGAGTATATATCATTCAAAATTTTTCGTTTTTTTCTAATATTTTATTAAGAAAAATGCCTCGGAAAATTGAAAATTTGCGTGGGATCTTCTATTCCTTTTCCACAGAACACGGCGGAACAAGCTGTCATTTCCTGCCGCGAGAACCTCGGGGAATTTCGTCGCCGATATTCTAATCGCTTAAAACGATTCGACATATCGTAAGCTTTGCTGTTTTGCTAACCTGTTTTATGTCGGAATGACTTCAATTTGTTCTCTGTTTGGATGTGTAAATAGACAGTCGGATAGAAATTTCACATTTCATAGATTTCCAGAATCAGAATCGATTAAAAAACAGTGGATTAGTTTTTGACAGCGAGGGACCTGGTATTCAACTCCAAACAGCATCGGGTGCTCATTTTGAAGCGTCTTGCTTTGTCTATGCATCCGCCGTTTTAAATTCAGTATCAATTCAAACAAGAATTTCGCTGAAACTATATCACGTCTAAGGTGGAACTAGATGCTCTTCCAACTCTAAACGGCCCTGGCGTTCTTCAAGAACAACGACCGCAACAGCACTCGTTAAAGGAATGAGGAGGTAAGCCTATCTGCTGTGTAAGGCACACGCCGCCCTAATGTGCACACGGCAAGCAGAAGATTCCGTTTCACGGTTTAATGCATAGGGCTGTATATCGCAGTTGCAGTAGCATTTAATTCTGCTAACGGCCCTTGTATATCGCTATCACTGTTATCAAAATCGCAATCGTCACTACCGGTCTTGTTTCATATACATAGTCCATTGCGATGCCCAACTGACAACTAACCGATAGCGTCCAATGTGTGACGTCACGAATTCGAAACTCCTTCGCACTTCTCGGCAACTTGTGACGTAACAGTTGCCGAAACATGACGCCAGTGTCTATCGCAGGGGGAGGGAAAAAATGAAAGTTTTTTATATATTTTATCAATTTTGAGTACGAATTGAAAATTTTTATACATGCTACTTGTTATTGATACTTTCATCTTTCATTTTAAACAAAGTCGTTTTGGGTGTGGAGTTTACCTTTAAATTCGGAGTCAATTTTCTCCACACTCGTGTCGCGTGTCTGCTTGACTGACTAAATGGTTGCGACAATCCGATGTCGTCATTCACGTAAACATGGTCTGTGACAAAATCTATGTCGTTAGACCGGGAGAACAAGGCGGCCAGAGCAGAGAAGTTGGGCCCGCGGACCTCCGCCGCCTCCCAGGGGCCAGCGCATTGAGCACTTGTAATGTAAAGTTGCATAAACGTAGACAATTCTTCTTTTATCCTAAGTAATATTTGTACTTATAATCCAAAGCGACGAGAAATATATATAAAAAAAAAAAACTTATTCAAACTGCGATATTCTTTTGTGTATACCATTACCGGGCCTCATTTACATATAAAAGATGTGGAAATGAAGATTAAAGCTACAGTGACGAAAAGTCATAGGTACTGATACTCGTATAAAATTTATATCTAAAATATATGAATCTTTATATATTGTTTGAGAGGCAACTTTTATTAAAATTTCAAATACAAAACTTCCAGTTCGAAATTGCGATTTTAATTATTGGGTTGGAAATAAAGTTCCCGCACAATGATTCTAAATACGAATCCCTGGCGATGGAGGTATATGTAAGCACATGCAATGACGTCTAATCGAATCGTTGTTTCCTTGCAGAGCTTGAGAAACAATCCAGACTTTGAAAGATGGCTCAGCAAGTGACCGTGTGCTGTGAACAGCTACGCACTCTGTTGCTGTACGATTTCAAGTCTGGCCTGAACGCTGACCAATCGCCACGGCTTATCAACCAAGCGTTTACAGATGGCACAGTTGGTTGTACGATTGGTTGGCAAGGTTTCAATGTGGCGAATTCGTCCTCCGAGATCAGCTAAGAAGTGGGCGACCATCATTCATTGACAATGATCGTTTGCGTATCTGCATCGAAGCTGATCCATACGTCTTACCACGCGCACTGGCGGAAGAGTTTGGCGTCAGTCATACAACCATTTTGCAGCACTTGGAGGAAATCGGCAAAATCAGTAAACTTCAAATAATAATAATTATATACTGGAGATGAACCTCCAAACATCAGGTAATGATTTTTCCATTGAAAAATGGAAGTAAAAATTCTGCGACCTGGATTCGAACTGTCATGGTCGAAGGAAATTCGAAGGAAAAATTCTCGACTGTCATGGTCGACGCCTATATGAATTGAAAAAATCATTTCAGTAACCTTTCTTCACGACAACGCGCGATCACACGTTGGAAATGTGACCCGTCAAAATTTCTGGAGCTGGAGTGTAAAGTTTTCTCTCACCCACCACATGCACGCCCGACTTTGCGCCTACAGAACTTCTTGAATGGAAAATTCGCCAAATGGCAACTGATGCAAACTTCTTCGACGGCAAACCAGCTGTGTTTTACTGCACAGTTTTCATGATCTACATGATCTATCCTTGGCAGCAAGTGTTCGACAATAACGGTGAATACATTGCAGATTTATTGCATGTACTTCGTCATTAATAAGCATTGTGCGGGAACTTTCTTTCCAATCCAATATACGCTCTCGAGCGAATGACATGAGCTCATTAATCTGGATATTCTTATAGGAGCGAAAAGAAATGAAATCATAGATCGGCTTTAAAATCATTTCTGTTTAAGGTACCCAGGATCTTTATTTAATAAAATTCCCTTTTCCGAATAAATGCCATTTTCTAAGTGCCTTAAAAACAATGTCTTAAAATTATCTCCCTATATAAAGCATTAGTTAGAATTTTAAAGGAGATGAACACAAATTCTAATAATTTTGAACAAATAACTGAGATAAAAAATAGGAAAATAAATAACCAGATTTCATAATAACCAAAAAGAGTCGTGTCTAGATTTGAAATGGAATAAAACTTTAATGAACCTCTCAAAAGCAAAAACTTTGATTTTTTTTTTATTTTTACGAAGGATGTTCATGAGAATGAAAACAAATTTCGTAAAAATATACCTTTTTGTAGTGGGTCTATTATCTTATTTTGATCTCTTCGTATTTCTCTTTCTGATTCAGATAAGAACTTGGTCCTATTTCTAAAAACTTTTCACACACAAAGGAAGCTAAGCATCTTTGTCAAATTAAAAAAATTTAGAATGGGAAAAAGCGAACTTCAGTTCGTCTTTTTATTACTTCCGATTTACAGCTGGGGAACCATTCGTGAAAATGACGCTATTAAAATGAGAAGAAATGATAATGAATTTTCTAAAGATTTATATCATTGTAGAAGAAGACGACTATGTCACTTGTTAATTTATGCGCAGGGAATGGAATAATTGCCTCGAAGCAGAACACCATGGGTGACAATGATGGCTGCACTTTTCATGGCAGAGAGAGAGAGAGAGAGAGAGAGAAAGGAGAGGAGGGTATGTGGGAGGAGAAAGGAAGAAAGAGGGAGAAGGAACCATCAGTGGAGGTCAATGACCTCAATTTGGGAGCCTAGTAAGAACTGATTGGCCCCCTAGCACATCGGTCCAAACGGGTAAAAAGGGCGACACACCACAACACTCCATTGATCGAACCCCTTCTTCTGTCTTAACGACCGGAACATTAGGACCGGGTTACCCTTTAATTAAAGAGCAGCTTCTGCCAAGATAAGAGACAATTATCCGAGGCAAAGGGGAGGAGAAAAAAGGAGACAAAAGCTTATTGAGTTATTTTCTTAAATTAATAACAAATATAATCTTAATAAATAAATAAAAAAACGTTCCAGCTAATTATAACATCTGAGCCGCATCACAATTTTTCATGCGTGATCGGGCGTGTAGGAAAGAAAGCCTAATCTTATAGAATCGTATGATTGCTAAACATATTTTGTCACATCAAAAATTTTTTAACTCTAAAAACCTCCTTTTTTAAATATAAAAATGGTCAAATATCTAATCTTCAGAACATAAAGCCCGACCATACGTAGACGTTCTGAAAAAGAATGCTTCCTGTAATTTTCTATATGCTTAGAAAGAAAGCTGCCATGCACTCTTGTTATATTTTTTCTCATTTTGACTGGCGAAAATATCAGACTTCTTCTACAAGAGTACCCTACTCTGAAATATACCCAGAAAGATGACGGCAAGCAATAGCGTGATGACTACTTTTGATATCGCTTACAATAATAGTTTCTTCATGCAAAAATATGCCTCCGATCGAAATTCGTCAGAGAATTAAGGCTGTTTATGAGGGTGAATGTGTAGACATCCATGGTTCGTGCTCCTAATGAAGAAGCCAGTGAAGCGACTCTCAATTTATGGGACACATGACGAAGGGGAAGAACATTTACTGCCACTGATGAGGATCATAGGGATCATATTGATGAAATCATTAGATTGTCGCATAACATAGGAACAACATTCTGTCAATGAGACATCTACAGGAGCGAGTGCAGGCGATAACCGCAGAGTTAGAATTTCGAAATCTTTGTGATGGTGGGTACTTCGAAAGCGCACTCCTGACTTGAAACAGGACAATAGTCAATAATTGCTTCAGTACTATCAACACGAAAGTAATGGAATCACAAACAATATTATCACTGGAGTTAAAAATAGACTACACACTTTCGTCCCCAAAAACAAGAGTTGTTTACATAAAAATTTCGAGAATAGTCCATTCCAGAAAACAAATTATGCTCATAAATTTTACGCGATGCTGTGCGGCTCTCAGAAAAACGGAAAATACGAATACGAAGGGTTCGTCAACATATACAGCAACATCTCCTTCAGCGTGACAACGCTCGACCGCATAACAATGCAATGATAACTAAAGATTCGGCTTCTTAGTTTCACTGTCATAGATCCTTAGCCATGCAGCCCCGATATGGCTCCATTATATTTCCATCGCTTCCCATAAGCTCAAGAACATGTGAGATGGTTTCATTTTAATTCTGAATATGCAATGAAGAAAGAAGTTGTTCGGTCATCAAAATGAATAATCCTATAGTGAGGATATTAAGACTAACTTCAGTCGGAAGAAATGTGTTGATTGCCAGAGCAATTATGCATGCGGGGAAATAATTATGTAGATGTAAAGAATAAATTTTAAAACCTATGCTTTTTGAATTTATTCAAATAACAATATCCTATAAAGCATGCATTACGTTTCAGCACGCCCTCCCATAAAGTTTTTCAGAATCGTCTTGTATAAAAATTCCTGTATATAAGAACTTATTAATGTACATGTACATTAAATAAAACAAGTATATTTTATCTACCTACATAAATTTCTCTAAATCTTTAATTTAATTTTAGAAACTTTTAAAGTTTACCTAAAAATTTTAACTTAAATAAAAAATATCACTTTAGCTCTTCTCGGAAGAAGTTATTATGACAAGCTCATAAATCTTTAAGCAATACTTAAGTTATGAACAGAATTGAAATATTCACTGAAGAGCCAAAACATTATGACCACCTACTCAATAACGCGTTGCGCCATCTTTGGTCTGAAAAACAGCTACAACTCGCCTTGGCATGGATGCCACTAGTTCTTGGTAGATGACTGGAGACAGGTTGTACCAAATGTCCAAGCAGCGGTCACGCAAACTCGAGATATTCCGACATGGTGATGTTTGAGCTCTGAGCTGCCGCTCCATGACATCCCAAATTTTCTCTATTGGATTAAGATCCGGCGAATCAGGTGGCCAGGGCATTAATTGGAATTTATCCGTATGGTCCTCGAATCACTCCAACACAATTCGAGCCTTGTGACATGTAGCGTTGTCCTGCTGGAAGATCCCATTTCCAGTTGGGAAGACAAACGCCAAGTAAGGGTGCAACTGGTCCGCAATGATGTTCAGATAGTCCGTAGCTTTCATGGTCCGTTCTACCACAACTATGGGTCCCAGAGCCGCCGATGAGAACGTCCCCCAAAGCATAATACCAGCCTGTGTATGGCCTGCTGTACAGGGGGGAGGAACAACTGTTCGCCTGGAAGTCGACGTACCCTGACACAACCATCGACGTGATGAATAAGAACTCGTGATTCATCCCACCAAGCAACTCTCTTCCACTTATCCGTGGTCCAGTATCGATGTTCCCGGGCCCACTATAGGCATAGTTGACAATGACGCTTGGTCAACAGAGGTACACGAGTGGGATCTCTGCTGCGCAGTCCCATATCCAACAGTGTCCGCTGAACTGTGTGTTCCGAAATACTTGCACTTGGATCTGCATTGTATTGGGCTTTCAGCTGAGCCACTGTCTGATGCTGAACTTGCTTTACCAAGCGGGACAGTTTCCGACGTCCTTTTCCTTTGATGGAGCGTGGGCGTCCAACACCTTTATGCCTACTGCTGGTTTCACCGTCATTTATCCACTTTGCATAAATACCAACAACGGTAGATCGTGAACAACCTACCAGTCGTGCAGTTTCGGAGATACTCGTTCCGAGTCTAAGAGCCATTACAATCTGCCCTCTATCAAATTCGCTTAGATCAGCAGCCTTTCCCATCACTCGTAAAATTAAGAACAAGACTGATTCCTTACCTTCTCCAGCAGCAGTTAAATACCATTCACACTTAATTACGTGCCTTCCACGTGATCTAGACGAGTTCATTCATCAGAATGGTGATGGTCATAATGTTTTGGCTCTTCAGTGTATAAAAAAGGATATTCGTGTAATAACAACGTAGTGTTTATTAGCTCAATCTTTTGATAAACATCGCCATAATCCAAGTAGTTTACATATTTTTAAGTTATGAAATTTTACTTTCGGAAAATCAAGTTTTTCTCCACTTCGATTTCTAAGGAGAAAATTTCAAGAGTCACATCTTGTTCGTAATAATATTTGCCCTAATTGGCAAGAGCTGAGTTCTAACTTTTTATAAAAACTTGTTTTGCTCGGATCCTCTTTCTTTCCATTTTTTATTCTTCATAGCATCTCAAAATAAGTTCATGTTGAGACAGTATTTTGACAAGAGATGTTGAATCCAGTGTGTTTACAATTTAAAAAAAAGAAAGAAAAAAGTAAAATTCTATTTTCGTAATTTAAAGTTATATAAAAGAAACCGTATAAAGAGACAGTAGGAAGAGGGAATGAACAGTTGGAAAGAGGTGGAAAAACGTCTCAAAGAAAATAAAGGAAAAAAAAAATCTCCGGGCAAAAAATCGAAAATAAAAAAATATATATCTATATAAGAAGAAAAGTTGGAAATAGAAGAGCAGATTCTTTTCATTTGGTTGACTCTGAATGTCTTCTTCCTAAACAAGGTTTTTGTCCGTTGAAGTTTTCCTTTTCAGATTCATAATCTTCACTTGTCGATTTCGGAGAAAAGGAGAAAAGTTTGGGCTGAGGAAATAACTTTTTAAGAGAAGATCTTGGTGTGTTAGGAGAAAAAATAGAGGAAACTTAAAAAAACCCACTTAAACTTCGAAAAGGAAGGAAAAAAGATCGCGAGAATGTTCTGAGAAACAAAATGGGAAGCAATTGCAAGGCACTGTGGTAAGTGTCACGAATCATATCCGGTGAATAGAATCTCATTCTCCTAGAAGAGATGGAGATCCCAATTCATTAAACATGGCTCCCATTCTTGTGCCTTCCCTTGCTTTTATTTCCTTTTTACCTATCTGCTTATGCTTTCTACGCTCAAATTGTGCGCCAAGTGAAGAAGGCAAATGATTTCTCTTCTCTTTTGCCCTTTTGTTATGCTATTTGTTGTTAGTGATCCACAAAATTCAATTATTACCTTTATTATTACATTTGTATTTTTTATAAAACACATATTTGCTAAAAGGAATTGTGTGGATAAGAGCCATTTTTCACCTAACGAGCCTATTTAATTGCACACACTTTATCGTATAATAAACCAGAAGAGATGAGAAAAATTTATTGGAATAGGAAAAGAAATAAATTCTCAAAATACTGAAGAAAAGAAAAGAATTTACCTCTTCTTTATTTTAAAATCAACTCTCAAAATAATTTTACAATAAGAAAATATTGTGACATTCGCTAATAATAAAATAAGTAAGTATTTATTTAAGATTCCACGTTCAATTTCAGATTCCATGTAACTATTATCGTTTTTTATTATTTTTATCGCGAATATTAATAATAGATATCTTCCAGCGGTTTATTGAAAAGTCCTAGCATATTTTAAATTTAGTCGTTTAACTTCATTTGAGCAATGACGCCAATACGTCAAATACTATAACACAGATGCGACACGTGCATAATATCCTATAACTCTTGCGCCTCCCTTGCTTTGTAAATACTATCGTTTATATGCAAATATTGTATACTTTTGGACTTGTGTGCCTTGATCCCAATAACAGAAACATCATCTCGATAGATGTAAAGAGATTCTTTTTTAAAGTATTCTTGAGGATTGAATCTTTAAGATGGTATATTCCGTGAATAAGCTCTCGCAACTAATCCCATGTCAAACGGCGAATGAATGCAGAAATTTATTTTAATTCATAAATAGCTTAAATAATGATAATCTTTTTGAATACATTTTAAAGCATCAATCTATATATGTCGTAGACACATAGCGTAATTGGGCACTTCGTGAAATGTCCAGACACTTCGCGAAGTGTCCAGTTGCATTGGACACATACTGTAATTAGGTAGAAGAGTTTACAGCAGGTCAGACCGATACAGTAACGATGTCAAATCCCGTGCAGGAAAATTTTAGCTATCGCAATGACAAAAAACTGTTTTAATATTTGCCATATTATAATTGATGAATATTTTACTTCTATAAAATGAGATACTCATTAGTGATGGGCAATATATGATATTAGTATCGTGGTATTAAAAGTTTATTCCATGCACATCAGGTTTCTGTCCTGCTTTATGAGGAGACATAAAAATTCTAATATCGGATAGTATCAAATGCGAATATTCTGACAGTATCGATGACTCTAAAATATGCGATACTAAAGTATCGCCCATAGGATTTGCGATATTCTTCGATATCAATAAATATCGCGATATTTTGGTCCTTAGTCGACTAAAAAAGTCGAATAATTCCAACTCGATATAGTCGTAACTATATTGGATTTTTTTATTCGATTATTACGATTCATTCCGGCGTTTTTTTGTTTCCATTATTAAACTAATCCGAAGGCTCATCACCGGGAAAAGTCAGGGAATTTTACGAAATCGTTTTGCTAGACATCCTGTTAATTTCTTTAAAAAATTAGTCGTTTTGTGTGATTTAGTCGAATAAATTTCCAAGCCATTCGAATAAAATCGCCGATTACTAAAATTTTATTCGATTAGTCTATTCGACTAACGGCAAATGAATATCGCACATCCCTAATCATTAGTTTAGGTTGGTAAAGAGATGGCTTTCTATACGGTCCACGTTTTCGGCAGTGAAATCCCATTAATGTTTTAAATTACATAATTACGCCATATGTGTCAGATATTCGGGTAGAGTGTCCATATCATTGAAAACTCTGAAAAAGAACTCTACATTGAAAAATGTCAGAAATACTCAACCCATTACCAGTTGATTTTCATATTTGATACTATCCGATTAAGAATGTTTATGTCCCCTCATAAAGCAGAACAGAATTTTTTGATGTTTATGAATAAATTTTTAATACACGATAATGGTATCAAATTTCGCCCATCACTAATATAGTATCTCATTCTATAGAAGTAAAATATTCATTTAAAAAGACATACAGGAAAAGAATCGATATTATTTAATAATACATGCCCCTAAGTTGCATTTTGTCCCGTTCCCATCTTAACCTACCTAACGTTATGAAAACAAACATTTATTTAAAAAGACATACAAAAAAGAATAATTTTAAAAGTACATACAATATGCTTGCTTAGTAGAAAGAATTAAACAGATTTGTCTCATAAGATTCGTTATACGAAATAACCTCCTTTAAACATTTTTTTCCCCATTAAATGAATTATATTGCCGAAAATATCTCTTTACGCCGAATGTCCAAATGTCGATGAAATGCAGGCATTTCTCCGTCGGTTAAATTTCCGTTCGGTCATATGTCCATCGGTGAAATGTCCGTTCGGTCGAATATCAGTTCGGCCAAATGTCCGTACGGTCGAATGTCCGTCGGCCAAATGACCGGGTACCTTATGACTAATAACTAAACCATTTTTTTGAAAATAATATATAAAATAAATTCGTATAAAAAATTTTAAATTTTAGTTAATTATAATTTCAACAATGATTATTCTAGTTTCCAATGATTATTTTAGTTTTTATAAAATTAAAAAAATGTAATTGTATAAATAAATATTAATTGTATAAATTTCTTGTAATATATTCGGTTTTACCTTGTGAAATATATGACATTCTCAAAAACAAAATTCAATGTGAAAAATTTAATAAACGGAAACTGAAATGATTATTCAAAGAAATTGCAGCAAGAAGAAGAAAGCATATTTAATTTATGGTGAATATTATAAGATAATATTGAATATTAATTCTAAAAACGTAATAAAATGGATAAAAGGAAACACAAATTTCATTTTTCTTTATTTAATATTTATTTTCATTCTAAACAAAATGAATTTGGGCTGATTTACAAAACAGTATTTGTGGATGAAACATATGATATCAAAATTAATTAAAAGTCTTTCAGTATTAAGGCACGGCATACTACCTTGGCATCTACTATTGCATTGCCTACCGTCCTTTTTACATATACATCTTTTTATTGAGCAATATTTTTTAGACGATTTGCAAGAACATTTAAATATCCTTGCCCTCCGCAACTTTAACAGCTTCTCGCAATGTCCATTCCTTAGTAAAGTCAATTCCTTTTCGTTTAAAAAAGTTAAACCAGCCTTCTTGATATTCTCGAATCCTAACCAACCTTTTACAATTCCATGTTTGCATCCTATTTGATATAAACCATTTTTTTCAGTGGTCACAACACCTACGAGATTTTGTGGATCGACTGGCTCCCTGTCAACCTTTGGAATTGCTAAAAGTATACAATCTCCTAACGCCAACGTGGGCAATTTCTAAATCTCGATTGTTGTTGTACGCTCATGTGGTGGCGTAAAAGCGGAATGTTAAAGCGTTTAAAAAATTTTAAATTTAAGTTAATTATAATAAGGCAAATATTAAAACAATTTTTTGTCATTGCGATAGCTAAAATTTTCCTGCACGGGATTTGATATCGTTACTGTATCGGTCTGACCTGCTGTAGACATTTCGCGAAGTGTCCAGACAGATACGGTAATTCTACCTAATTACAGTATGTGTCCAAAGCAACTGGACACTTCGCGAAGTGTCTGGACATTTCACGAAGTGTCCAATTACGCTATGTGTCTACGACATGTTTGTTTGTGGATATGTTTTTTATACAAATATACAGTTTTATTCCGATCTTGATGAAATTTTGCATACTTGACCTTCAAAGCATGAGGAAGGTCACTGTCTACCTCAGATTTCGGAAAAATAATAATTAACGATAAAAAATCGATATTCATGGTTATAGCAGGGCATATTAATGAGAAATATCTCATGACCAACAATGCAAGGCAAAGTTTGTACAACAACAGGTATCAACAATGGTATAAACACGCAATGCACAAACACTAGGCAGGGATCAATAATATATATCTCATGACCAACAATGAAAGGCAAAGTCTGTGCAATAATAGATAAATTTCAATTTGTAACAATGCATAGAATTCCTGTTATTCAGGATTTTCTTAGAAAAGAGTTCTTAGTACTTAACAATTTCTTGAAAATCTTTAAAAATGATCAGTAACTGGAGATAATGGAGAGTTAGCAGATTATTGAGAAAGAGTGGAAAGACGACAGAAGAAGCGCTCCTTTAGCTCCGTGCTGTATTGAGCAAATGGTAAGCAAGTAAATAGAAGAATCGGCGTCCGCTAGACTACAGAAAGTGATGAATGGCCAAGTTTTGCTTCAAGACATCGAGAGAAGAAAGGGAATTGCAACAACATCAAGTGTACATCTAAAGTAAGATT
Organism: Rhysida immarginata; assembly: GCA_023313115.1. Classification (NCBI taxonomy): domain Eukaryota; kingdom Metazoa; phylum Arthropoda; class Chilopoda; order Scolopendromorpha; family Scolopendridae; genus Rhysida; species Rhysida immarginata. Next base: position 3,502,854 of record JAHWFO010003124.1, read on the forward strand.
ACGTGAGTAAGAAATTATTTAGACTAGCAGTGGCATCCTTGGAGAGGTCCATCCATTGTGAGCCTTTCAAATTTTCTTTTTCGAATTTTTATTAAGAATTTTTACTGTATTAATTCTAATCGATTTCATGTATGTTATTTTTAAGATATTGCAAAATTTAATCCAAAAAAAACCCAAACAAAAACATTTGAGCCACGCTGGGGTTATCACCTAGCTAGCTTATTTGGTAGCACATCAGATCCAAACATGTCATAAAATACATTTTGACTATATTCTGTGGGAATGTGTATATTTTGGAAATTGAGATGCTGATAATGCGATGATTGAGCGTTCGTTTCCAAGAATGAGCATAAATTAATGTGCGATGACAGAACATCAACAAGGCAGCGTCTATTGATGAGGCAAAGGAGCCACGCGTGTCTCCCTTGAGATCGGTATCAATCCTCCAAAATTTATTTGTCTGGAAAGGAAAGAGAAAGAACGAGTATTGGTCAGAGAAACTCTGAAACTAAAACAGAAAAAGCTATACGAGCATTTGAAACATTTGAACAACGGGAGTTTCGAATAGAGCAAGAGGGTAAAGAGCTTCTACGTCAAGGGCAAGAAAAACTTGAGTCTAAAGGTGATGCTCCGCAGTGGTGAGGCAAATCCAGAAGAGTTTAGATAAAGACCCGGAAGAAAGGTAATTGCAACAACATCAAGTGAACATCAAGTAATGAAATTATTACGTGAGTATGAAATTATTTAAACTAGCAGTGGCATCCTTGGAGAAGTCCATCCATTGTAAGCTTTAAAAATTTTTTTTTTCAAATTTACATTAAGAATTTTTACTGTATTAATTCTAAGCTATTTAATGTGTTTATTTTTAAGATATTTCGAAATTTATTCAAAAAAGAAAAAGTCCGAGCCACGCCGGAGTTATCACCTAGCTTATTTGGATTATCACATTTCATAAAAATATATTTTGACTATATTCTGTGGGAATATGTATATTTTTGAAACTGAAATGCTGATCATGCGATGATTGAACGTTCGTTTCCAATAATTATTAATAATGAGCATTAAATGACGACGCATTAACAGGACATCAATAAGGCAGCGTCTATTGATGAGGCAAAGGAGTCACGCGTGTCTCCATTGAGATCCCTATCAAAGTCCAGACGACAGGCAAAAATTTATGTGTCTAGAAAGGAAAGAGAAGGAACGAGTATTGGTCAGAGAAACTCTGCAACTAAAACAGAAAAATCTATATAGGCATTTAAAACATTTGAACAACGGGAGTTTCGAATAGAGCAAGAGCTTCTACGTCAATGGCAAGAAAAACATGAGTCTAAAGTATCTGGTGATGCTTCGCACTTGTGAGGCAAGTCAAGAAGAGTTTAGATAAAGTCCCGGTATATCAACTAGAATTCGTGTATTTCGTATTTTTCGAAGAATGGATAGTCCCTTTGCTCTCTGTTGTAATGATTCAGTTATTATTTAAAAAATTGGGAGTTATAATTTTGTTATTAAGAACAGTACAGAGAACAACATCCTCACAGATTAGTTTTTTGAGATTGTTCTCTTTACCTACAAGTGTAATTATCCCGGGCAACGCCGGGTACCTCTGCTAGTTATCTATATATATATAAAGAAGGATGTTTGTTTGTGGATTTGTTTGTTTGTGGGTTTGTTTGTTTTTTATACAAATCTACAGTTTTATTCCGTTCTTGATGAAATTTTGCATACTTGACCTTCAAAGCATGAGGAAGGTCACTGTCTACCTCAGATTTCGGAAAAATAATAATTATCGATAAAAAATCGATATTCATGGTTATGGAAGGGCATATTAATTAGAAATATCTCATGACCAACAATGCAAGGCAAAGTTTGTGCAATATAGATAAGTTTCAATTTGTAACAATGCACAGAATTCCTTTTATTCAGGCTTTTCTTAGAATTAAGAGTTCTTAGTACTTAACAATTTCTTGAAAATCTTTAAAAATGATCAGTAACTGGAGATAATGGAGAGTTAGCAGACTATTGAGAAAGAGTGGAAAGACGACAGAGGAAGCACTCCTTTAGCTCCGTGATGTATTGAGCAAATGGTAAGCAAGTAAGTAGAAGAATCAGCGACCGCTAGAGTACACAAAGTGATGAAGGCCAAGTTTTGCTTCAAGACATCGAGAGAAGCAAAAAAGTGAGTAAGAAAGTGAGTAAGAAATTATCTAGGTTAGCAGTGGCATACATGGAAAGATCCAACCATTGTAAGCATGTAAAAAATTTTCTTTCGAATTTTAATTATGAACTTTTACTGTATTAATTATAAGCGTTTTCATGTGTTTATTTTTAAGATATTTCAAAATTTATTCAAAAAAACAAAGAGTCAGAGCCACGGATATATCATCTAGATTACCTCTTTTTCGGATTTTTCATAGATTGGATAGTCCCTTCGCTCTGTGTTATATTCATTGAGTTATTATTTAACCAATTTGAGTAATAATTTAACTTCTTGATATTGTTCTGTTTACTTACAAGTGTAATTATCCCAGGCAACGCCGGGTCCTCTGCTAGTATGAAATAAAATAGCATCTCTCTTATATTCTGAATATCATTCTGTATTCGGTATAACAATTTTGCTTAAGGTTTAAGAAAAATTTAAAAACAGTCTTATCATATGATATTCATGTAATGAAATCTAATTTGCATTAATTAAATGTACACAGCAACCGATGTTATCGCTGATGCTTTATTAGCATAACAGCTTAATCAATAATGTCATGCAGAGCAATGAATAATTAATATTCCCTGTATTTTAAATTTTAATTTAGCATTTATAATTAAAGAACCTATATTATTTCAAGCTTCGTTTACGGATTTCAATTAGTTATTTCTACAAAATTTCTAAATAAATAATACTGCATATGGTTATTCTGTAATCATTAAAATTTAATTAAGCGTTTATGGCAGTAGGTGCAGCTTCAATCTTAAATGAATAATCACCGTATCCTAAAAACTTTTTCGATAACAAAACATTAGTTCTTATATAATTTTTACAATTTATAAGTATATTTTTTAATTATTAGCGGCGCTTAATCTTAAATGCTCTATTCCTTTTTAGATTTCTGCAGGTTAAGAAAAGTTCTGATAGACTGCTACAATTTATAATTTAATAAAAAGTAACTTACGTTAATTATTCAAAAAGGAATTCGATGAACCTCTAGTGACTCCGAAATTCCTTTGGAAAACTTATTAGACTTGACCCATCCTATAATTTACGCTCCTCTGAATCCTATGAAATTAAAAACCTCATATAAAAACTAATGTTATGATCCAAAGAAAGAAATAATTATTAATTAATATTCCGTGTATGAGGAAAAGAAATTATTTAGCCTAATGATAGTGACTGTATTCCACTGAACAGACACGTCGGTTTTCTTTGCTTCCTAGAGAACGCCAAAGGATAATTGATTAACCTACCGTTTGATTAATGTATAGGTAGAAAGATAACCATGTTTATTCAAATAGATGATGATTCGGTGCATGAATAAACATAGTCAGTGATTGAATTTGAAAGAATAATTAGAGAATGATTCTGCATTCGTTATCTCGAAGGTGTCTCATATATTCCACTACTATCTATATACAGGGTGGCCCAGATTAATATATACGATCTTTGAAAGCGCCGTGTGCGCGTCACGCGCGACTGACGCAATTCAAATTGCGGCGCATTATGTGAGCAAGGGGATGCGAAAAAGGCGCGAATCATGAGGATCGTACATATCAAGATGGCGGCGCAGCGATTGAGTCTGGAAGAGAAGGTGGATTGTGTGAGGTTGTACTCAGCGACCAACAATTACTCAGAAGTGAAACGTCGTATGGCAGCCAAGTTTGGGACACCCGGACCTTCGTTGATAACGATCAAGAACGTAAACAAGAAGTTTGATGAAACTGGCAGCGTTGAAGACCCAAAACCGTTGTTACTGACGCCAACAAAGTGCGCCTGCAAACTGAGTTGGCCAGTTCTCAAGAAAGGACAAGTCGCAAAGGCGGCTATCTGCTCGGTTAGACATTTCTCGTACGAGTATTCAAAGAATCCTGAAGGATATGAAACTGAGGCCATATCATCCTCGTTTAACAAATTACTTGCTCGAAGATGATCCCGACAGGCGATTGGAGTTTGCCGAAACTTGGCTTGCAATGCTGGAGGACGATCCTGAGTTAGCACGCCATGTGGAATGGAGCGATGAGGCAAAATTTCACGTCTCAGGATATGTGAACCGCCACAACTGCGTGTATTGGCGTGCAACCAATCCACACATTGAATTGGAGGTAGACAACCAGAACCCTGGTGTCATGGTGTGGGCCGGCGTATATTACGATGGACTGCTCGGCCCGTTTTTCTTTGAGGACACAGTCACAGGAGACAGCTACCGTGACCTTCTGGTGAACACTGTGCATCCCCTATTGACGCAATGCGATGATTTTGACACCATGTGGTGGCAGCAGGATGGGGCACCACCGCATTATGCTCTCACTGTGCGGAGTTGGTTGGATCAAATATTTCCAGGTCGGTGGATCGGCAGACGCGGTCCAGTTGAGTGGCCCTCCAGATCACCCGATTTGACCCCAATCGATTTTTGGTTATGGGGATATCTCAAGGACAAGGTCTACCGCCATAGGATACATACCATTCCAGAGCTTCGGGAAGTAATAACGGAGGAATTTCGCAAAATTCCCCTAGACACGTGCAAGAAGGCCTGTGACAACGTGAAGTTGCGACTGGAAGCTTGCATCGCCATGGAGGGACGCATGGTGGACCACTCCATGGAAAACAGAGTGTGACTCTCTTCTTCGATCCTTTGACAATGTATTCCACCATAGTTACATGCAGGTATTAAAATACTTAAGGCATACGGCCTTGTTAAAAATTGTATATATTAATCTGGGCCACCCTGTAGATACATACAGTATATAAAGAAGAATGTTTGTGGGTTTGTTTGTATCTTATACAAATGTACAGTTTTATTCCGATCGTGATGAAATTTTGGACACTTATTCTTCAAAGCAAGAGGAAGGTTACTGTCTACCTGAGATTTCGAAAAATAATAATTATCGATGGTAATCGATATTCATAATGACGGCAGAGCATGCTAATAAGATGTATCTCATGACCAACAATGCAAGGCAAAGTTTCTTTAATATAAATAACTTTTTAATTAAGGCATGTAATGAAGATTCCATCCCACCTCTGTGAATTATAAAACAAAATTGAATTCGTGACAACGCATAGAATTCCTCTTGTGCGGGTTTTTCTTAGAATTGATAGTTCTTAGAAATTAACGTTTCTTGAAAATCGTTAAAAATGAGCAGTAACTGGCAATAATGGAGGTTAGCAGACTATTGAGTGGAAAGGCGACAGAGGAAGCAGTTTCTTTGCTCGGTATTCTATTGGTTTCACCAGCGCACTGCTGCAACTAAACAAGTAGTGAGCAAGTGGTGAACGTTTCAACAGAAGAAACGACGACTGATAGACCACAAAGTGTAGAATGGGTGGTCTATCGAAAGCAGTGTGTAATTGCAACAACAAATTACCAAGTAGTGAATAACACCACTCAGATTGTTGGGATTGCACACCACACAGACACAAACGATCATATACATCCACCGCCACCCAAGAAGAGAGTCGTTTCGTCGAAGTTATTGTTGTTGTAAATTTCCACATCAATGCCGGGGAAATATTGTTGCCATGGAAACCGAAGTAGTGATGATGCAACAATATTTCCAAGAAGATGAAATGTCAGAATGTTCTGTTGTCTTGTTAACAGAACATTCTTTCAAAGAATTATTAACAACGAGCAGGAAATGAGTATAATAACATGGAATGTAGGGCAATCTCTCTCGAGGAGGCAGAGATACATGTGTCTCCCTTCAGCTCCCTAACAGATGTTCAGACGAATTGTGTGTTTGGAACCCTTGAACCGTGTAGAACTTTCCAGATGGCAGCTTCCCCTCTTCTAGTGGGTTGGATATATAAGAATGCCGGTCGGTCTCGGGCGATAGTTACGACATAACCGATAACAAAGCATACATGAACTCGACTCTTCAAATTAACAAGCACACTATATTGTGCTCTTTAATAATCGTTCCAAGGATACATGTTAATTCATATCTATCGAAATGCCACCGAAGAAAAGAAAGAGTATTGGTCAGAGAAGACAAAAAATTATCCGGGCGTCGGAAGCATCTGAACAGCAGGAGCTTCGTCTAGAGCAAGAAATTGTAGATTACTGAAAACCGATTTGAATTATTATTTAACTTCTTGAAGTTGTTCTGTTTCCTATACATCTACTTATCCCGGAAAACCGGAAAAATAACGCTGGGTGCCTCTGCTAGAACCAAACAAAAACAAGAAAAAAGCTGTGTATACTTCGTTTTAGGATCCTTTCGGCTCTCCCTCTTGTAATTAAGTTAAAGACAAAGGCGCTTAAATGACACCTTGTTAAGGTGTAGAATTTTTATATCCGCTTGCAGTACCCTGAAATACCTGAGACTTTGCGCCCTCAAACTACAAGAAATGATAGTACCATTTCTTCTGGCCATAGCTTACTTTTTACGCGGAAGCGGTTCAACAATGTGGAGGAGGTCGAGAACACGTGTGGATAAATGAGAACTCCTTTTTTTTGCCTTCAAACCGGTTGAAGTTGAGCTTTTGATGCAAAGATGGAATTTACTTCAATAAATAAACTTTAAAAGCACAACACTCTTTAACCACAACTAAATAGAGTGGTTAAAGAGTGTTGTGCTTTTAATCTGTTCATTAGTACGATCCACATATTTACTTATTTTGTTTTAAATAAACTTTGTTTTGTTTACAGTCTCTTTGAACTTTTCATTATGGGTAATTATTTACGAACGAACTTTTGACTCAACCCAGTACTTGTTTTATAGGAATGTTATGCAAATTAATGACCAATGAGATAAATGCGATAAAACTTCATTAAGAAAAGAAGATAATATGCAGATAAAAGTTAAACCATATGACCCTTAAAAATAATTTAATTTAATATTTAATATTTAAAATAAATTAAAAAATACTTAAAATGAGAGACAATTTTGAGAATCCGGAAACAGCCTGAATTATTGTGAGTATATTTTCTGTCTCTGTGATCGAAAATTGACTACTACCTTTTATGATATACCATTTCGAACTCGTAACGTATTCTGGCTTACAGAGGCTAAGAGTATTAAGATTCCTGGTTTCTAAAATAGAAATGACTGCTTTTCGCTTTCATATTTAGTGACAAATCGAGTCGAGGGAATAACACAGGAGCCTCGAATAAATCAAGAAAATCGACAAATTCCCCAGGCGAATGTCATCTTTCTTGGTGATTTGTGACTTTGAGAAGATCGAGTGAGAGCCAGACTTAGATGGTTCCTATCACAAAATATTCAAGACATATACAAAAACCGTTTAACGTTGATTGGACAACATTTCACCGACAAATCTCAAAAGTTGATCTAAGAATTCCGAAATACCAGCTCAAAATGCGCGTACAGTAAATATACTACGTTAGATTGTATTACAAAGTTTAGTTAATACAAGTTTCCTATTTGCGGAAAATGTTTCCACAAAATTATCTTCATAAGAATTCCATAAATGAATTAAATTCTTAATTTTCAAAGTAATAAAATCTTTTCGCAAAATATTTTTTACAAGCTCAACAATTTTTAAATGCATTTCCAAATTAGTTAGAACTTTGTGTGTTTATTAATGAAAAATAAACAGCTTATTTCTCTAAATGAAAGAACGTTTTTTTATCGTCCGAATTCAATCGACTGGTTTTTTTTTTAATTTCGGTCTGTGGATAGGAAATCGTGTTTTTAGATATTGCCTTGGTTCCAACCGCAATATCTTTATATCCCTCACGATGGGAACAAATGAAAAGGAAATAAATCCTCTTGAAAGTAGATTCTAAATGAGAAGAGAAAACAAAGCTGCTTGAATTTTTCTTGGGATGACTCATTTAGATTGAGAAGGGAGCAGGGTAAGAATTGAAATTAAAAAAAAAAGAATTTTTAGGAGACATATCGATTTCGGTTGGAGACTTAAGTCCCGAGTATTCTTTTGGCATCAAACGAATGATAATAATAATGAATGAATGAGCGAGAGAAAGAGAGGAAACCTAGCGATCAGTCCCTACTCCCCGCTTTTCCAATCTTTTCAACTTTATGTCTCCGGCTTTTCTTACTCATTCTTTTGCTCCTCATACAAAGTTTACTATGAAGACGCATTCTCCAACATCTATGAGTGCTTAAAAACTGCTAGTGGTGAAATTTTCTTAATTATACCGTGATAATTATAACCGTGGTGTGCGTTGCCCGGGGTTTTTATAATTATACCGTGGTGTGCGTTGCCCGGGATAATTATAATTATTAATTAAGTTCAGGATATTCTGAATTAATATGGTTCCTTCGAACGATTATTAAATAGCACAACACAGATAAATCGTATGCTCTTGGTTTGATGATTCGAGTTGATGTATTTTTTGGAATTAAACTGTAATAGGTTATGCACTGCTCAAACGTGCCAAACACACAAACACATACACAGACACACAAAGAAACATACACACTTTTCCCAATCGTCTGAACGCTTGTTAGGGAGCTGAAGGAAGACACGTGTATCTCCTTTGCCTCATCGAGAGAGACTGCCCTATCTATATCGTCTATTATATCCATTTCCTGTTCATTGTTAATAATTCTTGGAAACGAACTTTCTAACATTGCATCATCATTTTATGTTCATTGTTACAATTCTTGGAAACGAATGTTCTCTCATTGCATCATCATTTTATGTTCATTGTTATATCCTTTGAATAATTTTGTGCTCATTGTTATTGGTGAATTGCGCATTGAGACAATTGTTAATGCGAACACGATGGGCCTATTGTTGCACAAACTTTGCCTTGCATTGTTGGTCATGAGATATTCCTAATTAATATGCCCTTCCATAACCATGAATATCGATTTTTTATCGATAATTATTATTTTTCCGAAATCTGAAGTAGACAGTGACCTACCTCATGCATTGAAGGTCATATATGCGAAATTTTATCAAGATCGGAATAAAACTGTAGATTTGTATAAAAAACAAACAAACAAACCCACAAACCAACAAACAAACATCCTTCTTTATATACTAGCAGAGGTACCCGGCGTTGCTCGGGATAATTACACTTGTAGGTAAACAGAACAATTTCAAAAAATTAAATTATAACTCCCAATTGTTTAAATATTAACTCAATCAATACAACTCAAAGCAATGGGACTATCCATTCTACGAAAAATACGAAAAAAACAGGAATTCTAAGTGATATACAGGGACCAAAGTTTTTTCTGCCCTTGACGTAGAAGCTCTTGCTGTATTCGAAACTCCTGTTGTTCAGATGTTTCAAGTGCCCATAAAGCTTTTTCTGTTTTAGTTGCAGAGTTTCAATCACCAATACTCGTTCTTTCTCTTTCCTATCCAGACACATTAATTTTTGCCAGTTGTCTGGACGTTTGATAGGGAACTCAAGGGAGACACGCGTGATTCCTTTGCCTCATCAATAGACGCTTCCTTATTTAAGTTCTCACACTGCATCATCATTTTATGATCATTATTAATAATTTTTGGAAAAGAACGTTGAATCATCGCATTATCAGCATCTCAGATTCCAAAATATACACATTCCCAAAGAATATAGTCAAAATGTATTTTTATGAAATGTTTGGATCTGATGTGCTACCAAATAAGCCAGGTGAAAACCCCGGCGTGGCTCAGACATTTTTTTGGGATTAAATTTTGCAATATCTTAAAAATAAAAACATGAAAACGCTTAGAATTAATACAGTAAAAATTCTTAATAAAAATTCGAAAATTTTTTTTTACAGGCTCACAATGGATTCACCTCTCCGAGGATTCCACTGCTTGTCTAAATTTCTTACTCACGTAATCTTAATTTAGATGTACACTTGATGTTATTGCAATTCCCACTATTGTCTCGATGTCTTGAAGCAAAATTGGTCATTCCTCACCTTGTGTATTCTAGCGGTTGCTGATTCTTCTATTTACTTGTTTATCATTTGCTCAATACAGCACGGGGCTGAAGGAGTGCTTACTCTGTCGTCTTTCCACTCTTTCTTAATAGTCTACTAACTCTCCATTATCTCCAGTTACTGGTCATTTTTGAAGATTGTCAAGAAATTGTTAAGTAATGAGAACTCTTTTATAAGAAAACCCTGAATAACAGGAATTCTATGCATTGTTCTTTTATTTGCATTGTTGGTCATGAAATACATATTGTTGGTCCGTGCAGAGTGTTTGTGAATTGCGTGTTGATACCATTGTTGATACTTATTGTTGCAAAAACTTTGTCTTGCATTGTTGGTCATGAGATATTTCTCATTAATATGCCCTGCCATAACCATGAATATCGATTTTTTTTTCATCAATAGTTATTGTTTTTTCGAAATCTGAGGTAGACAGTGACCTTCCTCATGCTTTGAAGGTCATGTATGCGAAATTTTATTAAGATCGGAATAAAACTGTAGATTTGTATAAAAAACAAATAAACAGACCCACAAACATCCTTCTTTATATATATAGATAGACTAACAGAGGACCCGGCGTTGCCCGGGATAATTACGCTTGTAGGTAAACACACACACATACACAAAGAGACACACACACTTTTCCGAATCGTCTGAACGCTTGTTAGGGAGCTGAAGGAAGACACGCGTACCTCCTTTGCCTCATCGAGAGAGACTGCCCTATCTATATCGTCTATTATATCCATTTCCTGTTCATTATTAATAATTCTTGGAAACGAATGTTATGTCATTGCATCATCATTTTATGTTCATTGTTATAATTCTTTGAATAATTTTGTGCTCATTGTTATTGGTGAATTGCGCATTGAGACCATTGTTGATGCGAACACGACGGGCCTATTGTTGCACAAACTTTGCCTTTCATTGTTGGTCATGAGATATATATTGGTTGGTCCGTGCAGAGTGTTGTGAATTGTGTGTTGATACCATTGTTGATACCTATTGTTGCATAAACTTTGCCTTGCATTGTTGGTCATGAGATATTTCTAATTAATATGCCCTTCCATAACCATGAATATCGATAATTATTATTTTTCCGAAGTCTGAGATAGACAGTGACCTTCCTCATGGTTTGAAGGTCAAGTATGCAAAATTTCATCAAGATCGGAATAAAACTGTAGATTTGCATAAGAAACAAACAAACAAACCCACAAACAAACAGGATATAGATAAGGGTCGTACAAATGAAAACGAAAATTTGTGTGGAGAAAAAAAAAGACGACGTATAGGATCGTAAGCTTTTGTTTTCAACAATTGCGAAACCCTACGTGCAAATTGAACAATAGGTTGCAAGTGTTGCATCAGGTGAGAAAGAACGATAGCTCGAGCTTCGAAGCTCTGCGAGTGATCACTTCGTCCAAACAACAAAACCCCCGAAAAAAATCAAAAGCAATCGCAAACAGCACGGGGAAGATGATGATGACCGTGTCTTATGATCGCAAAGGCCCGATTTTATTGGACTTTCTTGAAAAAGGCACCACAGTTAATGCAGCATGATATGGGGAAACATTGAAGGCACTGGGCGCGACCATCAAATGCAAGCGTCCTGGACTTCTCTACGACAATGCGCGTCCTCACACCTCGAAAGCAACGGTAGACCTCATCAAAAAGTTCAACTGGAAAGCAATGCAGCATCCACCTTACAGCTCTGATTTATCCCCATGTGACTTTCCCCATGTGTTTGGGGATCTCAAGCAATATCTGAAAGGCCGCAATTTTCAGTTGGACGATGAAGTGAAGGAAGAGGTTTTGGAATGGTTCCCCACGCAATCGAAAGACTTCTTCCATAAAGGAATTACACGCCTTGTTACAGTGGGATAAATGCCTTAACGCATTTGGAGAGTATTTTTAAATTCCTTGTATACACTTTGGATAAAAAAAATAATTTTCGTTTTCATTTGTACGACCCTTATATTTAACAACGAGGACAAGAAAAGCTTAATGGCTGCATTTGTTGCATTGTTTCAAAGATGCAATGTTTATCTCAATCAGTGATCTTTTCCATAAGAGCTTACAAGACTGTTAAATCAACATAATAATTTATATTTTGAAACTTATTCACCAGACCATTATTTTAAGAACTTCAATATAGGGAGCCCTCTAATGCAAATTATAATATACATTTAATCAAAATAAAATTGTATATTTAATTAGAATAATGTTAATAATTAGCTTAAATTTCTATTGCTTTTGTATTATCCGCAATGGAGAAAAACATTTCTATTTTGATTATCCACCTAAGTTGGAAGTTAACAAGATTTATTACGCTTTTCTTTTTTTGTTTCTTCTTCCGTGTTAATTCTATTGATAAATCAATTGCGTTCGAATCCTGTAATGAATTGGATTGGAGCCAAGGTGCGATTTGCTCGGCCCACACTTGGTTTGCTCAATGAATGGACAGATTTAACGTCAACCGTAACGACTGTTTTCGCTTTCTTTTTCTGTCTCTCCCTTTCGTTCCCCCTTTTGCAAATGGACTCTCATGTTCTGGTGTAGATGACGTATTCAAGAATTTTCTTCTTTTTTTTTTTATGCTGCACAACCACTTAACGCAAAGACCCGGAACCTAATTTTGTGCCGCCAGACTGCTTGCCGTCTCTTTACGAGACTCTTCATGCATTTCACTTGTTAATGCGAATTAAGGAAAACAAGAATTTTATACGAAGCGGTGAATTTTAAATAGAGGCTCAGGCAGAACTGTGAGAAGGAAAATGGCTCGAATGGCGAAGGAATGGAATCACATGGAAGGGAATGATAAACAACCGTTTTCCTAGGCAAAAGAAGAAAGAGAGTCGTCCTGTCATGAAACGTTACACCACACATTAAGCAAGCACATCGAGATTTTAACGTTTGCAACTTGGCAATAAAACGAGAATTTAAAAAAAAAAAAACTAAACACACGTTGATTCTTTGCATTTTTGCCTAAAAATACCTCTTCTATTCTACTTATTATGTGATAATAAAAGTAAAAGAAGTAAATGAAACCTCTTTAATTTGGATTACATGAAATGTATCTCATTTATTGGCACTTAATTATGGAATTATTAAAGTATTCGGAAAAGAATGACTTAAATATATTTCTTCTATAAAATTTTTAAGGTAGATCCACAATTGGGTTTAATAATATAATGAACATCATATAATTATAATTTTAATGTTTTCTTTCCCTTCTTAAGCAGTATTTCTGGTTTTGCATAACATTTATGGTAAATATGTGCTAAATAAAACAACGACAGCCAAAACTCCTTATTAAATCCAAAAGTAAAATATAAAAAATGTAAATCTTACATCCTCATCTGCATGTGGCGACTTCTTAATGAGAAAGTAAAGGAGGAAAATGGCCTTTAGGCAAGAAACCTTAAATTACACATGAATTATGTTTGACAAATTCAAAGTGCGACTAACGGGGGTCTCTCTTTCTTATTTAGACTTCTCTGAGTGTTTCAGCTTCTATTTGCATCTTACATTTTAACGAAAACGAGTTTCCTATTAGATGAGTTATGAAGCCGGACTTCTTCATATTTATTACTTACTTAAATTTATCCCACGAGCGTAGCGTTATTATTATTTCTAAAAATCCGTCTTAAGGGCCGTTCACACTGGCCGGTCAAGTGACGGACGGATGGCGACGGACATAACTGCAGTTTACTCACTTCCGTCAACGCCTCTGCCGGATAGCATTGAAAAATGTTCAACTTTTCTCAACTGACGGACGGCCTTTAACCAATCACAGTCGAGCAAGCGAGGAAAGGAAAATGGCCGACGATAAAACTGACTGCCACTGCTGGCCTAGATAATCTATAGATAATTATTAAAAAGATTGCTTTTTAAATGGAGAAATATTTTGATTATATGCTGTTTTAATTAATTAAAAGGATTCCTTAATTTATAGGAACGATTCTGAATATTTTAATTTCTTTTAAGAAGTTATATCGCAAAATTAAACACGATCGGTCGGCACTTCGATAGCTTCGATAACATCGTGATGATCAGCGATAGTTCAAAAGTTTAGTCCTATAACTTTTCTAAACTTCTTTATAGGCAGAAAACTATGCACATGAGAATATAAATAGGATAAGGATATTAAGCACTTGTATTTTGCTTTTACAGCTATGCTTTCATAACAAATTATGACTGCGAACAATGTAATGCGAGAGAGACTCTCCCGCCAATGTAGCTTACTATACCTTCACTATTTAGTTTGGTTTTGATTATCCCACTATGGTCGGAGTTTTGAGGGTGAAAATTAGAGGGGATCAAAAGGTCTAGGTGTGAAATTCGGTATGCATATTCCTATAATCAAGATCTCCATTATATGAAGATTTTTTTTCCCGATGTATCTATGCCTTCCCGACTCGGTGGCGGAGATGCATCGAAAAGATGGGGACTACATTGAAAAATAGTGTACCAACTCTGTCTGTAATAAAGGAGCTGTAAAAAAATATTTCCGGTTTTCAGTTGACTGATCTCGTAAGTAGAATAAGAATGGAGCTACTTATTGGTCTTATAATGTAAGTCCATCCCCTTCATAATCTCTACATTTTTTTGAGGTAGAAGGTTGAAATTCGGAATGTAGCTTACTATGGGTATGTCCATCTGCACTATTTAGTTTGGTTTTGATTGATATACGGGGATCCGAATTACGGGGGTGGGATTCAGAGAGGGCAACATATCTATGTGCTATTTAGGTACGTAAAGGCGTAAAATCCAGTATCCAGATTCCTCTAGGCAAGATCTACATTACTATGAAGTTTAGGTCCAATTGTTCCAGTGGGATCGGATTTGCGGGAGTGGCAGTCACTTGGTCCTTAGAACTATGGCAACAAATAATATGTGATATATCATACGTTCGGAAATGATGAGAAAGGAAAGAAGATACGAGGTTTTTTACATTTTTTACATAATACGTTCGAGAAAATCAATTTATTGTTTAAAATAAACTTGGGGAGAGGTAAAAAGTGCAGATGAAGGAATAAAAATAGATGACTTGCCTTATCCTACTCGGGAGGCGGGGGGGGGGGGGATTAATTTCTTTTTAATAAACGTATAAATGTATTTCTGCTTCACTGCTAAAGCTCCACCTTGGAATGTTTACAAGTTTTTATTATTGTATTTTAATTTAGATATCTTAACAGTAGAATAAAATATATTCAAATTTGAGTAAGTTTATGCAACTAAAAACCACGAGTTATGGTGTTTTTGTCAACCGATATCAACATTAAAAGACGTGTTTCATATCATGATATTAAAGTTCAACACAAATGAAATATCTTGTTTGTTTCTATACTGTTGAATTCCTGAAGTAGAACGCGTTTTCCAATATCAATATTCATTGTCAAAAACACTATAATTTGTTAGCTGTAAATTAATATTTTGACTGCTCAATTGAAAGTGGACACCTGCCATAGTAGAACAACCTATGCAGATTCGGGCAATAATTTGAATATATTCGTTATAAAACAGCAAGATCATGGTAGTTGGAGTCATTTGATATCTTACCACGTGCTGAGGTAAAATGCCACCATCAAAGCAGCTGAGCGAATTTCAACGTGGAGTAGTCATAGGCTGGCACATCAGTAGCCAGTGTGCGAGGCACAGGAGCGACACTGAATCTGCCAAAGTCGACACTGAGTCTGCCAAGTTCTTTTGGTGCTAAAATTGCTGATTTTATCTTATATGAATATTTTTTAAATTGAATATTATCATTATTACCAATTTATTGTTCTATGATTACAATTAATTGCATTTGCAATTGTAAATAACAATTGAAATTGAATTGAAATTGAAATTGAAATTGTATGTTTAAATAAATAAATAAATAAATAAATAAATATAGAGACCAGAAGGCCCTGAAGCGGTTGCTACGGCAGAAGAGGGCTGTTCCAGCGGAACAACGGCGACAGGACTTTCAGCAGGCAACGGGAACAATTGTCAGCACCCTTAACGAATCGTCGGGAGCTCCATGCCTTAGCGTACACAGGTGGCTGCTGCCCACAAGCTTAGCATCACCCCTGTAAACACCCAGCGTCGTGTGGCCTGTTGTAAAGAGGACGATATTGGTCGATGGAGTGCTGGAACAGCGTCATGTAGAGCGACGAATCACGCTTCAAACTCTACCAATCGAATGGGCGCACCTGGGTGTGGCGTTTTCCAGGGGAGCAGCTGCTACCTGAGTGTGTCATCCCAACAGTGAAGTTTGGCGCTGGTTGTGCGATGGTGTTTTCCTGGTTTGGACTTGGTCCGCTGGTTTTGATCGAAGGAAACATGGCATCCACACAGTATTTGGACCTTCTAGACAATTTCATGCCTCCTACGGTGAAGGGCATTTGGGTTCCAGCACGATAATGCACCGAGGCTCAAGACCCGTGCTGTCAGCGCCTGGTTGTCGGGGAATAATGTTCAGGAACTTCAGTGACCCGCCCAGAGTTCAGAACTCAACCTTATTGAACATCTTTGGGATGAATTGGAGCGTCGGATTCGTGCGCATCCGATGCGACCGGAAACGCGCTTCCAACTTATGCAGGCTTTGAAGGAGGAATGGGCAAAAATACCCGTTGCATGCTCTCAAAAATGGTGGAAAGGGTGCCACGGCGTGTGGACGCTGTGCTTAAGGCAAGAGCTAACAGTACGCACTTTTAGCAACGATGTAAACAAGAAATTAATCCTCCCAAAAAAGGTATAGGAAAGTAGCGGAAGCACTGAGATCATCTATTTTTATTTTTTTATCTGCACTTTTTAACCCCCCCCCCCCTCCATTTTAAATCGAAAAATTGATTTTCTCGAACGTAGTATTTAGAAAGTGTAAAACAGTTCTAGCTTCTTTCGTTTCTCATCATTTCCAAACGAGTGATATATGACATGCCATATGTTGCCATAGCTCTAAAGACCAAGTAACTGCCACCCCCACAATTCCGAGCCCATTGGCACAATTTGGCCAAAAATTCACAGTAATGTTGATCTTGCTTAGAGGAATCTTCATACCGAATTTCACACCTTTATATGCATAAATACGCGTAGACCTTTTGGTCCCCCTCTAATTTCCGCCCCCGAAACTCCGACCCCAGTGGACCAATCAAAACCAAACTAAATAGTGCTGGTGCACATGCTCGTAGTTTAGCTACATTCCGATTTTCAACCTTCTACCTCAAAAAATGCGGAAATTATGAAGGGCACGGATGGACGGACGGACGTACAGACGGACGGACGAACGGACGAACGGACGAACGGACGAACGGACGGACGGACAGACAGACAGACGGACGGACGGACAGACGGACGGACAGATGGACAGACGGACGGACAGATGGACAGACGGACGGACAGCTCCATTCTTCTGCTACTTAATAACATCGGTTTGTTCTCTCTAGTTTTAGCTCGTGTTTTAAATACAACTGAAAAATAAAATAATAATTAACAAATAACAAAATAATAAATATATAAGTAAAATCAAAATAAAACTAAAAAATCAAATTAGCTCTTTATTTGATTTTTTAGTTTTATTTTGATTTTACTTATATATTTATTATTTTGTTATTTGTTAATTATTATTTTATTTTTCAGTTATATTTATTTAACTATTTATTGCATTCCAGGGTTTTTGTGTCTCGTCCTTTTCTCTTATAAATATCCATTCTCGTGTTTTAAACATATTATAATTTAAAATATCTTTGTAATTTACTTTTAAGTCTGATCTTCAGGAGAATAGGGGAAAATGTAGAAGAAATAAGGATTTTTTTAAAGAAAAGTTGCCATATGTTTTTTTCAGATAAAATTTACTAGACTTTTGATAATACAAGAAATTTTATTTCCCATTCTCCACCAATTAACAATGAAATTAAGCAGGATAGTGGGAGACCAGAAAAATTTTGTATTCTTCAACAAAAAAATGCAGAAAAATTAATATGGCCCGAATGCTTATTGAGATAATTAGTTTTTATCCGAAAAGCGATTGTGCTTGGCGAAACTTTAGATCCGTAATTTATGCTTAATAAGATCTCTCGTTACTACTGCTTAATTCATTTTTGCGGAATACAGCATAAAGAGAACCCGATGGTCGCTTTTGTGATTTCTGGCAACCGATGTATTGCAAATGATGGACGTAATAGTGCATACGAACGTTTAGTGAGAGAACAATGACAACAGGGCGGACGCATTGCTGAAGTAATGTGGAACAACCCTTAAACTCATATCGGGAAAAATGCAAGTGCCACCTAAATGAACTTGCTTGTTTTGTTGCTAGGTTAATCATGTCTTTCCTTCGGAAAGATATTTGGAACATTTTGGAACAAAACACATGCGAGTGTTATTTTTATTTTTATATTTTAGAATCAAAATGAAAATCCCAATCTTATTTGGAGTAAGAAAACTATTTGATGCTGATAATCAAATTTTATTTATATCTGTTAATGATACTGCGGTCGGAGTTTCGGGGGAGGATCTATGCATATAAAGGAGCGAAATTCGGTATGCAGATTCCGCTAAGCAAGATCTACATAAATATGATGTTTGGGCCAAATTATTCCAATGGGGTCAGATTAGTAGAGGTGGCAGTTACTTTGAACTATGGCAACATATGGCATGTGATATATCATTCAATCTGAAATGATGAGAAACGATGAGCTCTTTTACACTTTCTAAATACTACGTTTGAGAAAATAAATTTTTCGATTTAAAAAATTGGGGAGGGGTCAAAAAGTGAGATAAAAGGGTAAAAATAGATGATCTCAGGACTTCCGCTACTTTCCTATACCTTCCTCGGGAGGATTAATTTCTTGTTAGCTAAATGCTGTTAGGTCTATTCATTCCCATTCAAGCGAACACGCTTTCGCAATGACGATCAATAAGTCTCAAAGCCAATCACCTAAAATAGCTGGAATTAATTTGGAGATTTCCTGCTTTTCCCTTGGTCAATTGTATGAACCTTGCTCTCCACATGGATTTGGGAACAATTTCAACGTAGATGTCATAAAGAGCATAGTTTACTCACAAGATCTCCAGAATAAATAAACAGTGTTATCATTATCATTCTAATTCCTCTCATTTTAGAAACCACATATACAGGGCAAGTCAATTCAGACAGTTATCCTGTGTTGTTATTGAACGTATCGTAATGTGATACATGTGCTTTGAAAAGTTAACTTTCACAGTTTAGTTTCCAAGCAGTGTTTTCATTTTCTACCGCTAAGGGTCAACAGCGAGCGGTTAAAGAAAATGGAGTAGACTGGAGAACACAGATCATTCTGTGTGCTTGATTATCGTGTAAACAACTATGTGATTAGTGATATGATGTGATTAAAATAAACTTTGAACGTTTATCTTTCGTAAAACATGTCTCACAATATCATATGTTCTTTAGGTTTCACAGAGTAACCTTCTGAAATCTGGTCCAACATTTTGACTTGCCTATATTATTGTACATATTTTTTCATGTGCATACTGTAAAACTAATCTTTTCATTAGATCCTCTCCTGAACAGCCTATCACTTTTATTCCAGTAAATACGTTTCAACTCTCCATGGAATGGGGTTAATTTATCACTATGGACTATCTGCTGATCTACAATCCTAATTCCTGTTATTTTAAAATTGCTGCAATTTTAAAATACCGAGCGAAGCCGGATAGAACTGCTATACATTAATATAACCGACCGAAATTTTAATGAAAGGCTGTGTTTTTATTGTTGTAAATAGTTTGCTTATTACTATAGAAATGGACCACGAAATTCAATTTTGTAACTGAAATTTTTAATTGCTAAATTTGTAATGGCAAAAAAGTTAAAACGGGAAAATTTAGTGCTAGGCATAAAAGCTACGTACGCCCCTATCCAATTTACAGATGTAAAATGCATTACCTGTAACATTATCATTATTACACAAGTATTATTAGAATTTAAGTTGTTAATCTGATTTATTTCAGATGAATATATGTATCAAGATAATCAGTGATAAAAATTAATCATTATTATTTATTGTTTATTTAATATTTTATAGAAAATGAATCAAACGAGTTATTATTAGTTTAGGTATTGCGTAAAACATATTCTTAAGGGTTATTTAAACATCATTAGCGCGATGGAAGTTGCAATTGCATATCAACTGATCATTAAAGAAAATATTGATTGTTCATATCATGTTGTAAAGCTTCAGCTTTCACCGAAGGCCTTCTTCCATTATTCATTTACTAAAATGTCTTCCCTGTCGCCTGAAGCGACTTGACAAACGATCCTTTTTGTCGTCGTCTACTAGCGAGTTCTCTTTTGCGAAAAGAGCCGGGGAAAATTTTTCAATCTTTTTTCTTAATTTATGCTGATAGCTATAAGTGAACAATCTTAGCAAAAACAATAATGATGAAAGCGCGCCTAATTAATTATTTTTTTTATAATTAGTGAATTTTATGGTATTGGAAATAATTTGAAATACTCATTCTCTATCGATTTATTTCAATCGTCATTCTAAATGTGCAGTTTAATGAAAAATTTTAAATATTTATAACTATATCCATAGAGTTAATGTACCAATGCATTTCTAACATTGACCTCTCTTAATTTACTGTGCTTCGTTGACATCAATTTTAATGAGGATTCATCATCATCCCTGGAGACATTATTGGCGAATTGTAAACAGCATAATAATTGAGTTCAACGGCAGATCAGAAACGATTAACCAAGAAATAAGGAATAAATCTGTGTAAACACAAATAAGAAGCTTAAGGCTACATTTGAAAACAATACTCTTCACTTATTTGTGTAGCGAAGAATTTATTGTGGAGCGCCGATTATAATTAATTATCCACGACCATCAGAATATTAAAAAAGTACGGATAATTTTTTAATGAATGCAAAAACAAAATTATTTTTATTTTATAATTGTTATAAATGAAGTGCTTATTAATCAACTAAAGTGCTATTATATTTAGTTGTTACTATTATAAACATTATTTTCCCCAACAACATGGTAAAATAGATAAAATAATAAAATATAAATATAAAAGATGATAACCGTTGCAGTCACATTAAAAAAAAGACTGAAAAAAACTTTCTTCTTCTGTCACACAATATAGTACATTTCAAAATTTTGCATCATAAATCCATAGAATATTTTCGGACAGATAGACTATAACTTTAGAGAAGCGATAACTTAAAAAGTGACTTGAACGTAAGAACTTATTACCAGTTTCACTTAAAATGACATGGTAATATTCACCATCCTTTACAAACATGTGCATTATTTTACTGCATTCACATTAATTCTCGTTTTACCGAGTTATTATTAAACATTATAGTTAGAGCATCTTTTAATTAAACTAACTAGGATATCTTTTAGATGTTTTAGTTATCTTAGTATTAAAATTAATTGCGCATAAAAAATGCTGTTAGTGACAATCTTAAAACCATTTAGTCAAAAGGGTTGTGCACGAGAGCCATTCGGCCTCGGTAGTAGGTCAACTTTGATCCACAAAAATAGCCCCTAATTCATTTCTAATACCATGTCTTGTCATTGGAACAAATACTCCAAGGAATTAAATGAGCAGAAAATGATGCCGTTTACGATCAGTAAATAAAGGCGCCGAAGCCGCGGTGCCAGAACGCACTAAATGCGTCGCAATGTTGGCTTGGCTTCAAATTTCGAAGAAAACAACCCCTCTCGATATTTCAAGGGTTTTTCTACCGAAGAACACCGAGAGCTTGTGAAGAGCATTAAAAAGTTCTCAAATGATCCTTTAACTGTTTTTGGACATTTCCCATCTTTTCAATTTGTACATTGCGTTCCGAAAAGAATGAATTGCTCTCAAACAACTTTAGCCGTCTCGTTATTTTTTGACAATTTTAGCTGATACTTTAATTTATCTTTTAAATTAAACATACATACTCTGCCTTTCTGTCTGTCTGTCCGCAACGATAAAACGAGTTTAGAGGTGAAAGGAAGGAAATCCCATATCCCCATAATTGTTTTACATTCATTACAGCAAAGCCTGCCTAATCTGGAAATGTAGGGACCAAAAATTATTTCAAGTATAGATATTTTTCTAGCTTATGGAGGTAAACTAATTTTGAAACTTGGTGCGATTAAATTCCCTGGTTTCCTAAGCAGAACGCAGCAAACCGTACATTTCTATCGCTTTCCGTTTTTCGTTAATTGAATTTTCAAATCGTCGCTCATTTTTGGACACCCGGTATATATTTATTGTATATTAAATAAAGCTATTTGTAAACAAGTGAAGTTTACTTCCTTTCATCTCTGTGTTATATGATTTCACTCTGTCCAACGAAAGTTTAACCTAGGACGAGTATTAATCATCCTAGGTTTAACCACAATCTAGAAAAATTAGTTAAAGCATCATTACCCAAGGCATATCTGTTATAAGGGTTTTAGCATCAAAATGTCACGAGGAGTAGCGACTCGTGACTATAATAGGTGGAGAGGCAAAAATTTTTCAAATACAATGTCTGCTAAAATCTTAGGCCTTTTCGTTCAAAAATTATAGCTAGGGCCCCCTGCCGGGGCTTCAGAGGCCTATATCAGTTTCCTTGTATATTGTCTATATTTTTTTAGTAACGCACTGTAAAAATACAAAATTTCAGGTTCTTAGGCCTTTTCGTTCAAATGTTATAGCTTGATTTGTATTTGGAGCCTCGCGGCCCCTGCCGAGGCCGCAGAGGACTATATTAGTTTGAGTGTGTAATAGCTAAAATTTTAAGCAACACATTATAAATATAAAAGATTTCAGGTTTCTGGACTTTTGATTTAAAATTTATAGCTTGATTTGAGATTGAGGCCTCATGACCCATGCCAAGAGACTTGTATAACTTAATATATATTAGCTAAATTTTTAAGTACCATACTATGATTAAACAAAAATTTCAGCTCCCTAGGCCTTTCCGTTCAAATGTTATAGCTTCAATTGTAATTGGGGTCTCCGGCAGCACCCTAGAGGCTTATATCACTTTTCTTGTATATTGGTTTTATTTTTTTAAATCGCACTATAAATTTACGAAATTGCAGGATTTTAGGCCTCTTTGTTCAAAAGATAAAAAGGAACCATGAAATTCATATAAGTGTTCCCTGAGGGACCCCGGGCCACCCTAGAGGATTCGCTATATTTTTCGCACCGTCCTTTATATAGGGCCTACGTTTGTACAAAATGTCAAGCCTCTAGGTCAATCCTTTCAAAAGTTATGGCATGTAACATACATACATACATTACATATGATGCTAAAACCCTAAATATGCAGTCGGGTTATTCCTGTCGCTTCCATTGTTGTCGACTTAACAATGCGACACAGTGGAAACGACCAGCGGATACCTAGGTGTATAGTCTATTCTCACAGAGTTTATTTACACTAAGCTAATAGAATTATTCAGGCATTTTTTTATTTTTTGAGATAAGAATTTTTTAAAACTATTTTAACATTTGTTTATTTATTTAAGAACACTTCTGTTAGTTTTTATATCTGCTTTGCACTCAGAAATTATTATCTTCATTTTCCGAATAGACTTTTCCTTTCTGAATATGAATGAATTTATTTATTGGCAATAAGATTTAATTAATTCTTTATCATATATAGAATGATAACGCAAATTATTTTCTTTTGTATTAATTAATGAATGACAAAAGTTCAGAATATTTATTAAAATAAAAAAAGGATTTATTTCAAGTTAACGTTTCATATGAGAAAAGTAAATAACTCTGATGTAACTTCTTTTAAAAATCTAAAATTTACGATGAGCTTTACAGATGAGAAATTTTTATATATTTCTTTTTTTCCCCTTCCTTAGACTTCAGAGTACGATTTGCAAATTTGATAATGTAGTACAATCTAATTTTCATAAATAAGTGGAGCATTTACAATTCACTGGCAAAGGAGTTTGTTTCCTAATCCGTTCTACTGTACAGTTGTATCTGTTCTACTTTCAAGTTGCTAAAATTTATTTCTGAATTATAAGCTTTAAAGTTCAGCAGTAGTTTGTTAGCATTGTCGAGTGAAGGCGTTGATGTTTCCAATTCATCACATCCTGGGCAAACATGTTTAACTTGCAAATTTTTCAGCAAATAACCACACACACAAATAAAAGCGTTAGGTTCTGGTACATCAAAGTTGTGCTACGTTTGCAGAATGCGCACCAAGAGGAAGTGGCTGGTATCGAAGATACAACGCGAGATGACCACCGTACGGAGTCCGTTGGTCGCACGGTTATTCTTCGGGCAAAATTCAATAGAAGCGAACGTATATATGAAGCAGAACTACACTGCCGGCAAAAAAATGCAACACATGAAAGGAGTGGGTCAATTTTAATGAAATTGCACAAATGCATAATGTGGATGGAATAAAACATGCGATTTAAATTTCAACAGGATATGTGCATAGCGTAAAGGGTATGAATACCGCCAAGCAAATCCAAACACTGAATTTCAGAAAAGACCTGTCGCAAAAGCAGATGTAGAAGTGTTATCAACAGCAAATGAAATTGTCGCTCTCTTACCTGAAATGTTACAGGTTAAAGAGCTATAATCGTTTAATTCAGATATTCTCTTATTTTAATGAATTTTCTAGCAGTCATATTGCTATGGGAAATGTTTTTTTCTAAAATGGGCTGTTTTCTCTACTTAAAGATCAAAATAATCTTGCTTTAACCGAATTAACACAGCTATTACGTAAAAATACTACGTCACAAAAAGACAAAAAAGGCATTAACTATTCTTAATACCTTTTCATTAAAAACTAACTAAAGCCTACTCCCACGATTCTTTGCTCTGTGGGATTTGCAAATTATGAATTGAAAAACATTTTAAGCATACATGAGATTTTTTATTGAAAAATCTTAAGCTAGGAAGTGATCAACTCGACGGATTCCTGTCGCTTGGTTTTGTCTCGTTTCACAACATTGGTGCTGAAGCGGAAATGTCGCTGACATGACATGTTAACTAGACAAGTGGATTTGACGCTCAATAGAACAGAAATTAGTCGCATCTTTCAAGGGAGGTTCAATGAAATGACGTCAGAGATGGGCTGCCTAATAAAAGCAGGCCTTAATGGATTCCCCTTTTGTAATTGGGAATTTGCCTTCTCGACCACTGAGTGGTTCGCGCAGATTATCCTCATTTTCAGCGGCCATTGGAATTAATAAAGGAAGCCAAGCAAATGATCTCTTGTTAATAATAGAAACAGTGAGAGGCCAAGTAATCATATGCTAAGCGAACATAATGAAGCAAAATGAAGTCATACTCAGAACTTTTCAAATAACAAGAACGCGCTTATGCATAATAAGTTGCGGTAATTCTAGGCAAATTGCTGCTTCCAAGTATGTGAACATAATAAAGAGATTTAAAAATTAATCATTTTCGTTAACATTTCAAGTAAGCTGTACTGTCGGGTTTTGTTTTTTTTTTGTACGATCATCGAAAAAGAACAACCAAAGTCTCAAAACTGGAATTCATTGTTTGTATCAGAACTCCATCCAATGTTCTAATTTTTGGAAATAGAGGAATGAAACCATCGTGTTTCTTGTTGTTCAAGGAGATTATAGCCTTGTTGTTCACATCTCTTCAGAAACGATGAGGCTCACCACGCCCCCGGGTCTCCCCTTTTCTGGCAATGTCGAACGAATGCAATTATTTCGAATAATCGGGTTAACCAAACCGAATTTCAAATAATTTTCTCAAAATATGCTGGAATAATTAGATTGTTCGAAGAAGAAATTAGGTAGCGAAACTGCAAAACATATAAGGAAACCAATGTTCCATGCTAGAATTGCAGAGAATTAATTCAAAATTTTGAATCTTAGATTCATCACAAAACCTTCCTGATGAAAGAAACTTATAAATTACAAAGAGAGACTAACATTTCGAATAATAGAATAGATGAATTTTAAAAACACAGTGATCGCGTTGAGACAATAATAAACGGTGGATAACAATCGGCGAAGAACATAAAAATTGCGACAGGAGAATAATAACATTGTCAAACCAATTTTTCAATGTTAACTTGTTTATCTTTACGAGTTCGTACTCACTTGCAATCCACGTTCGCTTTAATAAGCATCGAAATTTTAATGTCAGATCTGTTTTTTAAATCTTATACAAGAGGAACTTGTGATATTTTTAAATAAACAGCGACACTGTAGAAACTACTTATAGGCCCTCCAAAGTTCTTGGTTTGCCTTAAATCAGAGAAATCTCTGTGTTTCTATAAACAGGCTTATGGTGCTTTCTTATATTTCAGCTTTTCTAATCATTGCTACCCAAATAAACTGAGCGCCTTCAATAGTCCATAAAGCTTATTCCTTACTGCTAACTCAACAACAGAAAGAAGAAGAAATCCGGAGAATATGTAACTGAGCCACCGCTAATGAATATAAGCCCTAAATTGTCGACCTCCTAATTAAAAAGCAAACAAAAAAGAAAAGATATCCGAAGCCTTTGCTTTGGTCCCCATACAAGAAAAAGAAGAAATACTTTATTCTACCTTAATTATGTTCAAGTGCCATTATCAACAGCGATATCTTCAATATTGGCCCCCTACATGTTGTAAGCCCAAGTGGGGTTAATCTAGGACCAGTTGTGGGTATACAGCGTAGTTATAAAAAAATGTGAGGTATCCAGAGCCATCTAGGGAGTAAAGTATTGGACGAAACATAACCAAATTTGATGGGCATACATAGTGGACCATGGGATTTCGATTTCTAAAAAAGAAAAAAAGAAAATTAATACCAAAAGTCGCACCAATAAAATTTTGGCGCTGTTTACCGAATAAAATGTATTAATTTGCATAAACGTGTTCGTGTAGCGATCATGAGTATAAAAGAAAAGGCTGGGAGAAAGTTGATGCTGTATCGTTGCTCCTTGCTAGCTGGCGCTAGCCATAAGTGGTTCCGCTGACGATGCTCTTGCTCCGGTGTGTAACTTATCGTTGTACCTTATCGATACCCCTTCGTTGTCACAGCATTCCCGCTGAAGTCCAATGAAGTTGCATGAAGTCACAGAGGTTGCATCCAGTCTCTTAAGCTTTCCGCACCTTGTCCAATTGACTATCGCCTGTCTGCGATATGTTAGGGAACGTTAGTTCCGATTATGCACAAATGCGAGTTCTGAATCTAAATGTGAATGTGTAATATCGTTCAATGTCTATCATGCAAATGTCAGTCATCGTCACTCATAGGTAACGATCTACTTATTGATAAAACTGCACCGTTCTATGATTGCGGAGTTCGATGCATCAGCATTAGCGATTAGCTGCATTAGTTCATTCCCGCTGCCATTTCTCTTCTTCTGTACTTTCCAGAGACGTTTGTAAAAGTCTTACTTTAACTGTCTCTGGTACTTTCCCTCTCTTTTCGAAGGAAAGAATCTCTGACCAATCAAATTTAAGTATTTCAAAATTTGAGCAGTTAAAACCCCCCCCCCCCCCCCCGAGATTCCAAAGTTAGATTCTCTCTTCACCGCAGTTTTCCTCTCGATGTTTCTATGGCAACACAAGAATGGAACGGCAAGAGGGCGGAAAAAAAGGGACAAAAAATATTTACTCTTATTAGGATTAAAGTGCTTCTCCATTAGTTATTTGATCAATGGGAATGGAATTTAAATACACAGATTCAGACTACTTTGTCTGATTTTGTGGTGACTTACATTGAATATCGTCACAACATAAAAAATAAATGCGCCGCCACACTTTTACCTTTTTTTTAATTTATGGATTCCTTAATAAAAGGTACCAAAAATTTTTATTTTTAGTGCACTTAATGAAGTAAAAATGTGTGCCTTTAAAAAGTTTTTTTTTTAATATATTTTTTATTTTATACGTTTTATTCTTGGATTTGCATTTTTTTTTAAGCTTACAGTATAGGCTGTCACCACCCTACTCCGCACTTATCCAGGCACCCTAAGTAATACACTTTTGCAGCGCCACAATTTTATTGGTGGCGTCTTTTGGTACTAATTTTTATTTTTTTAGAAATCGAAATCCCATGGTCCACTATGTACGCTCATCAAATTTGGTTATGTTTCGTCCAATACTTTAATCGCTAGAGGGCTCTGCATATGGTGGGCATATCATAAGAATTATTTTGATCTTGTAGATATAATATTCCTACAGAAACTAATTCAACCATGATGTATTTTTGTGGATTCCCTACCAAAGCACCAAATCCAAGACGGTGCAGCCCATTGGGAAAATCTAAGCGCAAGCTGTGATACTTTTCTTCCACCTGAAAAGCGACAATGTCTCACACATCCTTGCCTGAAATGTGCATTTAACTGGCTCATCCCCACGCAGTTATTTGGGCCAGTCCATAAAGCAGGAACTCTACATGTACGAGAAAATTTAAATCTGAGATTTTGATATATGCCAAACATATTTTTAAAACCGGACATACTGTTGAATGCGATAATTACAAAGAACTTCACGGTGTCACCAGCCGTATGAGTTTTATTGAAGTTTTCAAATGATGTGTGGGTATAAAGTCTCATTGACTATGTTATTCCGTTCCTGTTGTAGTTAAGTTCATTACTGCACTTTTTCTTTTGTCTTGCTCAAAAATGACCGCATACTGGATGAAATACAAGCTTACTAGAAATACTTTGGGGTATTGTGTATTTATTTATGAATAACGTTATGAGCGACAGTTTTTTACAAATCATAATTTATTGATGTAGAAAAGAAAAGTATATCATCTTAATCTGTAAACTTTTTTTCACTTTTCAACGTAATCATCATTTCTCTGCACGCTCCGTCATACAGCAAGTTTGAAAATTTCCTGGCGGTAGAACTCCGTTCCAGTTGACCTAAGACATTGAGCCCTATTCCAAGTTTTGCTGTGATTTCAGATACTGTGACACGTCTGTCTTCGTTAGTGATGGCGTCAACCATTTCCTTGTTTCACTCAGTGGAGGAGGCAATTTGAGAGTAACCGCTACGAGGCAGATCTTGGATACTCGTGTTTCCATCTTTGAAATGTTTCATCCGTCTCCTAATACTGCTATCGCCCATACATACTGATGTACGCCTCCAATCTGTACGTCACGTTGTGCATGGTGAAATCTTTGGCGAATTTCAGCAGCGGGGATTCAATAACAAGGAATTCAATAACAGCACGTTGACGAAACGAAACATGATTGCCAGCTATTTTGTATCCAGTGCGCTCGTTCAGTAGCTGTAATAGACGCTAGTGACGTCACATTACCTGAATACGTATGTAAAGCTGGTATTAAAATGGTATTATTATTTTCTCTATATAAAGAAATTCTGATTTGTAAAAAAAAAAAAATAGTTGCTCATGGCAATGGTCTCATTGATACTAGATATTCCTTTTAATGTACACAATCCAGTCACATTAATGTGACCACCCCCGACGTTCAACATCAGCGGAAATTGGTTACGTCCAGAAGGTACCTACCCATATCAGAGGTGGGAGGGGGGTATAGGAAGGATGTCAGAGGGAAGCAGAAAACATTGCAATTGTTGGGGTCATGGCGAAACCCGTAGCGATTTATCCGACCCCCAAAAGGGCATGATCATCGGCTTCCGAGCCAAGGGCGGCAGTATTTCCAAAACGGCTAGTTTTGTGAACTGTTCGCGTGCCGCCGTGATGAAAGTGTACCGTGCATGGCAGAATGGCAATACCCAAAATCTGGCACCAAGTGTCAAGTGTGGGGCACCAGAGGCCATACATGACAGAGGTGAACGACGGCTACGGAAATGACATAGATGAACCACAGGCCGTAGATGACCTCCCAGATGAACCAGGGGGCTACCAAACGTGTATCCTCAACGACAGTTCAGCGAACGGCTATTCACCGGCGACAAAGACTGCAACTGGACAGCAACATAGTGGCGAAAGGTGGCTTTTTCCGATGAATCACGGTTTATGCTCCATCGGACAGATAGGCGATGTCGTGTACGACGTTCAGCGTCAGAAAACAAACACCCTGCAACACGTGCCGCAAGAGTCCAGGCCGGAGAAGGCAGCGTTATGGTCGGGGAATGTTTTCATGGCATTCCCTGGGTGCACTCATTATTGTGAACGGCACCATGGATCAATGGAAGTACGCATCTGTCTTTTCGGGCCATGGCCACCCCTACATGCAGATCGTGTTTCCTCATCACGATGGCATCTTCCATTTGGCACAATGCGACGTGCCATACAGAGCGTAGTGTCCGTGCGTGGTTCGAAGAGCACGAGGATGCGTTTACGGTACTCCCGTGACCCCCAAACTCCCCGGATTTAAACCGCATAAAGCATCTGTGGGGCCGCCTCGATCGGGTTGTTCGCGCCATAGATCCTCCACCGCGCAACCTACGGCAGCTCGCCACACAACTGGACTCGGCATGGCTTCACATCCTGTCAATATCTTCCAGAACGTTATTGACTCTCTTTCTGCACGTCTCGCAGCTGTCCGCGCTGTGAAAGGTGGTTATTCTGGCTACTGACAGGTGGTCACATTAATGTGAATGGACTGTGTATAAATTGAAATAACAAATTAGCTATAGATATACATCATATACTCTTTAAGGTGTAATTGCACAGAATACAATGATTAAAAAGGTTGAAATGTTTTCGCCATGCTAAAGATAGATATTTTTTCCAAAAAAAGTAGATAAACATAACTTACCCTTACTGTGACTATGTTAATTTTTGTGGGGCCATGGCGAATTATGATATCGTAATGAATTTATTGACGAATTCATTAAATTGCGGCTTTTTATACTGATAATTACCTAATTAAATGAATGCCTCTGCTTAAATGAAAGATTACGTTCCTTTTGAAAATTATTTTCTTTTGACTTAAAATGGGTTTCAAAGCCAAAAGGGATATGGAAAGTGAAGGGTTACTAAACCACACCCCTTTGAATCTTCAACCATGTGTCCTTTTGAGAGCCTGTGGGGACCATCATCTCTTTCAAGAACTTACTGATTTTTCCAATGTTAGCCCGAAGTGGTTAGAGAGCACATAATGGGCTTCTCTGCTCGACATGGGTTCCTTGCAAAAATACCAGCCTAAGGTGAACTTCCTTGTAAAGCATAAGTGAGGTTCTGTAAAAAGAGCGAATGTCCATAGGTGCAGACTCTTATCTTAGCTAGCAATTTTACTCCCTCTGCTCCTGCCATAGTGAAGACAGTCCAATTTAAGACTTAACAGAGAAGTAATCCTAAAGTAACTAATAAACTGTATATGGAGCATATCAATATTGCATGAAAGAATTACATATAAGAAATTCCTGAACTGTGATCACAAATAATTTAAAAAAATAATCCTATGATTCATTTACTTTTCCTATGCGAATTGAATAATATTGACAAATCTAGTCATACTGAGTCCCAAAATACTCTTAGGTCTAGGGTATAAATGAATTATGATATTTTTGTGTTGATAAACATATACCCTTTTACAATTGAAATGCAGTAGATACAAAGATAAATGTTTCTAAATCGCAGCTTTTAATACAAACAGAACACGTGGTTACCTGTTTTCATCAAAGATGGAGAGGTGCTACACTATAACAAAAATTATCCGACATCCCCGTCATTAACCATTGCGTTCTGCCAAAATTGCCTGGAAACCTCCATGGACATCTCAGTGCGAGCTAAGCTAACCTAACTAACCTAATCATACATTAGCTTATGTTAGATATAAAGATGCAGATGGGCACATACAGTTCTTCATTGAAAAAGTGAGAGAACAATGCGAGCTACATGACTTTGAAAGGTGAAAACACTTTCTGCATATCACACGTGCACAGTTCCACCGTAAATTATGCCATTATGAAGTCGAAACGTGGAGGGGCTATAAATGTACTAACCATACTGACTTGGGTTGTCATGGCGAAACATATGAAACGCAAACAATGTCAAAGCGACGTTTAAGACGGTGTAAAAACCGACGAAAATTAGATTTTGATTTATGGCATCACGAATCACGATATGTTATTGGCAGGTAAATGTTAGGTGAATGATTCATATCCGACTGCAAAGTGCTACAAGTAAGATTTGATGATGGGGAGGATAATGGTTTTAGGGGTGTATCTCATTGTTCGATCTTGGCTCCCTAGTTCTCTTCACTAAAATTATCTCCATCTTTTAGAAAATACTCTCATTGAGACAAGAGTTTGTTTTTTTCTTACGATAGAATATTATTTTTTCATTACGATCATAGGCCAGTCCATAAAGCGCAAGCTGTGCAGAACTAGCTGCTGACATGAATGATGAGGAATTGGGCTGACCAACTGGACTTGCAAAAAAAATAAGTTACGAAATTTTGACATATAGATTGTCGTTAAAAGCTTTCAATGAGACAAAACAAATGACAATGAAACATTTCAAACAAATCATTAGATACTGCTCTGCACATCATGCCTACGTTGCTTGAAAAAGCGCTACTGGTAAAATTGTTCTATCAGAACCAGCAGAACGCTGTTGCAGCTGTAAAGGAATTCCGTCGTATGAATCGGATACGAAGAGGTCCAATGACTCCATGTGCCCTAAGCAAAATAATACAAAAATTCGAAACAACTGAGCAAAAAATTGCCATTTTTCCAGGTGGCAACTCCCGTCTTCTAGCGTCAAAAATGTGGTCGTTGAAGCCAGCAGTCAGTCGTCGCATGCTAGTGTGAGTGTGCCAGTTATTTCCCCTGTATAGATATGCCGTATTCCACTGTACGAAAATCTTACGGCGGATTTTGCAATTTTATTCCTACAAAATCAACTCAGTGCACCATGTAACGTGCAGTATATCTGTTTAGGAGCAGATATGCGCAGTGGAAATGAGCACGCACAGTGACGGATTAAATTGAATAAACAAATAGTTTATTAATAATACAAAATCATAAATATTTAATTAAATGAAATAGAATGACAATGCCCCTTGATTAAACTTAAAGAAAGGGCTTCTAAATATAACCAAAATATAGGTAATAGCAAATGTCAATAACTCCTTAATGCTACAAGGTATAAAACTATGATTTTGTCACATTGATACCCTCATTCACTATGCAATAATCTCAGTTGCTTATAAACAGGAATATAACTCGTAAAACGATTTTCAAATATGCTGAAAAGTAGAATATAAAAATTTATTGTTTAATATTACTGTAATATTTTTATATACAGCAATGGCGAAAATGCATGTAACTTTACGTATTCGATTGCAGCGCTCACACAAATCTTTCCAAACGCGCGCGAAATGAGAATGAAATCCTCGCACGTCTAAATGTTTTAAACTACTGGGCCTATGTTCTTTCCCCTGCTAGATCAAAGTTATCATAAACGTCAGGAGAGAAAAACCATTGTTTCAAAACATTGCTGGGAAAAATCTTTTAAGCATTCCAAGGAGCTTTAGCTCTGATGCAGATGTAATTTTAATATCTCACTTTTACTTGCACTTGGTTTACATAAACAGTGGAAATACCTTTGATTCTATATGCATTCACGTCATTTTAAAATATAGGCCTAACTTCAATTAGCCATTTTTAACAATAGGCCTAAGATTAATTAGCTATTTTGAACTATAGGCCTAACATTATTTAGTCATTTTAACTCTAGGCCTAACATAAATTATCCATTTTTTACAATAGGCCTAACTTTAATTAGCCATTTTTAACTATAAGCCTAACATTAATTAGCCATTTTTAACAATAGGCCTAACATTAATTAGCCATTTTTAACTATAGGCCTAACATTAATTAGTCATTTTAACTGTAGGCCTAACATAAATTAGCCATTTTTAACTATAAGCATAACATAAATTAGCCATTTTTCACAATAGGCCTAACAATATTTAGTCATTTTAACTGTAGGCCTAACATAAATTAGCCATTTTTAACAATAGGCCTAACATTAATTAGCCATTTTTAACAATAGGCCTAACATTAATTAGCCATTTTGAACTATAGGCCTAACATTATTTAGTCATTTTAACTCTAGGCCTAACATAAATTAGCCATTTTTTACAATAGGCCTAACTTTAATTAGCCATTTTTAACTATAAGCCTAACATTAATCAGCCATTTTTAACAACAGGCCTAACATTATTTAGTCATTTTAACTATAGGCCTAACGTTATTTAGCCATTTTTAACCATCGCCCTAACATTAATTAACACATTTAACAATAGGCCTAACAGCAATTTTAAAATGAAATGAGCACGTGCATCAAGAAAGCTTCATAACGGGCACGTGCTCCAGGCTGCCATCAACAATGCTTAAATGATAAACAAAAAGTAACACTGTATTCACTTATGACTCGTCTGTAGGATTCGATTGATATATTACATGCCCTAAGTTCATATTCTTAACATTAGTGCACGTGCTTGAAGGGGTCCAAGAGAGCTCATCAAAAGTTGATATATCGCTTTTAAGTTCTTCCATTTTCACGTTTTCGTGCAAACGATGGCTGGCCAGGCACATAAAGGTACTGATCATGCTTGTATTCTTATATATAGCTTTAGCTAAAGCTCGTAATAAGGGGTCATTGAAGTACTTTTTGGGGGTCATTTTCTCGGACGTAGCATTTCGAAAATCGAAAAGAATGTCATATTCGTCTTGTGCTCGTCATTCCCGTTCGAATGACATATTACATGCCTTATATTGCCAATAAAAAAATTTAATGGGGGGGTTTGGGTCTCAATAGTCACGTGACTGTTAGACCGATTTCGACGACAAACTAATCAGGTGAGCTCAGGAAGGGTCTCTATCGAACAGCGAAAAAAGAACTTGAAAAAGTTAAAGCATTCTCGAGAAATCGTCGGACATACAGACGGACGGACGGACAGAAAGACAGACACACAAACAGAGCGAAACCAATATATGCTTTTCAGCATATAATAATCAAGCAATATCTTCAATGCAATAAAACCTTGTGATAAGGTATGATAAACAATCAAATTAACTTAATGCGTAAACACACACACTAAACCACATCAGCAATAATACGAACATATGTAGACATACATCCTGGCGTAACACTTATTGACTAAACGTAACAATTGTAATATTACAAAAATACACGGGGCACAAAATTCAGTTACCTTCCTAGTGGCAACATTAAAACGCCGAGCTATTGTTTTTAGCTCCAACAACAATTCTTGTAAATATCAGAATAACGGCTTAATTCACATAAATCCCATCTGGGACACAACCACTGTATACATTAATCTGCTTAACCTGTCACGTTAAGCGCCTACGTTAAAAGATACGTAAAGCAGAATTAATTAACATAAATGTTCTTTAGTCCAAGTCAATATTTTTAGTTCAGTCAGAGTTTTAATAAAGTCTTATTCGGTAACAAAAAAAGAATGAACAATAATTAAGTCACCAAGATAAAGAGTCCAGTCTAATTCAGTCTAAAAAAACACGTCCTTAGCCTAAACGCAGTAATTCACAGACAATTTCCTGTAACACAAAAATTCATTTTATGAAATTCTTCCTGAATTGCAAATCATAATGGCTAACAAAATTATCAATGAGCAAAAATTTTATGTGATTAAATTAACGCTATACATTCCCACGCTTCCTTCGACGGAGCACTACGGATAAGATAAACTTTGAACAATTTTGCACAAACACATTAACAGTAGGCCATTGCGAATCCTAATTGATACGAGAAATAATTACACATGCCTCCTGGCCACACACAATTGATTCGGGTTGAATTACGCAGTTCGCCATTCCATAAATCACTAAATGCGGCTTGAGAAATTGTGGCATTAACGCCAACCACGTAGTTCAAAAACACAAGAGAAAAAGCCTGTTCGGCTACTGACCTTCTGAAACATTGCGGAGCACTTTGAACGTATTCATGTGGAGGAAACATGCGGCCATTCCCGCCGCTTTGCCACGTCGACGAAATCTGCGACGCGAATGCTTCACTGCACGGCTCTCCTTCTTTCGTCGGTAGCGATGTTATCGGCCGTCGCTCTGGAATTTCGGGCGGCGTTCGTCTCTCTCTGTCTGCCTACCTGGCCACGACATATTGCCCTTTTTTACGGCTCCCACGCTGTACCGTTGTGCGGCTTTACCAGCTTCAGTCGTTTTTGAATTCCAACTCCTTACTTCCTTTTCTAGCTTCGCGCCCGAGAACGGCTCCTCTCTCCCATTGGCTGTCTCCTCGTGACGCAGCCTCTGACGTTGCGCCTTCCTTTCCGAGTGGTGAAACGATCGTGTACGGAAATGCCCGATTCCACCGTCGTGCTCTACGATAATCGGGGATTTCCGTGAAACACCACTTGCAGGACGGGGACTCAGAGTTTCGTACAACTGTTGCATTTCAGTTCCTTGCTCGAATAGTGGTAGACGCCAATTGTTCGAGGAACGTTTTGTGGAGTGATGAAGCCCACTTTTGCCTCAATTGGCAAGTTAACACCCACAATTGTCGAATTTGGGCAGCAGATAACCCTCACGCTCGCCAGGAACAACCCTTGCATCCTGAAAAAGTGAAAATATGCTGTGATTTTACCTGAAATAGTGACAGTACGGCTACCTTTAGCATTGAACCGTATTTTATCGAAGAGATAACTGCAAATGGATTCAAAACCTGTACCGTCATAGGATAACGGTACTGTCATATGCTGAGGGATTTTGTAATCCCGCACATGCCTTCAGGATATCATCTTCATGCAGGATGGCCCAACTCCTCACATTGATCGTCGTGTAAAGCAATTGCTTCGACAGCCATTCACATTCCAATGGCATGGCCTCCTCGTTCGCCGGATATCACCCCCTTGCGACTTTTGGTTGTGGGTTTCCTGAAGGAGAAGATCTACCGTCAAAGGCCAGCATCTGTGCCAGATCTGAAGGACAGCATTCGGCGCCTTGTTCTTGATATTCCGGCAGACTCACTCCGGTCAGCTATGGAAAAAATGGTTCTGCGGTTAGAGCATTGTTGAACATGAAGGGGGGCATATTGAGCAGTTGTAGTGCTACTTTATTATGTTATTTCACATTAATAAAGCATATGAAATGTGTTTTTGTGTTATAGCCACCTATCGGCAGATTTTTGTACTAACATTTTTTATTTAGTATATGTCAAGCGCATCATTTGAATTATCTGTAGTTCAATTTTATCTCATTTGGACCAATAGAACGCATTCTACAGCCCTCTGAAGTGGGAAACTTATTTCTTGCTAATCCTGTACATTAAATTTCGTTACCGTAAATGTGAATAGTGGAACCTTTTCTGGTGAAATATTCAGTGAGCATGTTTCTCTGATGGAAAAGAAATGAATATATATATTAAGATAAAGTTCACAAAAATTTTCTCATGTAGATATCAAAGGCTATGTTTAAAATTGAATTACTAGAAATCTAAATTGTATCATTAAATCCTGGCGGGCAGCAGCATGCTCAGCCTTATTCTGTAGTATCTCATTTCCAGCCCTTCCACATACTCAGTGAAGACGGTTAGAATAAATCAGCCTTCAAAACAATCTAAGATTATCCAGCCTCCCTCAAAATATGTAAATTCAGACATTTCTTCTTAAGAACTCTTAAGAACTCTTAAGAGCTCTTTCTTCTTTTGTTTCACATCATTTCCGATCTAGCATATGCTATATACTATTCTTTTGAAAACGTTAATAGTTCTAAAGACCACGTAATCACTACCCCCACAACTAGGACCCCTCTGGGAAAATTTGGTACAAATTTAAATAAATTATTTTTTAAGATATATTGTCCAGTATTCTGTATAAACATTTTATACTGACTCTCGAATTATTATATTCCCCTCAAGATTAACTTATACGGCCGAATTGGTATATTAAAATTCAGTGGAATGGCATGCTAGAATCGAAAAGATAGGATAATACAAAAGCTACGAAGTCGTATTCCACGATCCAAAATTTAATAAATTCAAAAAATTACTAAACATTACTTTTTAACAATTATTGGATAAATTGGAAAATAATATAATTTTAAAAATGTAAATACATTTATTAAATTCTAAAAAATACAATGATACTTTACATATTCACTGCGATATTACAAAAGTAAAGAATTCTGTGAATGTTGGTAAAATGGGTTTTTTTAGACTAGGGAAACTTTAAATGCGAAAGCTTTCTGCAAATCTGAACGAACAAGCTTTTCGTCGTTCGGCTTAAAGTGGGAAGCCTGTTTCACTGATTACAAATAATTTTGTAGACGGTTCCTCTCAACACCAGATTCCATATCAAATGGGAATGTATTTATTTAAATTTTTTCATACGGCCCAGGCTTCTCTCTATGTCTCTCTTTCTCTCTCAAATCTGAAACACTTTTCTGAAAATGGGATTTAGAGGCATTTATAAGCGGTTCCTTGTGACCATTTGACTCGTTCTGCTCTTTGAAGGCTGACAAGAGTTTCAGCGTTCCTTAAATCCCCCTACCACCCACTCTTAAACCATTAAAATGTCAGCCTTTTCAAATTTCGCACTCGTTCCCATTTGAGAGGTCGTCGGCAAAAGCCTTCATTTCCTTCTCTCTCTCTCTCTCTTGTTAGCGAGCGAGAGATGTAGACATGGAAATGTCGCTCTGCTACTGCTGCTGCCGAGATCTGTCCTCTGTCAACGGCGTCGGTCTGTGCGGAAGTCGATATTCCCAACGTTTGTGTAAATCAACAGCGATTGCAACTAAACTTTTTTTATGTAAAATTTTAAACTCGTTCAAGACGAAGTAAATATTGACCAATAATATCACTGACAAAATGAAGTTCAACATTTGTGCAATTTATGAAAACGTCAACATTGTTTAGGGTTGTAAATGTGGAGAAGTTGTAAATACTTTTGTGTTGGAAAATATTTGCTAGAAAAAGTACAACTAAAACTTTTCTGTGAAATAAAACGCATAATAAAACACAGCAAATAATGTAATTCTCCCTTTTTTGTTTGTCAGCATTAAAGTAGTTAACAGATGAAACAAAATATATCACTTGCGTAATGAGGATAGATGAAGAAGAAAAGACAAATGGCCTAAAAATTTTTAACTGCAATTAAACGAACTTCAAAGGATAAACTTAATGTCATAATTTTAATTTTAGATATTGAAAAACCGAGCGAATAATCCAGTGAATTTAATTTCGTAATCAAGCATTGTCAAAGCATATACTGCATATTTGACTGCACTTTTTGGCTACTTTCATAAAATAAAAGAAAATATTATTTGGGCGAAAACTAGCTTTGGCATATAATGATTAGAAGAAAGTTAATAAGAGCATCTTCCATTTTTTATTCAATCCAGAAATTCGTCATTTGGGGTGTATTAGATTTACATCATTGTAATGTCTGAATATATAGAGTGCGTCAACATTGTTATTTCTCAGTAGGCCATCTTAAGAAATCTCAGACTATTGGTAATTCTAGCTCTTACTTGCTTACTTAATTTTCAAATCCGCTTATCCGTTAGAGTCGCGGGGACAGTAGCCATACGGAGAATCTCCAGCGCTCGCGATTTCCTCCACCCGGCGCATATCCTAAGCAGTAATATCACAGAATAATACCCAAACGACTTTTCCAGCGCTCGCGATCTCCTGTTATTCTGTGATAATACCCAAGCGACTCCAACGCAGATGCTTTTGGTGTAGGCCGATCATTTGGTCTCTTACCCACTGCCTTGGAAAATAGCAACTCCCTAAAAAGACCAGTTTGTGGCACACGTACTGTATCAATCACTTGGTCATGCAAACTGAGACCTCTGAATGCGGAGGAGTAGCGGCTGAACACTTAAAGATTCCCTTATTCTGCTGCTGTGCACTCTACCTAGTAGGATTACATCTGTCACATACCTCAAGAATCTCATTTAGACCGCTTGCGCACACGATTATACTCTTTCAATCATTAACCAAAACTCAAGATCATAGGTGAGAATGGGGACAAGATAGATTTGAAAACTGAGAACTTGGCTTTATTTCCTAGATCACGTTTTATAACTACGGATCGCCACATTCGCACCTGACACAGCTTGCCGTAATGGTCCGAGCATCCAATTCTCTGTCCTGCCGCCAAACTCTGGTGAATGCAGTCCCAAGATACATGAACAGAGCTCCCAACAGGGCTCTCCTAGCATGGAGAGCGCACTGAGCAAGCTGTCTTGAAAGGACCACACTTCAGTCCTAGCCAGACTAATTTTCACCCCAGCTTCTTCACATCTCAAGGAAGACAAGATTATCAGCAATCCTCTCCACAAAGTAGTAACCCGCACTAATATGCTCATCACCTCGGCTGCTCCTCTCTACCCAGTCCTTAATGATAATGAACAAGAGAGCGATAGTATGCACTCTGCGCAGAGTCCAACGTTGACAGTAAACGGTCTTGACTTAATGCCATTTATCCGGACACATCTTTCGTATATTTATGTCGAGCTTTCGTACAGAGATATAATAGCAACCAGTAATTGCCTATCCATTCCGTACTCTTCCAACACGCTCTAGAGCTTCTCTCGAAAAGCTTTGCTATGTGCTTTTTCGAGGTTCACAAAACAAGCGTAGACATCTTTTGCCTTAGAGCGAAGATGTGATCCGTTGTGTTTCAGTTAAATCGGAAACCACACTGCTCTCCCGACTTCCCCTCTGCCATATTTAGCATAGAAGGATGAATCCGATTGCCATTTCGCCTGCATGCTCGACTAGGTGATCATCACTGTTGAGACAGAAATGAGAATTTTCGCCAAACACCGCAGTATGCCTTCCGTCCTTTCAGGTAGTGAATCGGTATCACGATGATGGTTCGCGTCTAAAAAATACTCTCTCTACACTCTGCAAAATATCAACAGCTGTGAAATATGGGACCGCTAAGGATTGACGCCGCACGCAGCGATCTATATGCTCTTCCCGTCATAAAAATATGCACATTTCGCTTTTCAGAATACAGCGAAGAGATGCCTTGATAGTTGCAGCAATCCCTTCGATCTCCCTTTTTTAAAGATAGGGACCAAATACTTGTCTGCCTTTCTACTTCTTATCCCCAAAAAATTTAGTTGATTTGTAGCCATTCACCTATAATGAATTTATTGGCCGTGGAACGCTTTGTTTTCGGAAAAACCCCCAGAATTTTGAACATCACTGGTTTTAGCATTAGGTTGAAGATATGAAAAATGTATGACCTATAATCATTGAACAGATTTTCCCAAATCATTTCTTCTTAAGAAATTTAAACTAATTCTCCCACAATAATATACTTTTTCTGGTCTTAATTTACATATGATAACACAACTCAGTGAAAATTTTGTTGGCTGCTCTACATTCTTTGACAAAGTTTCGCTGTATGCCGTGATTTAAGAGGGGGGGGGAGGCCTGCTTATTTATACAAAAATATCTATTCATTATCTACTTAGCTTAACGCATTTAAAACATTAGTGGCTTAAATATTTAAATTCTGCAATTTATTTTAGTAAATAATATTAAGTAGTATAGATTATTAATAAGAAAAATGTTAA
Organism: Rhysida immarginata; assembly: GCA_023313115.1. Lineage (NCBI taxonomy): Eukaryota > Metazoa > Arthropoda > Chilopoda > Scolopendromorpha > Scolopendridae > Rhysida > Rhysida immarginata. The sequence goes on from JAHWFO010003124.1 coordinate 3,544,375, forward strand.
TTCCATCTGACGCGGGAAAATCATAATTTTTTAATTTCTGCTTGTTATTTTATAATTGCCTCGTCACTGTTAAACAACCGCACTTGGAAAAGTGATGCTTCGCACTCCATTTGATATTTCAAATTTAAAATGATCAATATGGAGTCGCCAAAAGTTTATAGGGCGGGAAACTTGACAATCTGTTGGGGCAATTTACAAGGAGGATGAAGGATTGGTTAGGAAGGGGGCAATGTGTTCTCTCCTATCACTTGTTGCGACAACCGTATTTTGACCGCAGGAGGAAATCAATAAGCAGTTGACAGAAAATATTTCCGTTGAAAAAGGACATCGCATTTGTCGCCTGAAAGTGTAAATCTTTTTTTTTTTTCGATTCTATCTTCAAGCAGATGACAAAACTCCATCCTATGCTGTGTATTTAAGTAGAACTTCAAAGATTTTTCTGTTGGCTTATAGTGAAGTATTGCAAACATAGCAATCTCTTCCTGCCGTTAAATCTAACGTAAACAAATATTTGCTGCAAATGAATATTTTAAATCTGGAATCAGCGATAGCGTACGTAGTAAGGCGGATATCAAAGGTTTCTGTTTACTTTAACTATTCGGTATAAATACTATTTTAAATGATTTCAATTATTGGTGCCCATCTAACATCATGACACGAACATAAAACAAATAAAGCAAAACTCATTTTACATTTACAAAGGAGGGGTTTTACTTTCAGTTCTAGAGAGTATTTTAGCTGAATTTAAAGGGGTTCAGGCATAAATAAGTTATTTTGTTGTCTTTCAAATATAAAAAGTTATTTTTTGAAAATTTTAAATTCCCCTTGTTTTTCTTCAGGCTTTCTATATTATTTTGAAAATTATTTTCGGTCTCAATATATGATTATTGATTTTATCTCTAGAGAGGGAAGAATTATTTTAAGAAAGGAACACAAAAAGAGGATAAAAACGAAAGAAAGGGAGATTTGAAGGGAATTCTATTATTGTTCGTTTAAAATTTCATAAGGTTCGAAGAGGAAGAACACGTGAATGAAATCGAATATTAAATCTTTTGGGAAACCGAGAGATAGAAAAAAAAAAGACGGAAAAGCGATTCAATTTCATCTGAAACTTTGCTCCCACGGCCGTGATCTTTGAACGCTGCTTATTTAGAATATTTTATATTTTCTGTAAAATTTAAACTTTCTGTTTTGAATTGCTGGAAAACTCAAAATCGTGGGTTCAAATCCAGCCGTGTAAGAATTTCAGAGAAAAATGTTTGTGGTAATCCTTTCTCCAGAAGGGCAGAAAATTCATGAGATTTGACTGCTAACGCTAAAGGCCTTCGAGAACCAAACGTTCCTTGATCGTGAAATCCACGCAATTTCTTTCAGTGACTTAAAATAAGAGAAATAAATAAGCAAAACTATTCCAATGACCATATTTCCCTTGCTGTTAGATTCTACACACGCACAATGAAATCCCCATGTCACTTTAGTTTGTTGCCACATCTTTAATGAGATAATGCTTTCGAATGTAAACAAATTCAGATATATGGTTCTCCAAATTTCTGAGACTTGCATCTTAAAACTTTATTTTAGAAAAATGTTCATAGCATCGATCTCAGAAATTATTTTCATTTCTGTTTTTCTAATAAATAAAATTATGTAAAACTAAAGTTTACAACTGCAATGCATTTACCACAACACACAGTCTGTCCAATGGGAAAGGTGACTGACGAGAAATAGAATACAAAATATTTTTTTATTTTTAGTTTACTTTACTTTTTATTCAAAATAGACTTCTAGTGAGTCAATGCAGCACTGAAAGCGGTTGTAAAAATTTTTGAAGCACTCTTGAAACTGTTTCTAAAATCGCCGTCGTAAGCATTCTGGGTGCCTGAAATTGTGTCGAAACGCTGTTCTGTCTGTGGGGTCCCCGGCCTCGCAAAAGATAGAAATTCGGACAAGGATATGATACACTTCTGCGAGACCCAAAAGATCCACCTTCCATTGGTGTCGCGCTAATGAGGCTCTCCGCACGAGGTCGGCTTGATGATACGGGTTTAGAATAAGAAGATTGATCTCACAAACGGGAATGAACAATAACTAATTAATTTATTAACGAGAGAAAAAATTAATATGGAAAGTTTAAAAATATTGCAATGGCAAGCATTTTAAACATAGAACATGGCTTTATACTCTAAATCAAAATTCAATTAATCATACTAATATTATAATCAACCAAAAGGATGGTTCAGAGAGAAAATGATTGAATGAATGAGTGTTTTGTTATCCGAGTTTCGCTGTAACTCCTTTCATCGTTTAACGTTAGTTCATGTGGGGTGGTGAGCTTGTCTCCGATGAGGGCTCCGCGTTTAACTACCTCCTCATCAAAAAATGATTAATAATATATAATAATAATTATTTATTTCAGGTTTCGATGATAAACTTTAAATAGGCTAAGTTTTCTATGTGAAGAGATTTCACATGCTAATCTAATAACTCGATTGTTCAATTAGTTTATGTCGGTTTCCTCGTATATGCTACTACCATTGATACGGATATGTTGTGAACTTCTGCTCTCCTCAACAGGCTCGTTCCGACTTACGCGTCTGTGTCCTCCACAGGATGATTCTGACTGTCTGTCCTCTTTGACAAAACGATACCGACTGTTTAACTCTAAAATCTTACTCCACAAGAATGAAAACTGAGATGGTTCTTGGGAATTCTATAACAATTCTGCTAATTGGATAAATTAGGGAAAAAGTTCACCTATCGAACACTGTAGAATCAGGTGATGTTAAAATGATTCATGGACTTACATTCCTGTGTGGGAGAAAGTTGTGTAGAGTCTATCTGCCCGTGTGGCCCTCGCAATCCAGCTCTTTGGCAAACAAATGATTTCATCAGTGGCTCCTTCCCTACGCTGACTAAGCTTGATTGAGAATTATACTTTCGATTTCATAAAATTCTAATATTTTTTTTTTTAGAAAACCTGAAAGTCTTTATTAACTGGTTAAATTGTTTAACAAGGCGTTAAACATAAGGGATCTAACATTAACTTCCATAAAACTTTAATAAACAATTAATTGGTAATAGGTTTAATTCATCAAGTATAATTTTATAGTTAATTTTAAAAGTTAAAGATTCCTAATAATAACTAATTGTAATGAATGCGCGTACAACTGTTCATTAGAAGGTTATGCGCTTCATAACATCTAAGTTCATTTAAACGTTACAATAAAATAATTAGCTTAATGATAATCTTAAAAATATCTCTTTTACACAATTAAGACTTTCTTCCAAGTCGACAAAGACATTTATTAAGGAAAAGTTGGTTATTAACTTTAATTTTAAATCAACAGCAATTACTAACTGCTTATTAAAAGAGAGGGGACGTCTGGTAGTCCCGGAATCCCACATGTCATCGCCAATTTCAGTTTCGGGAATAGGCAGAAATCGCATGGAGCCATATCAGGCGAATATGGGGGGAGGGGTGATCGAGCATCACGATATAATTTATGGCCAAGAAATCAGGTGCAATCTTTCTTTTATGTGTTGGTGCATTGTCGTGCAACAAAGACAATATCTCTTATTCCGTTTATATGAGATGGACAGTGGATTTAGAAATTCCAGTAAGCTCTTCGATGAGCCAGGTAGACGCATAATTACCATTTCGAAGAATTTCAGTCACTTTTTGAACATTTTATTTAATTAGAATTGTCAGTAATAGTCCTGGCCGTTGATGCTCTCTCTACAATCATATAATTTAGCATACCACTTAAAAACGTTCTTTCGACACATTATTTCGCTATCATAAACAGTTTGAATCATTTTAAAAGTTTCTGTGGCTCTTTTACCCAATTTAATGTTGCTGCATTGTTCTTTTTCCGACCGAGGTTCAGAATGTATGTTATTTGCAACGTCATTACAAATGAACGAGAGATGCCAGCGCTCCAAAACTTTTACGGAACATAGTCGAAATGGTAACCAATTAAATTATTTATTCATCCACAAATGACGACAGTGGATTCGCGAAAATAAAATCAGTCGCCTTTCCCATTGGACAGACTTATTTATTTATGCTGCTCTGCCTTTGTTATCCGGACACATATTTAGGAAAATAAGAATTTTTAAGACAAAAAAGAACTTTTATTTTTTTAGTCAGTATCTTTTAGTGAATGCTTAGACTTTTGTTCCCTCTTCGTGCATACACTAATCCATTAGACTTTGATAATATCAGGAGATATGTTTCTCCATTCGGCCTTTAATGGAGTCAGAAATTCTTGATTTGAAGTGCCCGACGATAAATTGTAGTTCATCCCAGATAAGCTGGACAGGATTCCAATCAGAACTTTGGATTAGACAGTACTATTTTCCATATCCGTGTAGTTAAACCTCTTTTAAATTCAGAGTAATATTGCAAGAAATGTTCTCATGCTGATATAGATATGGACCTCCCGCTAATGTTCATTGTCATGATTCTGGAAGCGCATTATCCAAAATTCTGTACAGAATTATTCAAAAATAATGATGCAAAAATCAATTTATTTATTCCAAACAGAATCTAAGAACTGTAAAAAAACATGAAAAAACTTGTCAACTATCTAAGTTTTACCTATAATGTCAGATCGTCGAGCTGAAGGAGAAGCAATATTAAATAAATTCGGCGATCAGTCACGAAGAGAAGAAAAAAAGAAAGAAAATAGCAAACGAAGAATTCGGAGGAGAAGACGAAAATTTAACTGCCCGGCACGCGGAGTTAAAGATGGAATAGCCCAGAAGAGCAAGAAAGAGAAGGTAGAGCGCTCGTGGGAAAGAAAAACGACGACGGAGAAGGCGATCGGAAGAAAAGGGGAGGAAGGAAGAAAAGGACAGAAAGTGGCTGGCAATGAACGGAAAGGTTGGAAAAGAGGTAGCTCCGGAGATTGGAAGAAAGGACGGGAGCATGAAGTCGCCCAGCATGGTAAAAGAGCAAACGTGCTCAGGGAAAAAAGAATTCTGAAGGTTGACGTGGAGAAGAGGAGCGTAGAAGGCCGACCCCGCCCAGGAAATTACACGGGACGGAAAAAAAGGAATTTTACGGCGTACGACAGGAGACTGCGCGACCTCGTAGCGTGAACAATGGAATACAAGCTGGACGAGCCAAACAAAGGGGCTATACACAACTGAACGTTAAGGCAAGTGACTTTTACCGTTATAACAAGGAGATAACTTTATATAATGCCAGAATTAACTTTAGTGATAAGAATAAATATTCCACGAGAAGAAACTAACTGCGTCACGTGCCCGTAGTTTCGCCTTTAATGCTCGTGGACCCAGAATCGACTGCCAGCGAGAAGGAAAAGAAATTGGAGGTTCCTCGCGACGAGCTCGAATTGGTATCGGCTGAAGGATGCCAGGCGAGCTGGAATTCGAACGGACGTGGGCCAGGAGAAATTGATCTTCAGGCGGAAAGCTCCGACGTCGTTAACGAAGGAGACAGAATTTTCGCCGACGCCACGAAGGTCTCGACTGCCGAGCAGCACTTAGACAGCGGGCAGGAAAGATTCCCCGGGTTGCTTCATAGCGGAATTGCGGAGGAGGAGGGTCAACAGCCTCGGCTACTTGGTTTGGAAAGACAGACGTCGAAGGCCGACGTGAATAACATCCCGAGTGCCCCAGCCATCCCGACAACGGAGGACGACTGCTTTGCGAGCGCGCGCCAGGCCGAGATCTCGAGCTGCGAGCCGCGCTCGGCTTTAGCGTTTCACCGACGGGGTACTTCGCTTAATTATTATTATTATATGTGCAGATAGACTAATGATAACATATTTAATAATTAAGTGGACAGATGTTAATTTCCCTTCTTTACCAAGTGAACTGTGCTATAATGAAAGAAACTTCTTCTGAGTTGAATGATGGAATATAATTAATATCTAGGCTTATATTGATTTCCTTTTATCGTTCATAGAACTGGTCAGCACTCCTCGAAACCCGAATGGGTCGCCGCTCACCGAGAATGCGGTGCCTAAGTTCCCAGGATTGACGCGCCAGGAAGCACTCCAGAAATTCCACTTCGAGGCCAGGATCCCGTTGTCGCATTTTAATTCCCAGGCGTTAATCCAGACGTTTAGATTGTTTACCCGAAATTGGTCTTACTGATATTGACTCTTGATAATTAATTGTATTGAACTTTCAAATATTAAGTGCAATTAAACTTAATCATCTATATTCTCATCACAACTGTGTCGTCCCCCTCCTTTCTCTATCCACGACAAAGCCATATTAATAATTATCGATTTAAATTAATTAGCTTAATTAAAAAGTCGTCATATATAAATTACAAATGTTCGATTGGGCGCCCTTTTTGACATAATAGATGCCAAATGCGAGGTCCAGCATGCCTGGAGATGCTCTTCTTATCACGCAATTATTATTCACTGACTGACCCGTTACCGTTTTTAAACTCTTTCGTTATATTTTTTTTCTTTTTTTTACAGCATACTGGGCAGAGCTTTAAGTAGAACTATTCGTACCATCAGATAGAAGAAGTGCGATTATCTGTGCGTGCACTCACTATCACATGAGGGTATTCATTTAGTTTAGTTATCCGCTGGAGAAGCAACGTCTACTATTGAAAAGTGATTTCATACGATTTTTGCATTTGGTAGAGAACTCGACAAAACATATTCATAAGGAAAAATGGAAGTGTACTGGTGAAAAGTGGAAGAATTTATTCCAATCTAGGTGAACACACTTAAATGAATCATCAAGGAAGTTGATGCTCAGTGTTTTTAGGGATTGTCCTGGGGTTATTTTATTCGATTATTCAAATAGAGATAAGACATTCACTATAAATTTTTATCAAGATCTGCTGAAAAATCTTTGCGAACAGAGTAAGCATGAGAGAAAGTGCTGTCGAAAGATGTCAGAATTCTACATGGCAAAGCACCCGCTGCCTCAACTCGTGGAGTAATGACAGTGTGCTGCAGATTTGGTTATGAAATATTGCACTGTAAAACATGAAAGATGTCCTTTAGATGAAAATGTGTTCGTTGTATATTTTTGGCTGAAAATAACGAATCTGTAATTAATTTTTGTTTACCACGCGCCATTTTCCAAAAAATCCACATTTTAGCTTTTTACTTATCTATATTGTAGCACATATAGAAGCGCTATGCGACCAGTTCCTCATTCTGAAGATCTTTCTATACTTACAGCTCCAGATAAATATACTGTTGATTCAAAGGAAGACATCTCCGATGAACCAAACCATCAAGATCCTGACTTTCAACCATCTACATCTATGACATGTTCACTTTATGAAATCACACAGGCAGAGCTTAACGATGGAATGGAAGTATGCTGGCTGAATATTGGTGCTCTGTTATCAGGGACACACGAACAGATGCCTACAAGAGGAAACTGCCAAAAAATCATTTTAGTGTTTGTGTTTTCTGTAATCAAGCCTCTGTTACATTCTCCTATAAAATCGGTCTCGTGTAAAAACGGTACGTGATGGATCATTTTGGTTTTGATATATGAATCAAGCACCTTTTTTATACAGAATCACATAGTTACATCTAAGGACAGAAAAAAGTTCGAATTTCTTGTACAGTATGGTCTCTTCCGATACTTTATACAGAGCGACTTCTTCCTCTTTTGTCGGCAGCGTGGGAAGCTGCGAAAAGTGAGATGGAAATCTTTCTCCAACGCTAAGGATTGGATTTCTGTATTGATCAAGTCAGATAGATCGTGTGTTCCTGGGAAAAAAAATTTCTGAGAGATCGTGAATTTTACAGGGATTAATACATGTGAAAAATTTCAGTCTTGTATGTCTGTTTTTTTTTCAGATGTACGCATTATACGAATTTCCCTCGTATAAATATAAATGCTAAATATCAAAAAGTGTTTGTCCGGCATCTAAAAAGAAAATCGCAGATATGTTAATGAGTTTAAAATGAAGACTTAATAGGTTCCGTTCTGAAAACTTCCGTGCTCTAATATGCAGGTATCAATATTATGAATATAACATCAAAATATAGTTCAGCAGAATAGCTGATAAAAGCAAACGCTTGGATTATGAAGCCAATTTGGATTTAGATTTTCTTATCGTGTTTCTTTCCGCTTAGAGCAATCACTTTATACAATCTCAGGGCTAGATAAATAGATAGCATTTTACGTTTTATTCACTCTGTCAGAAGCGCACAAACTGCCTGTGAAGCGTTTCAATGCAATTCACTTTGTCAGGAGAAAATTGGTTTGCGGCGCGATGACATGTACGTAAGTCCAATATCTCTGTCGGTCGGTTGTTTTCTCTCTTACAAATCAATGTGATTTTAATTCTTTTCGTCGTCGGTCGTAATTGCCTCCATGAATAGGGAATGGCCAATTACGGGGCGAGTGGTTTCTGTCCAATCGCCTTCGTCAGGGGTTCCACTTAAAAAGAGCATCGGCAGGTGGCGTTTCCGACTCACATTAAAATCTCTCTCTCAGCCTAATGTTTGCTATGGGTTTCCAAAGCTAATAAATTACTAATCTGCATTCATAATACTGTTACCGAATGCACGATTATGTCTGTAATTAGAGGCAGACGAAGAGGTAAATGTCGGTTGGGGAAAATCTTTTGATTCCTTGAATTAATGTAAATGACAGGCGTTAGTAGAAGCTTTAGAGGTTTGTGGTATTATATGACCAAAATGAATGCTTAAATTGGTGTAATTATTAGGAACAGGTCTACCAGATTTCATTGCGAATCATGGAACATGGCGATGGAGGAGGTGAAATATTTGAACAATTAAACACGCATCAAAACTGAAAAGTTTCCGCTCCGTGAAAAGGAAAGTGACAAAAAAGTTTAGACGTGAATTGATTTATTTATTTATTCAACATTCGGGAAACGTAATGTTCTTAAGAGGGTAAAAGAAATTTATTTAGCACCGATAACAATTAAAAAAATTAAGTTTATATCTCAGAAACATATTCAGTTACTTCTCTTGGAATTGCGTTAAATTAGCTCTCCCTTTTAAGAATGGAAATCTCACTCTCAACTTTTGTCGTTTGAATGCGAAAGGGTTGTGCGTTTCTCAGCGGGGAGAAGGAAGATGGGAAAGGTCAACCATTTAAGCCTTTGCGGTCATAGGAGAACTACATTCAGCTAAGTCTTACAATTTCCTCCAACGAGGCCTTGATTTAACGACATTACTTAATAAATGGAGTAAGCATACACAAAGGATTAAACGAAGTTGAATTTTCACTGTGGTCGCGTGTATGTTTATGGTCGGTCAAATGAGAACTTGTTTATTTGTCTTATGCATTTTAAGCAAACATCAGGCTTCTTCTAATTTATGTACTTGCAAAATATTTACTGCAAAATATTAAATATTTAAGAATTGATATGAAAAGTTAACATTGCGTCCTCTTAAATTATTCCATTACGGATGAAACCCTTTGCATTGCTTAGTATCTAGTGATATTTGTTTTGGTAAGCTTATCGCAAATTTACGACCAAGCCTGTTTACATTTTATCAAGTAGCATTATCCTATGTTACATAAATTACATAAAATGATATAACTAAAATTTTCTTTTCGTTATGCTCTAGACATATAAAACACAATGTTTGTACGTTTAATCGGTTTTAAAATGCAACTTGGAAGTAAGTTATAAAGTTGAAATTTAATACACCGCTGTGAAATACTGCCACAATGATGGAAAAAATCTAAAAATATCAAGTGTTTCTCAAGAACATAGAAATTAATAATCTACTGCTGTATCTATATACAGGGTGTAACAGTCAAAGTGTTACAAACTTAGAGTATTTATAATAAGTATTTTATGTCCCATAAACATTAGTCCGGAAATGCTTAACTGATGAGTTACAGAAGTGGACGTGGCTCATTCGCAATGCTCACTATCGAACCCTGCTACCCACTCCACCTGTGAACGAAAGGTCTCAACCAAAGTGAGCAATCGTGTACTTTAACTAGGAGCATGCAAATTAACTTCAAATTACCAGACTTGTTGGGCGATATATTTCTGGATACCCGTCGCAACATGTGGTTTCAGCATGATGGTGCGCCACTCCATTTCGCGCTGTTCGGGACTATCTTGGCGAAACATTTGGTGAACGATGGATTGGGCGAGAGGGTCCAATGGCATGGCCACCAAGGTCACCGGATTTAAACCAGCTGGATTTCTTTTTGTGGGGGATATTTAAAGAACATCGTTTATGAAAACACTGAGTAAGAAGCGGATCTTGAAGCAAGGTTGGTGGTAGCCATAAAAGACACTCCAGTGCTACTCGACAGACTGTACAACAACTTACACCGCAGATGCCAAACATGCATTGAGGTTGGAGGCCGTCAGTTTGAACAGCTACTGTAACTGCAGTGAAGGCTGCATGTGTTCACTTCTGTAAGTCATCAGTTATGCATTTCCGGACTAATGTTTATAGGACATAAAATGCTTAGTATGACACTTGTACAAATAAGTACTACAAGGTTGTAACACTTTGACTGTTACACCTTGTATATGAAATAAACATATTTGTTTGCTTGCATGTGCGAACAATTAGCTGATCGTGTTTGCTTCAACAATCGATTGGTCGTGTTTGTATTTTGCATTAACAATGGTTGATGAAATTAATGCTTGCCGTAGCCAACTAAAAAGATAGCCCCCGGCATTGAAAAGTCACCTGACAATCTTTTTCGTTGGCTACGATGCTAGCCTTAATGATTCACGTTTTAAGGGGGATAATTTGAAGACCTCGGTTGTAAAACCTGGTAACCGCCATTACAATCGATTTTGAGTTAATGCTAACGCTAGATGTCACTCCCGACAAGGATCGTTTTCATCAATAATAATACTTCAAAAAGTTTCCAACAGATGTGGGCGGATCACCAATTTTAAAAAGTATTAAATATATATAAAAAAATATACATATATATGTATCACTATTGCTTCATTTTTATTTAAATCTTTGGAGGGATATAAGAAATTATTTTTAAACAAATGAGAGAATACAACTTCTAGGGCGTGCAGCAGCTCAAGCTTTTGCTGAAACGGTGAAGGTACTTTCCCTGATGAGCCCATTACTAGAGAAAATTTATATCTCGTATGGTGCTTCTAATGTAGTAACTTCCTTTAGAGAAGTTATGGATAATGCTTATCTAAACATATTAGAAATTTATAAAGATCACAACCGATTGTGTGAGAGGGCAAGCCTTGCTGCTAAAACTGATACTGTCAATATGAATAATCGCATCCAGTACATGACTCCAGGCTCTGTGACTGAATATAACTCTATTGAAACAGTTACATGTTGAAGAGGGATGTTGATGGGGCTGTAAGGAGAGTTCCTTGACTTTCTCAATCTATCTATGAAGTATATTTAATATAGACAGAAAAAATTCATTACTCATAGCCTTTCTTTGATATGCTAAAAAGTTAAGAATGCAATGTCGAATTTTCCTGGCCAAACCCAATTGTACACAAAATTTCACTGCAAACATTTTACTGTAAGAATTCTTTCGCTTTTTCCAAAGTGAATATTTACTGTATTGATTCTAAGGATTTTCGTACTTGTATTCAAATTCGGATATTGCAAAATTTTATCAAACAAGCTGCCCGAGCAATGCCAGGCATATCAGCTAGTTAAAGATAAATTCACATACCAAACATTTATTCTAGTTATGCTGCCAACTTTTAAACAAAACCCATGCTATTACTTATAAGAATGAAAATTGTTATACCATGAAGCAGAATGTGTACGTTCACCAATCTTTATGAAGCTGTTTTCAACTAACAAGGATCATGAACACGAATATACTCTTGTATCATACGGAAATTTGAAGCATATGGTGAAATTTTGATGCACCAGATCCTAGTTATTTCTATGAAAGAGCGATATGATTACAAAAGTTTTTCCGTGTATTCCCAAACATGCTATATGAGATGCAAGTTAGGTCAATCTTACATAAGCATGACCTTAAGGCTGTTCTGTAATTTGCAAATGTGTGATCGTGCTAGAAAATGCCATTTGGTGTCAACTTCATGAAGGATCTGGCCATAGAAGTCACCTCTTTCCATATACTGAGGAGTATCACTGTTTTTGTATGATAATCAAATCAGCACTGTTATCATATTATTCATCACAATATTCCCAAAATTGGAGAAATATGTATCTGGAGCATCAGAGTGTACGTGTCTTTTTACCGATTTATCTACGGGCATGTTGGTACCGATATGACTCCCCAAACAGAAACGGGACTTTCCCTGAATATCAAAAATTTCAACTGAAATGTCATAGTTCTACACTAGGCAAGTTCTCTGCTGTTTATGCTGTTGCGTCAAAAGTAAATTTTGCATGGAAAGGTGTTCGCAATTCAGTTTCCAGTAACTTGTTCCCTATGCGCCTTATTTGGCTTGCAGCTGCTTCGCGTAATACCCTAGCTGGATGGACCTGTTCCTGGCATACTATTCTTCTGATTCCATCTCTTCACATTTTTCATTCTCATTGCACTACAGTTAACTCTGGATAATCTGGCTCTACGATGCTCACATGTCCCTCATCCCAATCACACATGTCAAACAGCTAATGAAAAATTGCTCGAATGATAGAGTGAACAATACATCATGGCCAGGCTATATGTATTGTTGAAGCAACGTTTTTAACAACATTTGAAATACAGGGTGATTATAAAGTCACTATACATTTTGATGAAAACTCCGTTTTATTGCAGCAATTGCTCTATGCATCAACCAGATATCATACCAGGATACATTCTTAGTAAATTTCAATGTGTCCCCCTTGCACATCCCGGCACAGCTCCCAGCGTTCCACCGTGGCCCGGAAAACATTGCGCAACTTTGCGGTGTAATGTCCTCCATCGCGGCTGTAATCCGTTGTTTCAGCTGTGCAATGATGCGTAATCCTGACCTGGTACACCTTGGACTTAATAAAAACCCACGCAAAGAAATCCATGGGGGTCAAATCTGAGGACTGGAGCCCACAGTCTTGGCGAGCCCTGGCCAATCCATCTGCCTGGGAATACGTGATTCAGTTAGTCCCGAACGATGTTGGCCAAATGGGATAGTCCAACACAACGGTATCCTAAATCCTTCATCTCGCAATTGTGGCTCCAGGAATTGCTCCAACATGTCGAGGTACACGGTACCATTGATAGTCCCCTGGGCAAATATGAAGGGCCCATAGACCTTTGACTGTGTAACTCCCATCCACACATTCACTTTGGGTGTGTTTGGGTGTGCAAATAAATGAAATTCGTTAATGATTTCACCAAAATGTATAGTGACTTTATAATCGCCCTGTATTAAGTATATTATATCTGTATTAATGAATTTTTTAAATAAGTTTGTGTAACAGCTAATTTCCAATCAAATTTATCTAACCAAAATAAGAATAGTCAATTTGGTCGATCACTCGAGGCGATCATGAAATAATACGTTTTCTGAACGCCGTCGTGATCACTATCGGATGGAAAATTAATCTTCTTTTAGACTAATTACAAAGATGTTAATTAAACCGTTTGATTGAGAATAGTTAGGGAAACAGTCAGACCAGTGTAATCTGTATAAACTCAACTCTTGAACATTTCTTCAAGAAGTGATCCAGGGAGTGCTTCAGCCATGGAACGAAGTCATTCACACTGACACATTAGCGCTTCGTTAAAAGTTTCAATCATTTTCATTTTGCAGCATATGTTCTCCCATTTGTGATGGTCTCTTTTCAGTCATTAATAAACGAGAATTTATCTTAGAGCAGGAGATATTAATTAATTAATTAATTGGATCCAATACGTCCATCCAGGGCCTGTATGGCCAGAGGCCGACGAGTTGGGTCCCTGGATGGATCTGGATTCACGACTGCTGTATGATGGTCGCAGCAGCCGGGGGGGTAAAGATCTGCTATCACGGATGGTCACCCATCCAGTGACGAGCCGTGCCTGATGTAGCCTTAACTTCACAGAAGTTGTGTTCAGTGAAAGCCCATCAGGCCACGGCCTCCCCCTTTTTTAGTTTTTCTTTTCATATAGTTTTTCTTTTCATTTACGGTTAATGAGACTGTTGATATGACTGGCTGACTATGAGTAATTCAAAGATCTGTATATATGGTAAATAAAATAATTGGAAAAATTAAAGTATTTGAAGAGACAAAATTAAAATTTTCGCATTTAGTGATAAAGGAATCTGCTGTAACTGGTTAACAGTTTCGACAGTGGGACGTGAAAGTGTATGATTATTTACCCATCCAAGCCACATTAATTTAACCAAATATATATTTAAGAAATAATTTTTTATTTCGTCTAATATTTGTGTTTAACTTTGTCGGGCATTGTTAAAAACTTATGTATTTTCTTTTACATTCAGGCAATGAATGATGCATTGGTCAATTTTTATATTCATGTCGAGGAATACATTTCAATTTGTTTAGTTTATTGAAATAAATTTCATGTCTGATGAGCTCAATGGTAAAGTCGGCATGTTTGTTTGATATTTGTAATTTTTGTCTGATTCGCTTTATGTCTATTTAGATCATCATAAATTTAGTTATGTATTATTTTCATGCTTGATACGCTTAATGCCAAGATCAGCATATTTATCTATGTTCTCATGTATGGCAAGCTAAATGCTGAGATCATGTAAATTAGTTAAGAATTAAATTGCATCTGACTAACTTATAACTTGCTATATTTTTGAATTAGAAGGGTCCGAATTTAAACGCTTCCTTTCGATGTTGAGTGCAAACTCGGAAACTACTCGTTGGAATTCGATCAAACTTTAACTGTATACAGAGTTTTATGTATCCTATTATTCCTCCGAAATTCATTATTCTAAGCGTTGTAGAACCTGAGTTATTAACTTGTTGATCTTGGTGGCGGCATTTTTATTTCCGTTCATATCTCAGTTAGCGTTCAAATTCGGACCCACATTGTATTAAAAGAAAATGTTCATTCTGGTCATCTCTGTCATTGCTTACAGTTACACACACTTTTTCAGAATCACCCTGTATAATATTTGTATTCATTTAATCTAGCAATGAGTAAAGAGGACGATTAATAAAATAAAAGAACCTAAGATAATCCTGATTTTGGGGCTTGTAACTTCAGAGATTTTTATAAAGGGGTTATTGCGGAACAACTTGAATTTAATATTTTTTTTCTATACAAAACGAGAAGAGGCGTATGAAGTCTTGTCCCTAAAATTATAAAGGTAATCCAGATGATGTGACTTAAAGATAACCAATAATTCGGGGTTAATCAATCAATAATAGCTTCCTCACAATAGCTTCTTCACAATAGCTTCTTTTCTTAAACTATACCAAAATCAAGTACCAACATCAAAGGGACCCCATTTTGAACGCAGGGATGTGAAATCTCGTTAACATTGGCTATAACTTCGCATATAATAAAACATCCAGTGAGGAAAGGGTAGAACGACAAAAAACACTCCTACCATTACAAAACATATTCGTCGAAATCTCCGAGTACTGTATACTGCTGTATTGACTAATTCCTCACAAAGTTTTAGAATAATTCATGATAAAGCAACATTTAAAGGAAGAAGAGATAACGCAAGGAAGTTTTTTACAGTAATTTAGATATATAGTCAGGTCTGATTTTATGCGGATCTTTTTATGCAGTTTTGGAAGTATGTGATGCGTATCTCCTGCAAATTCGGTTTCCCAGTATTACACGAAGAATACTCATGCAGGTACTGAAAGTAGGAGTATATGCAAAGCACTTTCGAAATTCAGGGCTTCCCCGTTGTACAAATATGAAATGTACTGGACTAATGAATCTTTGTGTATTGGAATAAACTCTTTTCCATAACAATAAACATATTTTATTACACACAATTTAATTCATAATTTATTTTAAAACATTGAAGAATGAACATTCATTTAGATCTTTTGATGCTTTTTGAAGTCTTCATCTTATTTATAATTTATGCGCTTGTTGAATTTCTATGTGTTTGAAGCGCTTAATATATTTGTACAGATTCCTTCCTCTCTATATTTCTGACTATGTTCCGACCCAAAAAAGCATTACGGGTGATGCAAATAACCTTTACGGATGATGCAATAATTTTAATTTTTCTTGTTAAAAAATACACTCGTTTTGTGATTTTTTAGATACTGCGAAAAGCTTGCACATGTCGTGTTTGTGGTCCCACATTCGATTGTGAGCAGACGCGAGTAAGGAGACGCGCCTTAAGCATAGATGTTGTGTTTACTCGATGTATCGAGAGACTCTATACCCGTGCTTATATTACATACTGCAGTTATTATAAGCCGATGTACACCCCCGGCCAAAACGTTTGTCACTTCACCGTTTTGAATGTGACAAACTTTTTGGCCGGAGATGTACATGATTCTGTAGATTCGTCCACTGATAAATAAATAAAAGATTTATGTACTGTATAACTTATTTACAGGCTAGTTGATAAATAGTGAACATGGATTATTTTTAAAATAACAAAAAAAAAAACAAATTACAATAGTCCATGTTCATTATTTATCAACTAGCCTGTAATAAGTTAATTATTTATCCTATTTACACAGTTATATTTTACTATTTGTATAATTTATTGGTTTGTCGCATCTAAAAACATTATCATGATTCATTGCTTCGGACTGCAGATTCGAAACTAAGTCTTTTAATTTATTTCCAAAAGTGTCTATAATAGCTATAGTTGTTTTGTAGACTTATTTCAAACACAATGTGTTTCTGCTTCAAGTTAATCATAATACGAGGGTGGGAGTCAAGCTAAACAAAATATAATTTTATTAGAAAATAGAACGAACTTAAACAAAACTGATTATGTCATTTCTCAATGTAGTCTCCACTCTTCTCAAAGCACTCGCGCCAACTGCCTGGAAATAATTGGATTCCAGCAGAATAAAAAATTTTGTCTTCTTCTCGCAACCGCTTTTGCACCGCTCTCTTCACGTCATTCGTCTTGAACCAACGATCACCCAAATGTTTTTTAGTGATCCGAAAAGGTGAAACGGCGATTTTGCCTAATCAGATTGTCCATGTTTCGCCGTCGCATCTGCCCTTCCTCTTTCAGGCCGGACTTCATCATGTACGAAAGCGACGCCTTTCTTGAATTTTTTTTAGCACATTTGTAAACCTGAACGTTACACAAATATTCTTCACCGTACTTTCCGAATATTTGTCGATGGATTTCTGTGGGGTTCTGATTATTAATGTGTAAGAAACTGATGACTGACCCAGGGTCTCCTTCAGTCAAAACAAAAATAAAAATAAAACCAATGTAAATAAAACCCAGTGTCTTCAAAGTTAACACACTTCTTCATTAGGGTAAGTTTCAAGCTGATCCACCAATTTCGTAGTTGCCGAGTTTGACGTTAGCGAAGAGTCAAATGAACTAACCAGAGAGGGCGCTATATATTAATGGTGCAATATTTAGACTCATTATTACATACTATATTCTCATTCTATACGCATTTTCTAATTTCGTCTAGGCTCCTCCTCTTATTAAGGAGAATTTTATGATAAAAAGATAAAGAAATAAAGCACAACATTATTGAAATAACACGCGATGATTCATTTCAAAGCTACACTTTTATTTTCGGAGGGTATACGATACATGAAAAATCAATTTTTTATGAATGGCAATTAAACATCATATAAGATTTCGTTTTAAACTAAGAACAGCCCTTTGCATATACCATTTCGAAATTATAAATTTGATCGTCACTCGATATTAATTTTTTAAGCTATTTAAAAACGCCCAATCTGACATCAAAACTATATTCTTTTAAGTTTTCACACAATAACACTCAAATATAATTTTTCCTAGAAAATAAAATCAAAGAACAATTTAATCTTCTAACACTATCGATTTTTTTGTTTCGTCTGATCTCACCCTCCTCCTTTTCATCTTCTATTTTGTCCTTTTCCTCTCTGTCAGACGTTGAAACATGACATCTGAAAATGCTTTATCATCTCTGACAGTTTTTCTTCTCGATGGACTTTCCATTTTCTGCCGTCGTAAGTCGTTCTTTTCGTGTGTTCCCCGGAGAGTAGCTTCGAAGGACTTGCGCCCCCGTCACCGTCGCCTCTTCTACCGCCGTCGCCTCTTCCGCCTCCTCCTCCGCCTCCTCCTCCTCCGCTGGCGGTTGTTTTCCTTCGAGCATCAGGTTACACACTGAAGCACCGTGTTTCCGTAATGGATTGAGTTTACCTGGTGCATGTTCATTGTCTCCCAGACAAGCCTTTTATTTTTATCTCAGTTTTTTTTTCTTTTTTCTACCTCATAAAAGTACGCTTTTAAGATTAAAACCACTTCTTATTTCATTCTTTTCTTTCCTTAATAAAATTATTTCAGATCGTGTGCAGTAAAGATACAGAAGAATAAAACCTCCAGAGACCTAAATAAGATGACAAAGAGAATTTTTAATATGGAGATGAATAGCTCCTCTTAAGACATTTAAATTTCTTTTCAAAAGTAATGTGAAAAATGACGTAATTAATCTGAAAGAGACTACTGCAGGTTCTTTCTTGTTTACCATTTATTTAAAATGTTATCTTTGAAACGGTAACGATGCTTTGTTTTCAGCGTCATTTCCTTCTGCTGGAGTTTGCCCCATTGTTTTTGACGAGAAAATGTTTTTGAGATTGGGATTTAGCAACACAATGGAGATCGCACGAATAGTTTCTGCGCCTTGACTCCTCATTACGGGTGCCGCGATCAATAACTCTCTTTCTACTTGCGGTCTAGTTTATTAAAATATTTTTTTAAAAAAATTATATTTTAACGGCAATATTTTAACTGAAATAAAAGCAAAGAGGAAAATAAGATGCTCTAACTTTATTCTGATCGTTTTATAGTTTTTGGCCCTTGAGCAACAACTTTCTTTATTAAAAGATTCCCCCTCAAGATTTTCATTGCCATCTGATTTTATTCTCCTGATTCTGCCGGTCCCATTTAAGAGCTGCATGCCGAGCTACTTATTAAATTTAATGAATGGAGCACATCGAGGCCCGTGTTTATGGAAGAGCGTGGATCCTAAGTTAATAATTTCTCGAACACAAACGCATAGGAATTGGATGCAATGTGTTCAGCTTATTTTAAATGGGCTTAAAACATTGCCCGTGTCGTCGTCGTCATTCCATAATATTCTCCCCGGGCGACGGCACACAGTCATTTGGACAAATGAAATACATTCACGCAGAAAGACATGACAGAAACTTATTTTCTCCCCTCTTCTTAAAGAAAAGAGAACATTATTACTTTAACTTTGATATTTTAAACTAATTTGAATGAAGATTTATGTTTTTACTTTTCTTCCTGAGATTTACATTGTAATAATATACCTTTTTATAAAAAATTCATAAACACGAAAATTGAAACGAAAATTCCAATATATATTAAAATCTCTGAAAGTAAGATATATACTGTAAAGAGGTATTTTATTCTTATCTACATTGTAAATATTAGTTATTTTGCCACAATTTTATAAATACAAGCGGCTTTATCAAACACCGAAGGCGGTTAAATATGAAGAGATCGTAATTATCCTGTGAATACCCTATATACGACGGGTGATCAAAAAGTAATGTCGCGTATTTTTTTTTTCTCTAAAATCGTGACCGGGAAAAAATAAACACATGTACATTCGATAGAACAATTCAACTTTTATTTTTCCACATAATTTCCAAGCCGATTGAGGCAACGATCCTAGCGGTGGACAAGTTTTTCCACGCCCTATCGATAAAAGTCGTCCGGTTGGGTGTGGAACCAGTTGCGAACTGCCGATTTCACCTCGTCGTCGTCACGGAAATGTTGACCAGTGACTCTTCAACGGTCAGAAGACATGGTAGTCACTGGGAGCGAGGTCCGGGCTTTATGGAGGATGAAGCAGTGTTTCGTACGCCGTTCCATATGAAATATCCAACGTTGCAATTTCTCTTACGATAATCCGCCGGTTCTCCCGCACCTGCGCTTCCACAGGAGCAATGCTGCTGTCAGTCATGGATCCCGCGGCCGGCCAGAGCGATGTTCGTCCAGCAGGTCCTCTCGTCCTTCTTTAAAAGCCTTGCACCAACGTTGTACTGTTCGAAGCTGCACGATATCACCTCCGTACACCGACCCAATTTCCTTATGGATATCGACTGGTCACAGTCCTTTTGCACAAAGAAATCGCATAACACTCCGCCGCTCAAAAGCACTGGACAATGAATTGAGAGGCCATCTTGTTTGGACTGTCACATCGCTAGTGCTTGGTGGATGCACTCGACACTAACAGGAAACTTTAACAATGAACCAAACTAACTTTTATATATCGCAATTTTCTCATATCTGCCGTCATTTTCGAGAAAAAAAAAATACGCGACATCACTTTTTTGATCACCCCTCGTAGAAAAAATGTCCGGAAATGGTGTTATTCTCCAAAAATTAGTTTACAGTAGTGTCTGGAAAGTCGTGATTGGATACTTGAAGACTGAAAGAAGGTTATGTGGTCTGACGAATCACGATACATGTTGCTTTGTCCGACTCTAGACAGAGTTTGATGGGAGCCTCATGAAGCAAAGAATCCAGCATGCCTTATCAAGACAAATCAAGGTTCTGGTGTTGGTGTCATTCTTTGAAACTGCTTCTGCGCGATCTGGAATTGGTACCCTGTTATTGAAATAAGGTTGGACAACCTGAACATTATTTGCGACCAAGTTTATCTGGCTATGCTGCGTTTTTATTCTGCATATGACGGCTTCTTCGTACACTGTTGGTTCAACAAGCACAAAGGATGACTTCCGCCATTTGTCCTGGCCGCTCCAAAGCCCAGATCCCAACCCCCACACAGAAAGTTTGGGGCATGTTGGAACGACATATCCGACAGAGATCATCTACCAAGAAATCTGCGAGAACTACGGAAAGTCTGAAGAAGGCCTGGTCTTCCCTTGACTTACAAATGCTTTAACACCTTATTGACTATGCCAACCCGCATTAATTAATTCGAGCCAAAGAGGGTCCAATAAAATATTAAAGAGATATTTTTAATTCATTGGCCAGTATTTCAAAGGTTCACAATGAAAATCGATTTGAGGAGTAGAAATTGTTTCCATGCTTCTTGATTTTTAATTAATCATTTGTTCTGTTCCAGTTTTCTTTGGTACAATAACACAAATTAAAGATTTTTCTATCGAAAAATGGAAGGAAAAATTTTGTGACCTGGATTCGAACCAGGAACCTCGGCTGTCATGGCCGACGCCTCTACCAGTTGGGCTATCGCAGACAACCGGACAGCCATGCTGTCTCAAGGTATCTTAAAGACAACCAAGTTGTCAAGGTTGAAAGCCCGATGGGAGGCGGGCACCTGGCTCACAGATCGAGAATCTCTCGAATAATTTATCTATGAGTTCCACAAACTATCTGATGGTTGGTTGTCTTTAAGATACCTTGAGACAGCATGGCTATCCGGGTGTCTGTGAAATCCCAACTGGTAGAGGCGTCGCCCATGACAGACGAGATTCCTGGTTCGAACCCAGGTCGCAGAATTTTTCCTTCCATTTTTCGATAGAAAACTCATTACCTGATGCTTGGTAGGCTTATCTCCAGTTTATAATATTAATTATTATTAACACAAGTTTGAAAAAAATATTTAAAATTAGATATGTGATTAGAGTTCTTTTTTAATAAAATTATCTTTCAGGAAAACTAAAAATTTTGCAAACGTTTCCGTAAAGATAAAGAGAACAAAAAATTGAAATCATACATCGCTAGTGAAAAACTTGAGTAAATTAAATTTAAATCATACTCGCTATTTAAATTAACTCGTGAGTAATAGAAAATAAAATAAATTTGAATTTATAACTTTAATTTTTTTAATTCTATATACATAACCCAATGATTTAAATAGGTTGTTGTGTAAAGATAACAGGAAACCACTGATCCACATAAAACTTTTAATAGGACGTATGCGCATTTCGGCAGCCACGCTGCCTTCTTCAGCGTACACAAGGATTTTGATCAAAATGCGCATACGTCCTATTAAAAGTTTTATGTGGATCAGTGGTTTCCTGTTATCTTTATTGAAGTTCGTCCACAGTGTCCGGCTCCAGTTCTCTCTTAGGTTGTTGTGTCTTTATTTATTAAACCTAAACAAGCAAATGAATTAAAATAGATCATTTTAACTTTTGTTAAATTTTTGTTGATCCTATACTATAAAATACTTCAATTTTAGAATTTCAGAAGGGAATTATTTCTAACACTTGTTCAACAGTTAATATTTATACTTTCCTAATAATTAGTAACGAATTCACGCTAATTATAAGTTAATTAAATTTTGTCATAAATCATTCATCGAGTGAAATTAGTCGTGTAATTCTTCATGAATAAATTAAAACCTTTTAAAGCTTTTCATTTAAGGTATGCATTTCAGTGTATGATAAAGTATCCGTATAATATTATATTAAAAAATATTTTTCGCCGCTATTTCCATTTTTAATGCATATAATCAAAGATTAAGCATCAACTTAGTAATTCGGAGGCTGAAACAGTTTCATGCATCTTGAGTATTTATTTTATATGCGATTCGAGAATAATAAAAATAACCAAACATTCAAAGATGCAAAGGTTTGTAGCAGATTTATGAAGAAATATTGACAATTTTAAATGGCATCGATAACAAAATTAGTGCCCGAAAGTTTCAAATGAAATTTATCTGAAAGGAAGAAAATGTAAGTAATAATTTGTTCTAAAGTAAATCTCTCTCTCAAACCAGGAGTGATGCGTCCCTGTTCAGTACAGGCATTTCTTTTTTTCTTGAATTCGAAAATAATAAATCCTTTAGCTAAGTCTGGGTTGAGCATTTGGAGAGTCTGCGTTGGTTGCCCTCGAGCCATGTTTGTTCCTGACTGAAAAGCCAACATTTGACTTACCGGAAGAGAATGCTCATTGTCGAAAGAACGCAAACAAATTTTACCTTAGCTTGCACTAGCCCCACGATGTTCTCCAGAATGCCTGAAACACAAGTGAAATTGTAATTACGATCAGATGGTTCAATTTCGTTTTCAGTTGGGAAATTGCAATCAAGAAGCATGATATGGTAGCAGTGTTTTGGGCGATTTTTTTTATGAGAAATAACCTTAGATGAAATGAAATGAGAAAAGTAAAAAAAAAAAAAAAAAAAAAAAATGATTCCCGTTAAAATTTCCCATATCAATTTCGAACTGAAATTCCCTTGTATAATTAAAAAGTTCAATAATCAATTTTTTATTACAAAAATGAAATCGATGGCGAAAAGTGAAGGAAAAATTAAAATGGTTTCAATGCCGTCTAACTCTTAAGTCGAATTAAGACTGTCACTTTCGAGAAACTAGATTTCACTTCGGCGCGACGCAGTTTATTCATTATTCATTCATGCTAATGACCATATTAAAGAAAACTCTTTTATTATTGCAGACATTTCTCCATAATTAATAAAATTATCGAACATTGTGAGCAAGGCTGCTGAATCTCAATTATCATAAAAGTATATTTTAATGCAAAAGTTTGCAAATAGTAACTTTTAATTTTTTAAATCAATAAATTATAAATTAATTCAAAAAGATATCTTACATATAATCAAATCCTAGTTTTTGTCATGGTTATTAGAATTTAGAGTTTGGCTCCATTATATGGAGGAAATAGCCCCCACAATTTGTCCCTAATTTTTGATTCACCCCGGTGAATGTGATTTTATTATTTTTTTCTTTAATGATAGCTTATATTGTTTTTATTTTATTTGTCTTTCCTGCCTTTTAGTATGCTTTAAAATTTGAGATATTGAAATTTTTTTCCAGATAATTACTCGTCATTAATCGTTGAAGTGTCTGCTTCCGTTTTCCATCCATTCGTCATCAAAACTCGTGATTGGTGGATTAACAATAGATTAAGAATGATTGGTGGATTAATAAAGGATTAACAGTGATTGGTGGATTAACAATGGAAGTTTCGGACCATTGTATTCTAGACCGTGCTTGAAATTAAAAAAAAGTCTAATAATAATGTTATATAAACAATTGTCAACACAACATAGCGTAAACAGTCAATTGCTTTTAGTTGTTCATCCGATGTCGCTCTTTGTTTCCCAGTTTTCAGTTTCTTCCGCCCGTCCGCCTATACTTTCTGCTGTTGTTTTATTACTTGGAAATTGAACAGGCCTATGCGTATTCATTAAGGGCTGCAATAAGTTGCACATGTACTGACTAACCGTACTCCAGCCATATTATGTTCTCATTTATCCAAATCTTTTTCAGATTTTAGTTGGCTTGTTAGTTTGCTATTATTATATGATTTTTATTTAAGCTATTTTCCGGAATTTTTTTATACTTTAGTAACTGAGAATATTTTCCATACAATACAGTAAGTGGAAGCCATACCAATTGAGAATAAATGTTACAGAATATATTTTTGGACACAGACACTTTATCTTATTCGCACATAGAAGATATAAACCGTATTCACAATTATAATATGATATTAATCGACAGATCGTTACGTAATATTGATTGTTAAAATTAATTGTTAAAGAATAGGTACAGTCATCCCTCCTGTAACGCGGTATTCTCACAACGCGGTTTCCATCTAACGCGGAACGAAATTTGCGACAGTCCTTCTACATATAATGATGCTCTCAGTTGGATACTCTTATACATTGGTTTCTTCATTACTCTTATACAGCTTAAGTAAATTAATTGAAGGGCTTGGGGCATTAACAAGATAAGCCATCCTTTTACCTAAACTGAGATTTGGAGGGATATTTATCTACAATCTGTGAAAACAGCTTCTTGATTCTTGAACAGATGGCACCACAATTCAGTGATTTCTGTTACTCCCGATAATTGATTTAGTGTAATACCGAAATAGAATAATGATTATTATCTCAAAACCTTTTGTTTGCTTGTCTTATTAATGCCCCAAGCCCTTCAATTGTCATTGTAAGCAGTCTCCCTATGCAATGAAATTTTCTATTAAACTTTTATGGTTGAAATAATGGAAAATTCCTCTGATATTTTCAAGCACGTACATCGGAATTTTCCAGTTTCAGTTATCAAGGAAGTCCTCTGTAAATTCAGAAACCATGCAGCATTAAAACAGTGACACAAGCAGCTCAACGATATTATAGGCGGTCGCGTACTCGCATGATTTTGTTTATCCAATGGCGTCGCAAAATAGGGTTTTCATAACAAGGTTTTCCATATAAAGTGTTATGAATGAGTCGCGTTATAGGAGGATTCACTATTATAGCGGTGGCAACAATGGTAAGCGTCATAAAATCAACTTTCAGAAATGTTTATGAACCCAGTCTTATCACTAATTTTCTTAACGAGAGCCTCCATTTTGAATCCTACATAAGTCTTGACGGACTCACGTCATTGGTAAGTTGCACCTCTACACTGAAGATTTTGATAGATAGGAGATGAAAATTAGTTCCCGAATACGCTCTGATACTGTAAAATTTCTATTGATTTTCATTTGGTGATTACAGGTCTTAAAACAATATAACGTTAAGCTACAATAAATAATTTCTCTAATAATTAGGTAAGGAGATCTTTTAGATGAAAGCAGCTGTAGAAGATGCGAAATAGTTTGAAAGCAGAAGACTCTTGTCCTCTTCATTCAAGAGCAAGAGTTTCATTAAATCTTCATTCCGATGTGTTCTTTAATCAACTGAAAGTGTGACAAGAGCAAAGCAATTACGCAAAGTCCTTTCTTTACCAAAGTGAAATACGATAAAAACCCTCTTGTCCGCTCTTGAACCTCTTTTAATTGTCAACTTAATATGATCTCTGAAATCCGTGCTTTTCACTTATGGCAGTATTATAACTCCTCTCACATTCTCTCCCTCTTGTTAATACATTATTCTGATTTAATATCCACAGCCTTTATCTTCACTCAAAGGCCCTAGGAATTCTCTGGCCTTCTAATTTGTAACTGTAACCAACGCCTCTTCGTCGCGAGCGGAGCAATTAGCCAATGGAGGAGGGCAAGCCTTGCTCGAGCTCTGTTCGACGAATATATGCTTCTAGACGGAGAAACAGTGAAATTTCGCTTGAAATATTTGACTTTTGGTCCTTGGAAGCTCTGGCTAAGACAATCGCTTCACTAATAGGAAGTGGAAACCAATTAAGTCGCAGGCCCACCAGCCGAGCCTCATTTCCTTTTAACGAATTATTTTCCTGAGCGCGGACACTGATGATCGCCATTATCTCGAGCGGAAGTGCTTCCGAATGGAGGAGGAGGAGTAGAAGGAGGAGGTTAGCACATAGAATGAAGATTAGAGGAACCCAGATCGACTCAAACACTACCACAAAAATCCGTAACGAATTTTATTGTTTTGCACAACACGTAAATAAAATCAATCTTATTTGTGGACAGGCAAATTATTCACTATGTTATGAAAGATGTGATATGATGCTTATTTGTGTTTCTTTCGCTTACTGACATTTTTATCCGTGATTATGAATCAAAAATTATATTAATTTTATATTATGGAACACCGCCTGTATCCATTGTTAAAGAGTTTTAAAGCGAGTCGTCATTAATAATTTCGAAGAAGATAAAAAAACAAACAAACCGAATATTTATAGAAAGTTTTATTACAATGGTAATGCAAACTTTTTACAATACACCACTTTCAAAGCAACCGCTTTGGAAAGCGACACACAATGCTCGTAAGCGTACCAATTATTTAAAAAATTCTACAGGCCAATTTTGGTTACCTATTTTAGAACGCGAGTTTTCACCTTTTCTACCGAAGCTAATCTCCTGCTCTTTATCAAGAGTTTGCTATTATAGGTCATTATAGATCGATATCAGAGTACGGAGGCTGTGCTTTGCCAGGTATTCACTGACCAAGAGCGACCAGTGAGTTTGAGCTTCATCGGAAAACCTAATTTTTCCCTTTGTCATGAATGAGATCACTTTAATCGTCCAACATCAGGAAGACACGGAAGAATGACATCAACTCTTTATTAATAGCTCGCGGAAAAATAAAGTTCCAGGTCGCGGAATTTTTCCTTCCCTTTTCTATTTTGTAATTATCTTTATTGATATTTTGACCTTCAAAGTGATTCTGTAAAGTATCAACCTCTGTATATCGTAAAACGCATCCAGTATAATCTTTCTCTTTCATCTGTCTGCACGAAATTTTTTTATCATGGTGAGGCAGGGTATTTCCATGTCGATAACTGAAGACTGGGAGTACTAGAATAAGCAATGTGTCTCCACTAACCAGTGAACAATGTCTCCATTACTCACAGATTAACAATTCTTTGTAACAACATGCTGGCACAATCTTTTACTCGTTAAGGAGACCCAAAAGAGATTCCTAATAGTTTGCCAGGACATTTTAACACCAGTTAATGTTAGCCGGTGATATTCACTCTTCAAATACAACAACAAGAATAGCAAGAAACCAATAATCCAATGATAAGGAAATGATCTGTACAGAAAATTCTGTTCAGATGATCAGCTTGTACGCTCGTATACGCTGAAGAAGGCAGCTTGGCTGCCGAAATGCGCATTCGTTCGAATAAAATTTTGATGTGGATTAGTGGTTTCTTGCTATTCTTGTCGTTCCGTGTCCACAGTGTCTGGCTCCGTTTCTTCTTGTACTTCAAATACACGTAAACGGCCAGAATCTGCGATTTATGGATAACTAAAATAGAAAATGAAAGCAGGAAAACAAAAATCCACAACAAGAGTTTAATAATATTACATTTTCGAGGTAATATTAAACTCTTGTTGTAGATTTGTGTTTTCCTGTTTTCATTTTCTATTTTAGTTTTTCACTCTTCAAGTCTGTTTTCTTAATTAGTACTAGAATTTTTTACAATGTCCTTAGAACTATGCCTATTTACAAACCATAAGTATCATTCTTATATTGTTATTATGATATTATCAATTCTTCATGTCGAAAATACAGTGCAAGAAAAAATCTTATCAATGACTTAACTTCATTTGATTCATTATTCTCTCATTTGGTAGTTAATGACTTCATCTGCACGATGGACAACCGCCCCCCTCCAGTAATGTTTTCCCCGTCAGACTTATCTAATGTCATAATGCAAAAGACGATTTCATTTACTTCATTAGAATAACGTGTGTTAAATGTTAGTCCGTCGAATAATTTTATTTTTGGAAATTAACTGTTTGAAGAGACAGGAGATATTACTTCAATAATTAAGTTGATAGAAAATAATGAATGAAAATTTATTAGAGCCGACGCGTTTCGTAGTCACATCAAGTGTTTTTTGTTTTCCCCCCTATTATTCCCAGCAATATAGCCCCAGTATTGGAAATAATAAAGAAAAGCATTGCTAAGGTAAGTTGTAGTCTCTGGTTCGATCCCAAGTTGCGTAATTTTTCCTTTTATTTGTTACTGTTTCTATTTTTTCTTCAACAGTTCAATTCTTATAATACTCATTATAGTAAATGAATAAAAGAAATAAATAACAGTTTTTTTTTGTTTTCTTTTTTTAACAAAACTTCATTATTTATTAACTCGACTGACGATCGTTTCGGCGATTTTATTTGCAAAATTATTCGGCCAGATGGCAGAATTTTGAAATTATTTTAGAGTCCACCAGTTAGTTCATTTAAGGTAGTTAGGTTTGTGTCTCTTTTTTGTGAATCACCTTTTTTTCGTTTGTAAGGTAATTTTTAAGTTTTTACTGTAATTTATAATGCTTTGTTTTCTTTTGGTTTTTGTACACTTGATATAGATCATGAACTACTATATAAACCAATTATGGCTTCGGAAGATGCTGAGTTATCTCGTTTTTAAATTTCAAGAAATATAAAAAATGTTATGTTAAAAATAAAAAATAATGAATTGAGATACCATGTTGGCGTTAGCAATCTCTATTTTTATGCATACGGAAGAGCAATAACACAAATTTATTTTATGCTAAACAATTTGACCCATTCTTACAATGCAAGACTTAAACAATATATTAAGGCGCCAGCGTGATGGAACGAACATCGACATTATGCAGGAATAAAAACCGCTATTTTACATTCCCTGTTTGAAGATTACTCGAAATAAAACGCATTAACATTCGTTTTATGATCACGTTGAGCGCGTAAAAATATACACACGCACAAAAGGGATTTAAATAGTCACACATACGAAGAGAATGTGAGCAAGATTTTGCTACATTCAAGTTAGACAGAAAAACAACACTATTCGTTTGAAATGCATTTCCACAACCTTAGGAGGATCATCTTTATGATAGGAATAACATAAAATATGATTCCATTAATCCGTATGAACTGTTAATAATATTACTCTAAAAATCCTAAAGTTGTGTAAGTAATGTTTTCAGAAGTATAAATTATTTTCCGAATAGTTTTAATCATTCTACTTTATCAATTCATATCTGCACGTTACAGAGCTTTATAGCTCTATGAGAGTGTGCATTCATTATTACATTGAACGACGTTTCATTCCTTCGTTTAATTTTTTTTTTTGAAGGCATAAATTTTATATCCATCATTCCTCTTTCAATAGGATGGTTTAAAAGCAGGGAACCAATTTTCCTGCTCAAGTTAAAAGCAATAATTCATATTTTAGAACATGTTCGATGCAAAGATAAAGAAGAGCCGGATTGAAATGAAATTGAAACGGAATAATAATTTGTACACTTTGATAACTTTCCAAATTATATTCGTGTCAATCTTAACCGCAATTGAGGAGAAATCTCCTCACTCCGGTGCCCGAAGGATAACGGAGATGGAAGGAGGTAAGGTGAGTGTGGGGATGGTGGAAGAAGAAGAAAGATTCTAAAACCCCAACCGCTTCCACGTGCGACAATTTTTCACAGTAAATCTCCTTTCCAACGAAAACTGATTTCATTCCGTTTTCGAGCATGCGATTCGCCATCATCAGTTTCCCTATCATCGCCACATATATTTTTCAAACGCTTTCATTAATCATTAAAAAGATAAGAGTTAAAGGAAAGGAGAAGGGGAAAAAAACATTTTTCTTCATTCCTTCTTCACAGATAAGAGAAAGTGAAATCTTAGGCGACTGTATATTATTTCATGGAAGAGAAAATTACAAACATTTCAAGTTTTAGAAAAAATGTTAAATTTTAAGCAAATGAGATAAAACTTGTAGAAAATCATTAATTTGCAGAGAACGAGTCAAAGTCTTCTTTCTTTCTCTCTCTTGTAAATAAACAGTTAAATGAGTGACATTTTTTGTGTACGAGATAAGTATTGTTAATGAACAAATCCTGTATGAATCATCTGTTTTAAATGTTTGTTCAGGAAACATGAAGTTGATAACTATTTTTAACGCTGCTCTAAATCGCGAAGCGCGCATTGAAACCAAAATGACATTAAATACTTAGTGTATATAGCTGAAATGTGCATTTTAAAAATAAATTATAAATGGATAATTTTTATAAAGTTGCAAATCCAAAAAAAAAAAAACAGGGGCAGAAAACGGATTATGAATAGCTCAGAACCAATTAAAATGTTTTCAACAAGTTTTCTTACTATTTAATTTTTGAAATATAAATTATCCTAAGCAGTTTATTTTCATTAACTTTCTTTCCTTAAGTGCTCTGTTGCATTTTCTTTTCCTTATACCTGAAAATGATAAACGCTAACGAATTTAAAAGAGAAGGGATAAAAAAAAAACCCAGCAACGATACTTTTTGCTAAGAACAAACTCCATTCGTTGGATAATAAGATCCTAACTCTGGTAAATAATTAATAAAGATTTATTATTCTTTGCAATTTGGGATTAAAAGGTTGGAAAGGAAGGAGGAAGAGAAGAGCAAATGAGAAGAACCGCAGAAGGAGAAGAAGGGGAGGAATAGGCAAGAGAAATGATTTGGAAGGATTGCATTAAGTCGAAGCAAAGTCTTAATAATTCATCTCAATATCAGCAGATAAATCACGTCTTCCTCCCTCCTACACTTTTCTTCCTTTTGTTTTTGCTACCATTTTCCTTTTGTTGTGGCCTCTTCCTAAAGTGCATCGGTTACCACGACAGTTGGAGGAGTCAAGGAGCACTAGACGCGCCATTTAAATCTCAATTTCTTGGCGACATTTGAAATATTTCGCCTTATACCTTACTGGAAGGCGTAAAAAATGGAAAATAGTATAAGAAAACATGAAAAAGTACTTGTATTAAAGATCAGATATGCGTGTTGTGATAAACTTACATCGTTTCTGTAGTTTTTCCTATTACGAACTATTTATTATTTGAGACTTCATTCTTTAAACTCGTAGATGCTTTGTTTTACACATATATTAAATTGAAATCAAATAGTTAAAAATTACGTTATTATTTTTTCTGTAGGAAAAACATTTAACTGCAAACAACATAATAATAATATAGAAATATTTACAAAACAAAATTTCGCGGCTTTAATTATGTAAAAAACCTGGATGAAATGACTCATATGCATTTCAGTAAACGTCTTGTAAACCTACAGAAATCTGCAGAATTTCATTTGGTAACCGCTGCTGTAGCCCCTTCAGACACAGACCTTAAATTCGATTGTAAAAATTTTGTTTTTACATTTATTATATTGATACTGTTACATTAAACATAACCAGCAGTTTTTTATTTATTAACATTTTTTATTATCTTTTTACATGTATGGCTATATTTGCTACCGAAATATACATATTTATTAGAGAATCAACAGATTTTATTCATGTCATTTATTTAGTACGAAATTTTACAAAACATAAAAAAATACCGCACTTTTGACAAGGTAAACGTCCAAGATACAAGTTGGAAACATATGTTGCCAAGGTGACTGAAGGGGTTATAGTATTAAGAAGGAACTCTTTATTAACCAAAATTAAATTAAAAATTCAACTACTGAATGTCATCTATGGATGAATTCTATTTTCTTAAGCATGGTATTACGAAGATCCCTGGATTCCTTCGCAACTGCCACATCAAACTTGTCTTCCTATTTTCATAGGCTTCCCTATCCGTTTCGAAATTAGAAATCAAAAGGCTTCTAAAATTGAATGCATACAAATATTAAATAGAATCGAACCTGGTACCATGATTAAAATGAAGCATATCCTTTGTCTTGAATTAAATCTTTGTTAATGATATTAAATTACAGCAACGCTTAAATTTACATATATTATAAATGGAATGCATTTTATTACAAATAAATAGAAAGAAATTATATATAGATATCGACATACGTCCTAATAACGCAAATTATTTCATTAAATTTGAAGAAAATTTTAAAGTACGTAAATGTCATCAATTTGGAGAAAAAAGTTCCTTTTTTTAACTTTCTGTTAATTTCCTAATCTTCTTATTGTTTCTCTCACACAGCAAAAATGTAATTTGGGATTACAACATTACAAAAAGATTCTCTTTAAATTGTTATGAAATTAATTTAAATGTTTATCCTTACTTAAATAAAAACCAGTTTAGCATTAATAATGCACTTATTTTTCTATATGAATCTTTAATAGCAAATGAAATGAAATTAATTTTCGTATTATTCCTTGCAAAATGATGTCACAAATTAAGGTGTGACAAATGTTTCGAATTTTATTAACAAGCAAATCAATATACGCCTCAGCTGCGAAAAAATTTTCAAGTTATTTTTCTCATTCCTCAAATAGCATTCGTTGAGGAGCTTAAAGAAAACTGTTTACTGAACAAATTTGCCGATTTATATAATGGGATTTAACATTTTTACCTTGATATTCTGCTTTCTTTTAGTTATTAAAAATCTCATTAACAGTGCCGAACATCACGTTTTACTGCATATGAAATAAATATTCGTTTAAATACCTTCCTTATAATAACAAGGGAAGAATACTCAAAGGGGAAGCGCACGAGATTTAAAAGGTATGTTTTATAAAAGCGAGTAATAAAATGTAAATTTTCTCTCTTATCTGCTTTTTATATGCGTTTTGATTCTCATTATTCTCTTTTATTTTACATCTGCTTTAGGAATGAAGTTAAATATTAGTGTTCGGAAATGGTATTAAGAGAACCTTAATGGAACGCAGATTGTGTAGAGTTGAGGAGAAATGAACTCCTGTGTACTTTGCATGAGGTAGATTCTTTTTTCTGAAAATGGCTCGGTAAACTCGATTTACTTTTCTCTAAGAAAATATAAAGTGGTTTCAGGGCTATTCAGGCTAAGTAAAGCTAAAAAGTTAAACAAACCTAAGCATTCACGTATTACTAATAATAAAAAAGAGAACATACATATAAAAAATGTTCTTTCACTGGGATTTCCAGAAATACAGAATTTGGCAAATGTACTCTAATTACAATGAAATAAGGAGAAAAATACATCTTTTAGTGAAAAAAAGTTTATTGGAACTAACTGGCAGACATGTAATAAGACAACAAAATGGAGAAAAGAAAACAAATAACATTAGGAAAAGTTAATAAACCCATAGTTTTAGAATAAAAGTATTTATGATCAACAATCTATAGCAGTTGCAGATGATTCACTGATTGCCAATCTCCAATGGCCTCCAAAAGTAAGCAATTTGTATATTTCTAAGGAGACGGGCTTTATGAAGAACATGGTAGCCAGTTCATCTGTAAGATGCAGGCCTGCTGAACATGATAAAAATGGCTTCGATTGGTTTGTTTTGTAGAATTAAAAGGAGAGAAACTTAAATGAAAACAGCGGATACAAAATGATAGTATCGGAACTAGCTTAAGCGAAATGCATCAGCCATCAAGGATTGTGTCATCGGTGAACAGAAAACGGTGCTATATAAGAAATTAATAAATGGAAACTGGAGATAAAGCTCCAAGCAAAGGGAATGATATTATCAGAAAAAATTGGAAGAAAAAATTCCACGACCTGCTTTCAAACCAGGAACCACGAGTATCACGTTCGTTGCCTGAGGCTCAATTGGTAGAGGCAACGAGCGTAATATTCGTGGTTTCTGGTTCGAATCCAGATCGTGGAATTTTTCCTTCCATTTTCTCTGATAATATCATTACGGTGCTAAATGATTGATATTATCATCACTTATACAGAATGGCACAATTGCGTTGCTTCGAAGCAGCAACATTTTAGTTCCTAGTTTGGCGATTTCAAAAACAAAATAAATCTCAGCTCTAAACCTTAACTTGTTCTGTCTTTATACACACCGCTCGTCATAAATATAAAATGCATGCCTATCGCATTTTGCATGCAGGTGTTCCAGAGCTTTATGATAGCGTCATGGGTTCCTACAACTTCTTATGATTCTGGTGCATTTACGTTGAGAGGATAAAATCAAATAAGCAAGACTTTAAGCGAATAAACACTACGACATATTGAAGTGGTAATTGTAGAAAAATTCGTCGATATACTGCAATTATTTTAACGCTTTAAATATTTACTTACATATAGAGATGAGATACATTTAATATTTAAATAAATCTAAAATTTCATACGCTTATTTTAGATTTTATAAGCTTAAGATGAGTAAAGAAAACTGAAAGGAAAATAATTCATTTTAACTTTATATGTGCATTTCTTTTTATATAAATTTAAAAAATGGCTTCTTTGTTTTAAGAAAATATAATACAACAATTTTTTGCAACGATACTACCTACCATTAAAATTTTAAGTCTATTTACATCAAGCTTCAATTTAAGATTCAAGATATCGGCATTTTTTAATTGCTAACATAAACGAAGCAATACAACATCCTTTTTCCCTGTCAAACAGCAGTACATTTCTTAAAATGCAATACTTAATTTTGTGCCGTCTTAAACCTCGAACCGTCCAATTTAAAAGCCAGCGAACATCCAATTAAAACCCTTTTAAAATGTTTTATAGTTTTCCCAAGCAATTGAAGATAGATTAAATTTGCAGTTAAAGCCACCGGATAAGTTCTTTTTTTCTCCTTAAAAGTCTGCATAGAAGAGTCTTGAACGGTCGATGAATTCCCCAACCACAACCCACCGATAAGAGGGATTATCTTGTCTTGGCCGACAGGTCTGACTCTTGAAGATCCCGTGCAATAAAGACGAAGCGCGAGGACTGCACGTGAGAATCCACTAGCACCCAATTCCCCAAAGCGTTCTTTCCATTAAGCCAAAAACTCATCCATTATTGATCACGATCTTTGTCTCCGTCTACCACCTGAGATTTACCTTTTCTTCTCTACGAACTACCGGAAAAAAAAAGAAAGAGGAAGGAAGAAGCCGCCCACGCTTACCTTCCAACCTAATGAAGAATGTAATGTAAGAAGTAGCGAACACAAAAAAGGAATTCGTTCATTATTTCAAGTCGTACTAAACTTACCTCATTCGTATTCACGTTTTTCTGAATTCCATATTTTCATAATTCTTTAAAGCTGAATGTTAATGCTTTTTAAATATTTCACTGTGAAACTTTCTCAGGATCGTGTTCTCCGTAAAAGTTTTTTTTGAACGATAGCTTATTTAATCAAGGTTTTCTATTTTTCTCATTTCATTTTACCTTTCTGAAAGTTAAAAATCTTTAAAATCACTGAAATTTGCGTATCCTTATTAAAGTTGACATGGCTATCATCTTTAAAGTATATATTTACTTATTAAGAATATTTGCTTTTTTAAATATTTATTAAAAGCGACATGAGCAAATTTGTATTGGAGAATACAAGGGGGCTATCTTATTATTCAGA